>JAAALK010000081.1:270223-482364 GCA_019279435.1 Zizania palustris
GTGTGCAGCGTTTTTCTCTGGATCTGAAGCTTCGGTTTGACGTGTGCTGTTGATTTTATTCCTGAGAAGGTGCTTCTGTTGCATGTGTTCTTCACGCTCGTAGTACTAGTTCTTGCTGTTGCAAGTAGTACTACTACACTATGGCAACAGTACAATAGTACTCAGGTTTGCTTTTTTGCGTAGCTTTTTGATCGAGTTGACAGGGCTAAAGTATCTTTTCTGGCTGTTCTCTGGCGAAGCCCCTTCTCTGTTCGAAGCCCTTCAGCTCCGTGAGGCAGGCTTCGATCTGATATAATCGAAGGCTTTGTTTGAACTTCGAACTTCATTTTGTGTCCTAAGTTGCTAGCTTCGGAGTACTTTTTGAACTGTCAGCATTTCATACTTCGAACGTCTGTGCGAAGGTACTCAGAATCGAGCTCTTCGAAGTCCATACTTCGACAGGATTCGAAGTTGGCTTCGAAGCTTGTCTTTCTATTAGACATCGCTCAGTGTTTGCATCCGTCTTCATCGAAGGTCCTTGGTGTGTTTGTTTGAAGGTAGAGTGTAGGCTTCGTTTTGGTTTCTTTGTCGCGTGTCAGCCTTCGCTTCGCTTTCCGAAGGCTGTTTTACTCTATGTGTGTTCGAAGCCTTACCTTTGAAGTACACTCTTTGAAGCAGGCTCCGACTCTGTCATACTTTGCTCTCATTCACACTCGACCTAGGATAGACAACACACCTTCGACAGACTTCGACTACCACCTCTGAACCAGACTTCGATCAAGCGAAGCAGACCTCGACCTCCGTAGCAGGCTTCGACCCAGCGAAGCAGGCTTCGACACTGCGAAGCAGGCTTCGACGAGCGAAGTAGGCTTCGCCAAGTTTCGAACAGGAGACAGATTTCGAACAGTAACCTCTCATTTCATCTTTTGTGCATTTATACTGAGAAGTTTATCTTGCCTTGTCTCTTGTATACTGTTTATCAGTCTATTAGCACTGTATTGGTATTTCTCTGTTTTAAACATCAGTTGCTTCTAGATTGATACCTTTAGACTTAGGCAATCTGTTCGTTCTTTGCTGCTTAGTCTTTGAGGTGCGTTGGGTATTGGGAGCAGGCCATTGATTCGAAAGAATTTTTAAGGCGCCCATTCACCCCCCTCTGGTCGCTACTTTCGGTCCTACAGAATGCCGGTGCCACATATCAGTGCGCCATGAACTTAATATTTCATGACTTGCTAGGGGTTATGTTAGAAGTTTACATTGATGATGTCATAGTCAAATCGGACGCTATGGGAAACCATTTAGCCGATTTGAAGGTTGCTTTTGATAGAATGCGACAGTATGGTTTGAAAATGAACCCACTCAAGTGTGCTTTTGGTGTGTCGGTGGGTAAGTTCTTAGGTTTCATGATTCACAAGAGAGGCATAGAAATTGATCCTAAGAGGCTTGAGAAGATTAGAAACATTGTAGCGCCGATGTGCAAAAGGGACGTACAGAAGTTGCTAGGCTAGATGAACTATTTGCGTCGTTTTATATCCAACTTGTCGGCAAGATTGATGCCTTTGTCCCCATACTCTGGCTAAAAAACGAAGCCGAGTTCACTTGGGGGGCAAGACAGCAAAGTGCTTTTGAGAAGATCAAGGAGTGCTTGTCATCACCACCTGTGGTGAGAGCACCCAAAGCCGGGATTCCATTTCGGCTATACATCACTATTGAAGATAGCGTGATTGGGGCCGTGCTAACCCAGGGGGTAGAGGGAAAAGAGTACATCATCACATTCTTGAGCCGCCGCCTGCTGGACACCGAAACCAAGTACGCGTTTGTGGAACAATTGTGTTTATCACTTTACTACGCGTGCACCAAATTACGCCATTATCTTCTCCCCACTACATGTGTTGTCGTTTGCCAAACCGATGTTATAAAGCACATGTTACAGAAGCCGATTCTAAGTGGAAGAATCGGAAAATGGGCTTACACGTTGATTGAGTACGATTTGGCCTACGAACCTCTAAGAGCGATGAAAGGCCAAATCGTAGCCAACTTTATAGTTGATCACCACATAGATGTCAGCTGGAGTGACAATATTGCTCTAGTTGAGGTAGTGTCATGGAAACTTTATTTTGATGGTTCGGCTTGCAAGAGTGGCCAAGGGATTGGAGTGGATCTCATATCACCTAATGGAATGCACTTTGAAACTTCGGCTCGTCTAGAATTTTCTTCCACTAATAACCAAGCCGAATACGAAGCCTTATTACTAGGTCTTGAATTACTAGAATCTGTAGGTGCTAGGTATGTCCACGCATATGGTGATTCTTTGTTAGTAGTGCAACAAGTAGCTAAAAGTGTTCAATGCTTTAACGGCTTGCTGAATAGTTACTTGGATAAATGTCTAGACATAGTTGCTGCTTTTGATACTTCAAAATGTCTCTCGTGTCGAGAGAGGCCAATTCAGTTGCAAATGATTTGGCTCAGCAAGCATCTGGTTACCAAGTCAGGAGAGGAAAATTTTCTGTATTGGAGAAGCCGATGCTTGGTCTCACTACCGAAGCCAGTAGCGGTGGCTAGGCGCACCCTCCGGGTCGAACCCCTCTGGCCGCCGAAGGCCACTGCGCGCCAAGGTCCCTGCACCGAAGCACGCTGCCAGCCGAGAGACCTGGCACACCAGAGTCTGTAGGCCGAAGCCTCTCGCACGGAGAAGGCTCCCCGGAGTTCGAACACTCCGGAGGGCTTCATACCAGCATACTCCGAATGCCCAGCCTGGCCAGGCTTCGGCAGAAGCAGGAATGGCTCGGGGGCACCCCGAAGTCAGTAATTTAGAAACTTTTTTAGAAGGTGAGCCAGCGAGACCCTCTGAATCCTATAAGGGCGATTGGAGAATCCCAATCGTCCAGTATTTGAGAGACCCTAGCCAAAGGGTTGATCGGAAGGTTCGGCGACAAGCATTCAAATTCGTGTTAATAGACGACACATTGTACCGCCGAACCATTGATGGAGTACTATTAAAGTGTTTAGACCATGAACATTCCTAGGTGGCTACGGGAGAAGTCCATGAAGGACTTTGTGGCACTCATCAGTTGGCCCAGAAAATGAGTTGGATGCTCAAAAGAGCAGGTTTTTATTGGCCGATTATGACTGAAGATTGTTTCAAGTGCTATAGAGGGTGCGAAGCATGTCAGAAGTTTGGCAATATTCAGTTAGCTCCTGCCTCGTTACTCAATCCTATTGTCAAGCCATGGTCGTTTCGAGGATGGGGTTTAGACTTCATCGGCTAGATTCACCCTCCTTCCTCAAAAGGGCATCAGTTTGTATTGATGGCGACGGATTACTTCACTAAGTGGACCGAGGTCATACCTCTCAAGAACATGTCTCACAATGAGGTATGAGATTTTATCTTGAAGCACATCATACATAGGTTTGGCATTCCTCAAACTCTTACTACGGATCAAGGTAGTTCATTTGTTTCTAGAGAAGTGAGGGACTTCATCGAATATTATGGTATTAAGTTGATACACTCGTCACCTTACTACGCTCAGGCCAATGGTCAGGCCGAGTCTAGTAGTAAAACTGTGATTAAGCTCATTAAGAAGAAAATTGAAGAGTTTCCTAAAAGGTGGCATGGAGTGCTTTCCGAGGCGCTACGGGCTTGTAGAATTGCAAAGCATGGTGCTACCAAAGTCAGTCCATATGAGTTGGTATATGGACAAGAAGTCGTTCTGGCTGTAGAGGTAGATCTTGGATCCTTAAGAGTATTAAAGCAAGATGGCTTATCGGTCGATGAGTATGAAACTCTTCTGAAGGATAATCTAGAGGAAGCGATCGATAAGAGATTGAGGTCTTTAGAAGCCATAGAAGTAGACAAGAAGAGAATAGCTAGAGCTTACAATAAAAGGGTTAAACCAAAATTGTTTCAAGTAGGAGATTTGGTTTTGAAGACGATTTTACCCTTAGGCACGAAGAGTCCCAAATTTGGTAAATGGTCACCTAGTTGGGAAGGTCCTTTTAAGATAGCCGAAATTGCTCCTGGCAACGCATACGTGTTGGAATCTCTACAAGGAGAGCGGTTTCGAAGAGCTTTGCACGGTAGGTATTTGAAAAGGTATTTCCCAAGCGTGTGGCAAATAGCATAAAAGGTGTCGAAAATCTGATATGGACGGTATCGTCTTCAGTTCATTGTGCTTTTAGTTCACTCGGTTCACTAAAAGGCAGGGGGCATGTGTTGATAGCAAAAAATGGCATTAATGGATGAGATTGTCAAAATATCAATTTTGGTGATTTGGGCCAAAAATACACATGTTCACGGTCAGGCCAAAGCCCTACACGGCTGAAGGTCCATTGGGCCATGGGCTCCAAAAGCCTCTAGCCAGCCCACGGCCTTCGGCTAGGAAGCCTTCGGAGGCCCACGCCACCGAAGCTTCGGCCCGAGGAGCAGGCTTCGACGGGCCTGGTCGGAGCCCACTTCGGCAGAGACAGAGTTGGATACAATTCCAACTAAGTTTTTATCTCTATCCAAGCTGAAATATAGCAGATTAGATCAGAAGTTTGGCCCTATAAATAGAGAGGCGAGGCCAGCTTAGAGAGCCCCCCCAACACAAATCAAACCAAAGCCCTGGCTTTGATCGCATTTATTTACCTTTACTTTTCTGTACCTCTTCGTGGGTTTGCCTGGAAGCCCTCTGCCGGCCACTTTGGAACAGTGGTAACCTTTGTTACTTCGCTTGGGAAGTATCCGTTAATCTATGTAATAGATTGCTATCGCCTTGTTACTTCGCCTGTGAAGTATCCGCTAATCTGCGTAATAGATTGCTACCTTCGATACTAGTGCAACACTTAGCAGAATTCAGTCCTCAAGCCGAATTGGCACTTCGAACCCTATTTTTGCAGGTTCCCACATTCAGAGCTACTTTGTCGAAGGTGTCCAGAGCTGAGAGATCGGTTTCAGAGGTCGTCAGGACACCCTTCGGCGAGACTACAGGTTTCGACGATAGGCTTCGCCAGCATACTTCGTCACAACAGGCTTCTACACGGTCGTACTCCGCTCTAAACGAAGTTACGCCTGCGCTCGGCCCTCGTGTCATTATTCTGTGATTTGTCATATCGGAGGCCTCATGCCGAACCCCACTATTCGGAGGTGATCGTCGCATCCAGATCCATTCGGAGTTCATCTTTGACCGGATCAGTCCGAATGCCGAAGGCACCCTTCGGCGAGATACTTCGCACCAGACGCTGAAGGTATACTTCAGCGACCCCTTCGCACCAGACTTCGAAGCAGACAGGCTCCGACCGGTTTGCTGATTTTATTCTGTTTAATATATTTCTTTTGGCTAATTGGATTATTTTGTGTGATCTGATTGCCTGGTGACTCCACCCCCCTTATCATGACTAAGGGTAGTCAGAATGTGACGTCGATGCTGCGTCACGCTTAGGCTTATCCCTAAGTATCCGCACACTTTTGGATCGTCGAACTGACCCAAGTGTGGGGGCACGTTTTCGTGTCAACAAAGGGTAGGATGGATTTTCTTTTGGCAAAAACCAAAATGTGTGCTGATAGGGCAGGGATAGCTCTCGGGTTGGGCTATGAGAGAACTACTCCAAATACTTTGAGCGAAACTGTGTTCACTCCTCCCACTACCCTTCAGAAAGAGAGAGAATAGTTAGACACCGATCAAAAAGCCAAGAATCCTACTCAACCTACAAAGAAAGCTCTTCGTTCACCAGATGAACATCCTCAGCAAAAACCCAAGAAGACTATGAGATTTGCACCTAAGACCCATGTTCACACACCCAAGAGAGTGTATCACTGCTCCTATTGTCATCGGGTGGGTCACTTGGGTAGGTTTTGCTTTCGTCGTATCAGGGATGAACGACGTTCTTTTGCAATGAACGTTCAGGACATGCATTACCTATCTTTAGGTATGCATGAGTCTGCTTTTCGCTCTTATCTTGATTTTGAGGCCCCACATGGTTTTATGAGTGATTTTTGCCCTCGTGGTGTACACCATGTTTCATATGGTGCTAGATCGCGTGTAAGAGGCTTTGATTCTCGACAGGTTGGGAGACCTCATCCTTCTCCAGGCTCGCGCTTTGGAGGTAAACCACGCACTTTTTTATCATGACTCATACCTTGTGCATGATCAGTCTACTACTTTGCCTGGTTCTCGAGTTTTGCGATGCTGGATTCCAAAACAGTATTTCACTCACCCTCTCACTGAGCATCCGAGAGCTTCTAGCATGTTTTGAGGGGGAGTTGTGTAGCACTGCATGAGCTTCTGTTATATGATTAATTTCTTTTACATGTACATGCTTTGCTATGCCTTTGAGGTATTGTCATTAATACTCTGATTATACCTGACTTAGATACATATGATAATTGTCATGAGCATGGCTTTTATTTGTGAAAATTTGAAAATGATCACTACTTAGTCTAGAAACTAGCATGAATAGGTTGAGTGCTTTTGATATCTTTTACATACCTGATAGCTAGGTTCTTTTCACTTGGATGCTAATATACAACTTGATCTTATCAAAAATGTTGTGCTGAAAATTATAAAAAAAATGAAAATGAAAAATGAAATAAAAATGATTGATATTCATGTTGTTTTATGTTGTAATTAAAAAGATCCATGTGGGTTTGCTTTGTCGCACTACTTTGTTCTAGACTGCTTACTATAGCACTTTGGTATGAACTAGGACATTGAAGTGTATGCCGTGACCAGTGCTTTAAGCTAAGCTTCTGATGGTTTCAACCTAGGCTTAGCTTGGTCGGTTAGCATAAGGTTGACATGCAAATAACCCCTGGCACTAAAGTGAAAAAAGAAATCAAAAAAACAAAAATCTTGAATCAATTGCATATCAAGTTTTCTGAAGCTCCTTGTAGTGGGATATGCTTATCTAGTTAGTATTTGATTAGCTTTTGCATTCTATGCCTTGCCATGTCTAGTATGCTAGTCTGAGTAGTGATGCTTTTATTCTGCTAAAAACTGAAAATGCTTGATCATGCTTTTGCTTAGATTGTATACATCTGAGTATTTCATACAGTACTTTTAGACAATTTTTGTGGGATCGGAATGGCAAATAGAGGGGGGTGAATAGGCGCCTCGACACTTTCTTTCGAATGTGATGGCCTAATCAAATCACCCAATGCACCTCTAAGAACTCAAATTCAAGTTTCAAACCAATCAATACAAAAATTGAGCTCCTCAAGTTGAAAAATCACAAATCAGCTTTGATCCAAGATTCTTAAACAACTATCAAAAACACTCACTCTAGAGATCAAATTTAAGTTTAAAAAGTAACTCAGATTATTCCAATTCAATCACGAATGAGATTCAATCACTTCTGAAATTTTTTCGTACGATGAATAGTAATGGTAACTTCAATAACGTGCATATGTCATTTTTAGTTTCATATTGCAAATTTCATTCTCAATTTTGTATCAACACAGCATCCAATGATTCACAACTCATCAACCTTGCTAGAATATGAATTTCAACAACAAAACAATAAATCAGCAATCTTGAAGTGTATACATCACTGCAGTAACTGTAGCTTATCCGAAAACTTTCTCAAGCAGCAGTTTATCAAAGCAAATGCATTTCTAGAATTCAGAATTAATCGGAAGTTCAGGATTCACAATTTGAACTCAATTCAGAATTCTTGTATAGATTCAGATTTGTCAGATAGTGAATAGTAGAGTAAATTTCAGTAACAATCAACACTCAAGATTTGATTCAACTTGAGCAATACAATGTGCAGAACCTTGTCGGCACAGGGACTATAGTCAGACTAAAATACCCAGAGCTTTACTATTCATCAACCAGATTTCATTGCAAGGGATAATTTCTAGAGATTTAGTTCAAAGAGCTGCACAAATTTTTGTTCTATCTCAAACACTAGAGAAAACTGATCGGACAACACGCATAAAAAACTATCTCAGAATAGGGTAAATGCTTTTCAGAACACCTAACTCAATAATTCAGATCAACATATTGAACAGAATTCTATTTCCAGAATATAGCTCAAACACCATTTTCAGTTCAGAATCTATTGATTCAATAACAATCAGATGATAACATTTTTCTGAAAAACAGAAGTGACAACACTGTTCAACATATTAGACCATGAACTTTTGTAGTTCTAAACATCAACCAAGAATTTCAGTACTAGAGACCAGACAAGAGAGTTTTCAAACTTCAAAACAGTCTCAAAGAACACTTGTAATCAGACTGAAAATGATTCAATCACTAAAACTCAGTGACTAAAACTCTTGACAAAATTGACATCACAACTGAAATACACTAGCGAGGAAAACAGATCCAGTTTATCAACAGATCACACATATAAACTCATATATGAATCACGCACAAAAATTAATCTCCTAGAAGCAACAAAACAACACATCAAAAACTAGATGAACTGGAATTTAATAACAGCAGTAAATTCACACAGCTTCAAACATCAGTCGACTGAACCAGAACAGATGCATAATTGGTTTAACAAGTTATCAACAAGGAATGCACACGTTTTATCCAAACACACTCAGACTTTCTTACATACATGCATCAGGACTGAACTACAGAATATATGAAGAACTAAAATCTCAGACATCTAGAGTCTAAATTAAGAAAATCATGTGAAGATTGAGCAGATTCTACACTTAAAACTATTCAGGATATCCATCAATTACAACGAGGAGAAAACTCACTAGAAACCAACTCAGATCATCAAGCGATTACAGAAAATTCGAAGTGAAACTCACCTGACAAATCGCTGAGTAACTCACACTCGTGGATGGTGAACATGTTTCCTGATAAGCCTGTAGCGAATCCGGCAAGGATCCTGATCGCTGTTCACGGGAAAATATCCATTACAGGAACAAAAAGTTTCTGGAGAAGCCAATGCAAAAGTTTTTGTTCTTTCTTTTTAGCTCGAATGTTCTGGTGTTTTCTATTCAGCCAGATCAGGGGGAATATATATCCCACCTGCCCCAAGGTTTCTAGAAGGCTTCATTTACATTTAGCCCCCTAGAAAGACTCAAATTACAATTCTAAAAAATCAAAACTGAAAATACCCTAATTGATTCTAGAAAGAAAATTACAAAAGACCCCTCTTTAGTATATTTTAAGAATATATATATTCCAAAAATACATTAAAAAGTTCACACTAAGGCACTAAAAAAATTAAACTAAAACTTGACACAATTTTCGACGGTTTTCAGCAAAAACCGACAAAGCCTTTCCCGATCGTCGACGCCCGTCGTCAGTCCGCGAACTCGACCGCCAGCAAGTCTCTGCCACTCTCGATCTCTCGAGCTGCATTGTCACTTGCACTGGCTTCCTTTTTATTGACTCGAACGACGCTTCGTCTCGATCAAACTCCAACCCAACTCGACGTCCCGTTCGACCTCCATGCATACATCTGAGTCCACTCTCGAATTCGACTGACACCCTCGACCATCTGGCATTAGACTCCCCGTCTAACCCTGATCCCGTGCCATCGACAGTTGACGAGTAACTCAAGCCTACACACACGAGACAAACACAGACACACACACCAACTCCAGTATATCCAGACTCAATTCTTGAATCCAACCTGTCAATCACTCATCATTCCATTGAACAATAGTGACACAGCTCACTATGTTCCTCAATTTTCAAAGCAAATGCTTGTTTGTACTATAATTATAGTTGCTCATGTTTCAGAAGCTCGCATCTCTGCTTTACCCTCACACCCCTCTTTGCATTTTTATCTCCTTGATGCTTGCATTTTCAAAGGGGGAGAAATGGTTTACATGATGTTTTTGAAGATTTTTGGATTGCTTGGTTAAGAGGGAGTAATGGCTTTCATCATGCTTGGAGATGCTTTTGCCAAAATGTTTTGCTTTGCATGATTTTTTTCCCAAGAAGGAGATCTTTTACCAAGTGACATGTTTTTGGTCTTTTATGAGTTTTTATGGTCACTTGTGCGCTTAACTTGAATCCTTCATCATGTCTTTGCTTGGGGTTGTCAATGCACTCATCAAGGGGGAGATTGTGAAACCAAGGGTGGTTTCTGTCTGGATGATAAGTGATTGACAAGGATGAGCGATCGAGTGAATGTGTTAGTGAAGGGTTGTGTGCATCGAAGGGTTCGATGTACAAATAAGGATTGGTTGTCGAGGTTTTCGGTGGTGCGTCACGTTCTTGTTTTGGCTTGTCTTGAATGTGCAGAGTGGAGATGCTGATCAACTGTCGACGGCAAGTGATCGAGGGTCAAGTGGGGAGCTCGATGCCGGAGGATCAGGGAGGCCGGGCGAAGTTGGAGAAGATCTCAAGAGTGCACGAAGAGACCGAGCAAGATTTGGACGAATGGGTGGTTGTGACTGTGTGACGACTGGGTCTGCGAGAGGGAGGCCAGGGCAAGCATTCAAGCGGCTCGAGGGGATCGAGAGCAGAAGTGGCTTGCTGGCGCTTAGAGTCGCAAAGCGTTGTCATGAGTCAAAGGGTTGAGAAGCTTTGTCGGTTTTTGCTGAAAACCGTCACATATCTAGATTTGCTAATTTCTATAATTAGGAGTCCTTTTTAGTGTTGAGTCAATGTGTAATAAATGAGGTTTAATTTTAGTAAGAATCTAGAGCTAATGTACTCCTTTAGTATAATTTTCAGAATTTCTTAATTCTAAAAATATATTACAAGGAATAAGACCTTGATGTAATATATTACCTCTAGAGGGTCTTTTTCAGAAATTACCCCCCATGGTTGTCCTATAAATAGAGGTCCATAGCCATGGACAGGTTTTGTTCTTTTTGGCTGAACCACATAGCTATTTTAACAAATTTGTGATGTGTTTTTCTGCTGGAAACATCAATTTCGAATCACTGTTCAAGATCTGAAAACAGCACAGTGCTGCGCCAAATCTCTCTAAGTTCCCACCGCAGAAATCCTTTTTACTCTGAATTTGATTTTGTGAAGCATTTTCTAGTGATTTGACTGTAGAACTTGATGTTGATGTTTATACAACTTTTGTTGTGGATGATTTAAATGTTCCATTTTTTAATGTTGCAAGTGATTTCTGCAATATCTTCTTGATTCTTTTGCTGATCAAAAGAGGCATCTCAGTTCTGGAAAAGAAATCTGGATCAAATGTTTCCGTTCTATGTAGCCTGCTACATGTTTGATAAAATATTGCTACAACTGTTCATCATCTGACTCAGGTTGTTTTTCCTTGATTTGAGTGATCTGAACTAATTCTAAGTTCCTGGTTTAGAGTTATTTTGATTGATCAAAACTGTGAACAGATTACCTCTTAGATTCTGAAAAAATTTTAGCACTGCTTCAGTTTTTGATTTCCATCAAAACTACTGCTGAGTACTATTTTTCTGCCAAGTTTCTTGTTTCATCAACTTAAGTGCACTGTCAAGTTTATTTTCAATATGTGTCAAGTTTTCAAAATTACTGCGGTCCTGTTCTATTTTCAGTTTAAATCAGCAACCACATTGTATTGCAGAAGTTGGGCTATTCACTATTGCACATCTGAATCAAGCTCTATTTTGAGTATTTACATAAACTTGAGTTTAAATCATATCTATTCTTCTGTTCTCTGTTTACACAGTTGAATTCACCATGAAAATTATGTCTAGAATATGTTGATCTATTTTCGCAAAATGATTCAGGATTGATTATGTTTGAACTGTTCATATCTTGAAATATGAATTTGATCAAGCACTGTTCTGTTTTACTGAGTGCTGTTTTTGATCCATTTTGTGTTTCAGACGTGTTTCCTGTTTGCCATGGTCTATCAAGATTGAGATACAACTTGATTTCAAGATTTGTCCATTCACTGAGATCAGTAGCATACTGGATTTTAATCAGAGGGAACTGAAGTGACTTGATTGGTTTAATTGAAAGAAGAACTCAGTACTGATTCTTGAAACCTTGTTTTGATCTGAAATTTCTATTCGGAGTATGTTCAAAAGCTGTACCAAGTCTAGTACTGAGTTCATGAACTGGTTTTGTGACTGATATATTTTTGAACCAATCTGAGCTGAAGTAAATAGGAAGGCTATAATTTGTGTTCTGACTTGGTAAAAATATGCACTGTTCATCATCAAGAAAAACTCAGAAGTGTTGTGTTCTCATCTGAAAGTACTGTTTATATTCAGAATTCAGTTTTAGTTTCAAATCTGATTTGAACACACTTTTCAGTGTATTGCATTTCTGTTGTGTAGTTTTGCTGAAAACTAAAAATCTGAATCAGAACATGTTTCTTACTGTTCATCATCTAGACAGTTTTCAAACTGCTTTGATGTTTAGTTCTAGCTTTCAGCAAGTGCATCTCAGTAATTGAAATTGTTTAACTCAGTCATTTAAATCAGATTATCTGTGTTGTTCAGTCCTGTTTGATTTCAATCAAAGTGTCAGTAACTCGTTGCTAAACAGGATTGGTAAGAACACTTGAGTAGTGAAAACCTTTTATGCAAATAGAGTTCTATCAATTTGAAGCAATTTTTATATAGTTTCTTGAGCTTGAAGTTATATCTACCAATACTTTGTATTTGCTGTAATTCAATTACACATTCAGTTCAGTATACTTGCAGGTTGTTTCTGTTTTCAGTTTTTAGTATTGTTCCTTGTACAGATTGTGTCACTCTATCTCAGGTTCAATTTGCTTGTTATAGAACTTTTAGTTACACATTCAGAAAGATCAAAAGTCTTGAATATGTTTTCTGTTTTGAGTTACAATTCAATTTCAGTAATATAATTCAGAACTGAAATCTGTTTTCAAGGCTAAATCAAATTTGTTTAAGTTCAGATCATATTGTGTTGAATCTCTAAATTTGATTGAATTTGTTGTTTGTTTGAATTGAACTAAATTCAGAACTGAAATCTGTTTTGAAGTTGAAATCTGAATTCTGAACTAATTTGAAATATTTGGTACTATTCATAGTCCATAATTTTTCAGAAGTATTGTGATTTCATTTGAAATTCAATTGTGACAAGTTGATCCATTATTACAAATCTGATTTGAACTTTTGTGTGAGTGTTTTGATTATTGTCGACAAATCAATCTCTGATATCTTTCTGTCGGCAAACCAATTGTCGATCTAGGTAGTGAACTTCGGAACTTTAGTTTCCGACAGAATAGTTCGACCGATCAAACTCTGAACTAAGCTGAATTGTGATTTTCAAACTAGTGGTGCTCTGATTTGTATTGATTGGTTTAAAATTTGAATCTGAATTTTTGGAGGAGCGTTGGGTATTTTGAAAAGGCCATCTATTCATGAGAAATTGTCGAGGTGCCTATTCACCCCCCTCTAGTCGCCATTCCGATCCCACAAATTTTACCAACTTCTTATCCTCTAGGAGATATGCTTCGAAGCAAAGATTCTACAGGGAGAATTGGAAAATGGGTCGTCGAGCTAGCACCCTTCGACATCTCTTTTGTAGCAAGAACAGCAATCAACTCACAGGTGGTGGCTGATTTTGTAGCAGAATGGACTCCATCTGCAGTATGGGCTCTAGAAAAATCAAGTGAATGAATATGGACCATATACTCCTATTGAGCTTTTCAAGCATCCGGAGCAGGTGTCAGGGCATTGATAATTTCACCTTCGGGGCAAAAAGCAATGTATTCCACAAGGCTCAACTTTAAGTCCACCAATAATATTGCAGGGTACGGAGAAATTTTGCTAGGTCTTCGCAAAGCATGTGCCCTTGGTGCTACAAGAGTTGTTATAAAAATAGATTCCCAAATTGTGGCAGGGCATGTTGATAAAAGTTTCCAAGTTCGACATCGATAGCTTACTAAATATCTAGAAGAAATCTGTAAGATCGAAGCAACATTTAAAGGGATTTCTGTTCGAAGCATCCCAAGAGCCGATAACGCACAAGCCGATATCTTGGCAAAGGCTGCAGCCGGAGCCATAGACATTCTAGAAGAGGCTTTTTATGAAGAGCTTGCTTCTCCTTCGGTGCACCAATGCCCTCCTGTAGAGGTCCTTTGCATACCAAGCACCGACTGGCGGAGTTCAATTATGGAATTATTGCAAGGAGAATCTAATTTACCCGAAGGCCTGAAGTTTTCAAGATTACAATTAAGAGTCTGGAATTATCATATTATCAACGATATCTTATACAAAGTTGGGGTATATTCTCCCTTACTCCGATGTATTACCCATGCCGAAGGCCAAGATATACTCCGAGAAATTCACGAAGGCCTTTGTGGTAGCCATCTTGCCCCTCGAGCCTTAGCAGGGAAAACACTTCACCAGGGGCTTTATTGGCGTACAATAGTAGCTGATGCGGAAGCCTTAGTCCGCACTTGCCAAGGTTGTCAATGGATGGGGAGACGAAGTCATCGTCCGCCAACACCTCTTCAAGTTATTGCTCTGGTGTGGCCCATGGCCAGATTGGGTATGGATCTCATTGGCCTTTTCCCGATGGCAAAAGAAAGTTTAAAATTTGCAGTGGTAGTAATTGAATATTTTTCTAAGTGGGTCGAAGTAGAACCCCTCACAGCTATAACTTCCAAGAATGTACAAAATTTTTTCTAGCAAAATATTATATGCAGGTTCGGAGTACCTCAAAAGTTGACAATCGACAAGGGCACCCAATTTGATGCCGAACCCTTCAGAGAGTTCTACGAAGGTCTTGGCATAGAAATGTGTTTTGCAGCTATCCGTAATCCTCAATCTAATGGAGCTGTCGAGCGATCTAATGATAATATTTTAGCATGCCTGAATCGAAGGATAGTAGGATTGAAGAAGGGGCTGTGGACCGAAGAGCTCCCGAAGATTTTATGGTCCATTCAAACCACTCAAGCAAGGTCCACAGGTTTTACACCTTTCCGATTACTATTCGGAGATGAAGCCATGATGCCAGCGAAGCTTAAAGGAGGATCTCTTCGCACCATCGAACCTGAAAAAGAAGATGAAAGACAAGCTTCGCTAGACATAACGGAAGAAACAAGACTTCGAGTTGTTCCAAACCTAACGAAGCATAAACATCAGATGAAGACTTGGTTTGATCCGAAGATTAAACTTAATGAACTTAAACCGGGTCATTTAGTTTTGTGAAGCATTATAGCACCAGGGAAGTTAGGAAATAAATGGGAAGGTCCATATATCATCCTTCGTTCAGGACGCCCTGGGTCTTTTAAATTAGCTAATTTAGAAGCTGAGGAGTTAAAGCATGCATGGCATGCGGAACACCTTAAGCGATATTTCACATAGGAACTCCTTTTAATTATTTGTAAACACTTTCTAAATGAATAAAGTTCATGGTTCGAGTAATACCTACTTCTCAAAACAATTTCTACTTCTAGTGGATGCACTAGGAGAACAGAGCTTATTGCGAAGATAAGTGTTATTCATTCGAGCCAAATTTACGGACTTCAAACCACTGGTTCGAAGCTTCCGACAAGGTGGGAAAGTCACATAAAAAGGATTCCAAGTCACCGGCTTGAAAGCATCCGTAAAAAGAGTCCAAAGAGACCAAATGATATAGATTCCAAGCAACCAGCTTGAAAGCATCCGTAAAAAGAGTCCAAGGAGACCACAAAAAGCGGATTCCGAACCACCGGTTTGATAGCATCTGTAAAAAGAGTCCAAGGAGACCAAATAATACGGACTCCAAGCAATTTGCTTGAAAACGTCCGTAAAAGAGTCCAAAGTGACCGTTATAATCGGATTCTATTACATCCGAAAAAGAGTCCAAAGCGACCACATTTTTTAAAAAAGTTCGAAGATATTTTCGAGGTCCTTAGTGACCATTCTTTTGGACTTCTAGTCCTTAATTCCTCTTTAATATAATAAGGGGCTTCGAGCCTCCAAAATAAAAGTCTTTGAAATTGTACTCCAAACTAACGTCATAATCGTTGTGTGTAACCACATTTGATCGAATTTCGAAGGTGCTTACCCCCAAAGAGGGGTTGGGAAGTAATGAGACAATTTCAAAGCATTCTAGTTTATATTTTTTAAACGGATTACATTACATTATGAAAAATCTGTGTCCAAGCCAAGGAGAAAGCGGAGACCCCTTTGATCCCTAGAGCTGTTTTTAGAATTAGCCCGGCTTTAAAGCCGACTTGTCCCGGAGCCTAGAGTCTTTAAAATTTTACGCTTAACTCTTTTTCCTTCCTTTGAAGCCCGGAAATCTTTTTGTTCTTGTTGAAGCTCGGCCCAGGTCTGAAGTCGTTCGGGGCTTCTCTCCTAGCTTCGAAGTCGTTTGGGGCTTTTTTCCACTTACTCCTCGCCAGTATATTTTTCTTTGGACCATTCAATGTCCTCTAAAGATGAATATGCTATACTAAATTCTTTTTCCTCCTTTTAAATGTAAGTTAACTGTGGGATCAGAATGGCGACTAGAGGGGGGTGAATAGGCGCCTCGACACTTTCTTCCAAAGTGATGGCCTAATCAAATCACCCAACGCTCCTCTAAAAACACAAAATCATGACTCTATTTAAACAGTACATAGATTGAGCTCAAAAAGAGTCAAATTCTCAAAAACAGCTTTGATTCGAGTTACTAGGCAACACCTATATCAAATCACTCATACAAAAGATCAATTCAAGTTGAAAGAAATGAATCAGGTCAATTCAAAACACTCACAATCGAGATTCATACAATTCTGAATTTTTCGAACGGTGAATAGTAAATGTAAATTCAGCAAAGTGTATTGGTCAATTTTTGAATCAGATTTCAAGTTTTCTTATCAATTTTGTAACAACCTATCAAACAAAGATTCACAAGTTGTCAAGAATGCTATAACCTGAAAATACACAAAACTGCACAAGTCAACACAGATTTCTTGAAGTGAATTCAACAAACTCACTACTATAGCATATCATCTAGATTTTCATAATTTCAAGTTCATTTACACTAATCCAGTTCTAGAGAAGGTCTGCTGAATATGAGAATAAAAACAGAACAATAATCCTGACACTGAATGAACAAAAACTGTGATTCAATCTGAAATAAAAACAGCTAGTTCATACCACTACAAAAACAGTATACCTTGATCACTTTGAATTGCATTTTTTCATTGCATTTCTGTTGGAACACAGATAACAGCAGTACCAAAAATTCTGAACTCATGGTTCACTCACAGCAATACACAATCAGACAGAACTAGATTCTAGCAACTATTCATGATAAAGTAAATTTCATTAGGACACTAATTCTGATTCTGAAATTACCAAGAACTGAAATAGTATAGACTCAATCAGATACAGTCCATTCAGTTGCACAACTGAATTCAAACATATGAAATCACAACTTGTAGCAAAACAGAAATTACAAGGTTTACTCTAGAATATGAACAGCAAATGGAATTCAGATGATTGCTTTGAATAAAACTATTCAGCTGCAGAATCAGATTTGAAAAGACCCTTTTCAGGATACACGTTTCAATTGATTGGATTAACAAGATGAATCAGAAAACTGATGAAAAACATACCCAATCTGAAGCTAATTCTGCTGGCCGCTGGGACGATGAACAGTGTGCTGAAATAACTGTATCGCTTCGGGCTGTTAGAAATAATCTTGTCATTAGGATTTGCATGTTTATTTTGCTTTCCCATATGCATGTAAGCGCAGCGGCAGATCAAGTGCTACCAACAGAAATGTGTGAGACGTGAACTGTTATTGACTTGAACCGGTACGTATGCACGGTGTGAGGCCATGTTGTGAGAAACAGCAAGTGCAACGTGTGCGAAGTAGAGGCAACTACGCATGAACGTGTGGTGTGAAGATGCATGAGCTCAGAGTGCATGGAAGAGATTTTCGTGGCGAAGGAATAGGTCTTATGACCATGACTGCATGCATGGAATCTACATGTTAGGCTGGTGGCGTGAGACTCGCTAACCACATGCGGCCATTAGTCTTTTGATTAGTGTGTGCATGGTCATTAGTAGTGGCGAAAGTTCTGGGTCATGGCGTGAGTTTTTTGGCCAAGTGATTTGGGCTATCTCTTATTTCATGTATTATTGTGTCTATAAAATGAATGAAGAACCAGCGTTAGCTGGGAGTTCCGAGCGTCACTGAAAAAGCTTGCTAGCTTGTGCTATTCTGTTCGTGTGTGTGTCCACCAGAGTGAGTGCCTGTGATAAACACTTGCTAAAGTCTGGAGTGATTCCAACAATTGGTATCAGAGCCAAGTTAGCGATCTCGTGGTGATGTCAATGGACGGAAGCAAGGATGGAGGGTTGTACACACCACCAGGCAAGCGCAACGGCGACAATGAGTCTTCATCGAGCAAAGCCAAGGCGAGCGGTGGCTTCGGCAACCCGGTGACAGCAACGATGGGGAGGCTCCCGCTCCCGATGCTGACAAGGACGAACTATGCGGCGTGGGCAGTGAGGATGAAGTACCTCCTGCGAACCAACGGTGCATGGGGTGCTGTTGTTCGTGGGGCGGCTGAGGCTATCGATGATGGTATGGACCAACTGGCCTTGTCGATCATCTCCCAAGCTGTCGACGACGAGACGCTGCTACGCGTCATGGAGAAGGAGACCGCCGCTGATGTGTGGGCTGCACTGCGCTCCATGCATGTGGGCGTTGAGCGTGTCCGAGAGGCAAGGATCCAGTCCTTGCGTCTTGATTTTGATAACCTCAAGATGAATGATGCAGAGTCCGTAGATGACTTCACGGAGAAGTTCATGATGCTTGTTGGGCGGATTCGTGAGCTCGGAGATGCCATGGAGGAGAAGTACGTCGTGAAGAAGATGCTGCGAGCTGTCTCCACCAAGTTCATCAATGTTGCTTCGTCGATGGTGTTGTTCAATGACATCAACAAGATGACCATGGAAGAGGTAATTGGGTCATTGAAGGCACATGAAGAGCTTCTCAAAGGATGTGAGGTCCAAGCACAAGAGCAACGGCTTCTCATGGCAAGAGCACAAGGTAGTGGCGGCAAGAAGAAATTCGACAAGAGTAAAGTTCCATGCTACAACTGTCAAGAACTAGGACACTTTGCATATGAGTGTCCGCTGAAGAAGAAGAAGACAGAGGCAACGCTGCTTGCCACGGCGGACGACCACTATGAAGCAACTTTGCTGTGAGTCATGCCAAGATTAGGGGGATAATTGTTAGAAATAATCTTGTCATTAGGATTTGCATGTTTAATTTGCTTTCCCATATGCATGTAAGCGCAGCGGCAGATCAAGTGCTAGCAACAGAAACGTGTGAGACATGAACTGTTATTGACTTGAGCCGGTACGTATGCACGGTGTGAGGCCATGCTGTGAGAAACAGCAAGTGCAACGTGTGCGAAGTAGAGGCAACTACGCATGAACGTGTGGTGTGAAGATGCATGAGTGTCGCGCCCCGATTTAATAAATCAGGACTTTATTGAAATTCCATAGAAAATCAATAAAACAAGACGTTCATCATGCGACCACGTACAATACGGACAATCATTCACGGTTCGTAGACCGCATTAATACAAAAGTGAATAAAGGTGAAGAGAAACTAATAAAATAAAGGTCCTAGATGAACTCCTCCTTCCAGTCTCGCCTTGACTGGGTCGCTACTCCAGACCTTCATCCTCCTCGTAGTAGACTGGCTCTGATGGTGTAAGTCAACGGGGTGAGTACAGATGTACTCAGCAAGCCACCGAATGCAAATATAATGCAAGGTAATAACAAGGGAGGTAGTGGCTAGTTTTGCGGAAGCAGCAGAATTGTAAAGCTTTAAATGTGAGCAATTTATTAGTACGGAAAAGTAAACAGGTGTGTGTGCATCATCATCTTCTAACTCGAGGGGTACAGTCAGCCCCACCTCGCTCAACAGTCCTTACGTGCCATGAATAACTCGACCATTCAAACAATTGTAAACTAACTGCGAGTAGTCACACAACCCGCCCTTGACCGTGGGCTCGGCTTTTCGAAAAGATTTAATTACTCTGATCAGAGATGTACCCCTGTACCCACAAGGCACGCACTCATCACCTACACCGAAGTGTAACGAGATGACCCATCACACGGGAACTCGTGCCAAAACCTTCCATATAGTCCTCCCCGACCCAATAGCACCCTCTTATGGGTTTCATATGGTGTCCCGACGCATCGGAGCCCCACCATACCCCCCCTTGAGCCTCGTCGGTACAAGTCGCCCGCAGGCTAGCCCCTTGCCCCCTCCTCTATGGTGCATCGAGCCAGAGTATTCCATACTTCCAGTTAGGACTTACCCATTAGACTTGTGGTTGGTACGGAAGTGCTTTGCAACAGATCCCGCAGACCGGTCCTTATAGTGCCCCGGGTGCGACAAAACCAGTGCCCGAGCTTGCACCCGGAACCCACCATACTTATAACCTAGCCAACTCCAACAGAGTCCAGAGACAAGAATAACGGGGAAATTCATATACAGAATCCAGCTATCTACGACTCATTCTTTTTATCCTATAGCAGTTGTGCCGGTACATTGGGCACTAGCTAATATTTTATAGTAGAGTGACAAGGAGTTAAGGCTCAATAAGCATGGCTTGGGTTTGCACACAAGGACGGGGATCTAATAAATATAAGTGTCAGGCTTGATATTGGACTAATGCAATATTAACCTATGAGTTATAGCAATAATTTATTAAAACATGGGCTCAAATGATGATCAACTGTTGCCACAGAGATGGTCGATGACTTGCCTTGATCAGCAAAGGGGGATGGAGGAACCTCGGGATAGAACTCCTGCTCCTCGATGAACTCGTAGTCCTCTCGATACGGAAAAATAAATAATACATTCAATAAACAGATAAAATCCACCAAATAAAAGAACATACATAGTGGTGGGTGTTTTTATGTGAAGTAATATTTTAATATTCTGAGTTTTTGCATAAAACAGTGAAGTTTAACTTTTTAGGATTTTTCCTAATTTATTTTCTGTATTATTAATTTTAATCCTAAGGGGTTTTTATTCATGTATTTATTAAGAATATTTTGGGTAACAGTAACATACTGTTTTTATGGCATTAATGTGTAGAGAATAATATTCTGGTTTTAACAAAATTTGAATGGTGAAATTTGGAGTTAAAATGAGCAAGATATGAATTTTCAAAGTTTAAATCAATTTCTGGAATTTTATTTAAACTGAAAAATGGGCTCTGGTCCACGGTGAGCCAGGCCCACGGTGGACCGCGTCACTGTGCACGTGGACCGGCCGATCCAGAGCCGTCGGATCTGGATCTGGCGGTCAGATGCGAGGCGGGATCCTTTAAGTGAAGATGGACGGTCCAGATTAAAACGGAGCGAAGGGGTACGCGTGGACGCACCAGATCGCTCCAGCGCTTTAAGTTGCGATCGACGGCCGAGAGCGCACGATACCGCTTTGACCAGATCCGAGGGCCCAGATTAAATCCCGGAGGGATTTAATCCTAGCCCTCCGATCGCGATCGGACGGTCGTGGCTCGATCCGGCACGGCACGCCGTAAGGGGGCACGTACCCCCTTCGTCTCCGGCGACGGCGGGCTCGGGTGCGGCCACGGCGGCGACGGCGAGGGCCTAGGGGCCTAGCTCATGGCAAAAATGGAAAGAGGAGAGGATGGAGATTACGATGATACCTCCGGCGGCGACGGAGGGCGACGGACGATGGCCGGCAGCGAGGGTAGACGAAGCAGGGCGTTCGGGTGGTCGATGGCGACGGCGATCCGGCGGGTTCCAAGGCCAACGGAGTGGTGGCCGGGGACGGGTGGTCGACGACGGACTCGACGGTGGCAGTGGCTAGGGCAGGGGAGGCCGGAGTCGACGGCGAGGGCTCGCCGGAGGTGAAACCGAACCGAAGCTTGAAAGAAGGGCGACGGCGCTATGGATCGCTACGGCTCGGGCTACGGTGGTGTGGGATGAGGGCGGCGACCACAGGGGTATAAATAGGAGGTCACTGGCGTCTAGATGGCAAGCCAAGCCGGGGAACCCGAGGGTTTGTTTCCATCTCCGGCGAGGTTCCCTTTTTACCTCGGATTGGCTTCCATAAGCGCAAAAACGCGTCGAGTTTCGATGGAAGGAGGTCGGGGGCGGTCGGGGAAGGGGATCCGAGTGAAAGCGGGCGGCCGGCGGCAAAAATTTGGAAGGTGATCGTCGGGGAAGGAAGGGGAGAGAGGGATTCCATCGGAGAAGATGGATCCGACTGGTGGCCCCCACCTGTCGGCGGGTGAACGAGAAAGGAAAGCCTGACAGGTGGGCCCGAGCAGTCGGTGGGTGAAAGGGGGCTGACCGGTGGGGCTAGGCGGAGTGTGGGTGCGGGGAGGAGAGAGGGGGAACGCGCCGACGTCTGGGTCCCGCTTGTCAGTAGCTCATCGGTGGGCTGGGCTGGGCGGAAGGCTAATTCCAGGTTGAGGCCCAATAAGATTTTAAATTGTTTTCTGATTTAAAATAATTACAGTAATTCATATATTTGATTAAGGGTTGAATCACTGTTGGTAAAAATTTGTAAAAATTCTTAAAATTATATTTTTGTCTCTAGTTCATCTCATAAAATTTTCAGGTCCATATTTTGGGTATTTCTCCCTGTTTGGCTTTGTTTGGGTTCTTTTGTGATTTTCCTTTAATAAATAAATCCAGAAATGATTTAAATAATATTTTTCTTTTATTTTAATCCTTTTTAATTTCTGGGGTGTTACAATCCTATCCCCCTTACAGAGAATCTCGTCCTCGAGATTCGGATCAATCCTCGAATAGCTCAGGATGCTGTGACTTGAGTTCATCTTCTTTTTCCCATGTAGCTTCCTCTACCGGATGATTGCTCCACTGCACTTTGCAGAAGCGGATGACCCGACTCCTGGTGGTCCTTTCTTTGACTTCCAATATCTTGACAGACTTTTCCACATAGGTCAGATCCTCTTGAACATCCAACTGCTGAAGATCCACTTGATCTGTCGGAACGCGCAGACACTTCTTGAGTTGGGATACGTGAAATACGTCATGTACTCCAGCCAATGAGGGCGGTAGTTCCAACTGATAAGCAACTTCGCCTTGGCGTCGAACAATGGGAAATGGTCCAACATATCGAGGGGCCAACTTTCCTCTCATGTTAAACCGTTGAGTACCACGGAGAGGCGTAACTCGAAGGTAAACATGATCTCCTTCTTCAAAGGTTAGGTCTCGGCGACGATTGTCTGCGTAGCTCTTCTGTCGTGATTGGGCTGTCTTGAGTCGGTCTCTGATGATCCGTACCTTCTCTTCAGCTTCATGAAGAATGTCTGTTCCGAATACTTGGGATTCACCAGTTTGGTCCCAAAGTAGAGGCGTTCTGCACTTACGTCCATATAGTGCTTCAAAAGGAGACATCTGAAGGCTGGCTTGATAGCTGTTGTTGTACGAAAACTCAGCGTACGGCAAGCTCTTGTCCCAAGTGGCTCCAAAATCCAAGACACATGCTCGAAGCATATCCTCCAATATCTGATTTACCCTTTCTGTTTGTCCATCTGTCTGAGGATGGTAGGCGGTACTGAAATTCAATCTCGTACCCATCTCCTCTTGAAGGTTTTTCCAGAAACGAGAGGTAAACTGACTTCCTCTGTCGGACACTATCTTCTTGGGTACTCCATGAAGACATACGATCCGGGCCATATATAGCTCTGCAAGCTTAGGGCCACTGAAGGTCGTCTTGACGGCTATAAAATGTGCTACTTTCGTAAGCCGATCGATGATCACCCAAATAGAATCATACCCAAGTTGGGTCTTTGGTAGTCCGGTGATGAAATCCATACCGATCTCTTCCCACTTCCATTCAGGCACTTTAAGTGGCTGTAACAATCCTACAGGTCTCTGGTGTTCAGCTTTTACTCTTCTGCAGGTGTCACATTCGGCGACGAACTGGGCAATCTCTCTTTTCATGCTGACCCACCAATAACGTTCCTTCAGGTCCTGGTACATCTTGGTACTGCCGGGATGAATGGAGTACAATGTCTCATGGGCTTCTCTCAGGATAAGGGTCTTTATCTCTGGTTTATCCGGTACACATATCCGGGTTCCAAACCATATGGTGCCGTTCTCGTCCTCTGAAAATCTTGGGGCTTTTCCTTGCCTCATGTTCTTCCTAATGGCAGCTATATCCGAGTCTTCCAATTGTGCTTCGTGGATCTGTTCGAACAAGATAGGTCGAGTCTCCAAGGTGGCTAGATATGCTCTTGTGGTTAATCCAAGATTTAATTTTTCCATCTCTCTACATAACCAGGGTGCGTGTTCTTGAATTATCATGGCTGTGCAATATCCCTTGTGACTTAATGCATCAGCTACCACATTTGCTTTTCCGGGGTGGTAGTGAATACCTAAGTCATAGTCCTTTATGAGTTCCAACCATCGTCTTTGCCTCAGATTGAGGTCAGGCTATGTGAAAATGTACTTCAAGCTCTTGTGATCCGTAAAGATCTCACAACGATTTCCAACCAAATAGTGCCTCCAAATCTTAAGGGCGTGCACTACGACGGCTAATTCCAAATCATGGGTCGGGTAGTTCAACTCATGAGGTCTCAACTGATGGGAGGCATAAGAGATAACTTTTCCGTCTTGCATAAGAACACATCCCAATCCTTGGCGAGATGCGTCACAGTAGACATGGAAGTCTTTACGGATATCAGGCAGGGTCAGTATGGGTGCTGACACCAGACGAGTCTTGAGGGTGCGGAAACTTTCCTCGCATTCAGGAGTCCATTCAAACTTCTCTCCTTTCTGCAACAACTTGGTCATTGGCTTGGCTATCTTAGAAAAATTCTCAATGAATCTCCGATAATATCCGGCCAAACCCAGAAAACTTCGTATCTCAGATACGTTCGTGGGTGGCAGCCAATCCGTAACTGCTTCTACGGTGGCAGGGTCTACTGCGATTCCTTGCGCAGAGATGATGTGTCCAAGGAACTTTACTTCTGCCGTCCAAAACTTGCATTTGCTGTACTTGGCATACAATTGGTGTTCCCTTAGCTTTCCTAAGGTTAACCGGAGGTGAGCCTCGTGCTCTTTCTGGTCCTTGGAATAAATGAGGATGTCGTCTATGAAGACTACGATGAACTTGTCCAAATATTCCATGAACACCTTATTCATCATATTCATGAAGAATGCAGGGACGTTGGTCAATCCAAAGGACATAACCGTGCACTCATATAATCCATAACGGGTGGTGAAGGCAGTCTTGGGTATATCTTCTTCTCGGATCCTTAACTGATGATAACCAGAACGCAAGTCGATCTTCGAGAATACTGTAGCTCCTTTTAGCTGGTTGAAGAGATCGTCGATCCGAGGCAACGGGTACTTATTCTTGATGGTTACTTCATTCAAAGCGCGATAATCCACACACATACGCTTTGCCTTGTCTTCTTTCTTCTCGACGAAGATGACGGGAGCACCCCATGGCGATGTGCTAGGTCTGATGTAGCCTTTCTTCTCGAGATCCTCCAACTGCTGCTTCATCTCGGCTAACTCATTGGCGGCCATCTGGTATGGTCGCTTATAAATAGGGGTGGTTCCGGGCACCAAGTCAATCTTGAACTCGATGTCCCTCTTGGGTGGCATCCCTGGTAGATCCTCTGGGAATACGTCCGGGTATTCATTGACTACTGGTATCTCCTCCAAGGTAATCTGATGTAGTCTTGTCCTTCCGGCCTTCATGCTTGGCATCTGGAACGTGACGATAGTCCCTTCTTCATTAGTCACAGTCACTTTTCTCTGGGCACATTCTATCACTCCTTGATGTTTATTTAGCCAATCCATCCCTAGAATGAGATCCAAACCTTGACATTCTATTAGAATGGGGTCAGCCCAAAATATTGTGCCTTGGATATCTACCCATATCCTTGGGCTAAAAGAATAGGCGAGGGTTTGCTTGCCCGGGGTAGCTATCAATATTGGCCTGGGTAGTTCACTTATGTCCAGGGCATTACTTTCCACAAAAGCGGTTGATATAAAGGAGTGTGTAGCTTCGGTGTCAAACAATACCACTGCAAGTGATGAATGAACCATAAACTTACCCATGACAATCTCGGGGGCGGCCTGGGCTTCTTCGGCGGTGACGTGGTTGACCTTGGCGCGGATGACGGGGTTTGAAGCGATGCCTTGAGCACGCTTGGGATGAGGGCACTGATGGGAGTAGTGTCCCTCCTGGCGGCAGTTGAAGCATACTACAGGCTTGCCATGCCTGTCTCTCAGAATTTCCGGCTTCTTGGCCAGGGCAGCTGGGGTGGTTGGTGCGGCGGTTGCGGGGCGAGGTTGACTGGCTCCAGCATTGGTGGCTGGTGGTGCCGGACGATATACTGGGCGGGGGTGGTACTGCTGCGCTGGTGGAGGTGGAGCAAAGCGGGGTCTCTAGGCCATTCCTTGGTTCTGCCTGAAAGCTATCATCCTCTTTTTCTTCAGGTCGACCTTGTTTTGCTGGGTCTCCTGCATGATGGCTTTGTTCACCAACTTTTGGAAGTTGGCGAAATCTCTAGAGATAAGCTGTAAGGACAGCTCATCCTTCAGTCCCCGAAGGAACTTGGCCTGTCTGGCCGCATCAGTACGGACCTCCTCAGGTGCGTACCTGGCCAGACGGTTGAACTCGTGTAGGTATTCTGTAACAGACCTGCTCCCCTGCTGTAGGTCTCTGAACTCCTGTTGTTTCTGTGCGATAACACCGTCGGGGATGTGGGCGGCACGGAAAGCGGCCGAAAACTCTGCCCAAGTATGGGCGTGGCCCTCGAGCAGAGTCTCGCGATGATTGTCCCACCACTCTGCGGCGGGACCATGAAGTTGGTGGGTGGCGAAGGCCACCCTCTCCTGCTCAGTGCAGGTCAGCAGATCAAGCTTCTTCTCGATAGCTCGCAACCAATCCCCAGCCTCCATGGGGTTGGTGGTGCTGGAGAAGGTTGGTGGGCGGACTCGGAGGAACTCCGAGAGCTAAGAGGTGGGAGCGGGAGCTGGTGCGGCGGGACGAGGCAGCTCGGGCTGTTGGTGGAGGCGGAAGAAATGAGCCTGCTGCTCCTGCATCTGCTGTTGCTGCTGTTGCATCTGATTCAGGAGAGCTGAAACTAGCTGGTTCTGCGTGGCCATCATCTCGGCCAAAGTGGGGTGATTGGCGACTGGGGCCTGCCTTTGCCCAGTTGCTCCCCACTGAGGCAAGTTCCCATTATCTCCTCCGTTCTGAGGAGCGTCGGAACCTTGAGTGTTGGTCATCCTGGAGTTTTCAAAGTAGACACTTTTATTTTAGCGAACTCTTTATATTTTATTTCAAAAGGGTACCGTTCTTGCGGTTACATTTATTTATTTCTTCATTCATGCCTTATGTTTTGACATGAATGGTAATACAAGCAAGCATAAATGAAAAACAAACAACCGTAAAACTACGTCTATGGTAGCTCGGGGGACGGCTCAATCTCGGGCTCGTGGGAGACGGTCGGGGTCGAGGAGCTGGACGGTCCGGCGGGTGGTGCGCTGCGGGAGATCCTCTTGGGCCTCACAGTAGGGATCCGAAGGGGTTTCTTCTTGCGAGGCAGAATAGGTGCGATCTCCTCAATGTCCTTCTTCAACTCCTCGATCTGGTAGCGGAGCTGTGGGTTGGTGGCGACACGCTGCCGAAGGAGCTCATTTTGACGCCGTAACTCCTCTGCTTCGGCAGCCAAACGATGTCCCTGCTGGATGCGGCGACGAAGATCTCCGTTCTCGCGGTTCAGATCCTCAGAAGATTGTCTGTAAAAGCTGATTGTGTCGCGCTGTCCATTGGCGTCCTGCAGTGCCTCGTAATGAAGATCGTCCATGGCCTCCAACAAGCGCATGGTATGACCAATCGCAGAATGGCGCTGGGAGAGTTGCTGACGAAGACACTGTGGGGACTCCCTGGGGTGCGAAGAGGCACGAAGTGAAAGTCCGTGTCGTAGAGCTCGCTGTTGTAGATCATCCGAAGCTCTGTGAGTGCCTGGAGGGCGGTGCGCTGGCTGGCAACCAGGAAGGTAGGTCCTCCTCCGCGGTAGGTGTGAGCTGTCTAAGGGGAGGGCTGGACGACGACGGTGACCTCGCAGAAGCCCTCTTCCTCGTCGGGGAAGACTCCATGGTACATCGGCTCATGCTCAAATCCGAGGAAGCTGACGAGCATGCGCAGCTCGCGAATGAATTCGGCCTCATCACGAAGAGTCCCGCTCATGGTATGAACCGGCATCTACAAAAGAGAGAAAGTTTTTGTGAAAACCTCGGAAGATGAGAGGATAAGTAGTGTTTGTAAGAAAATATAGTAAGTATAATCCTAGGGTCAGGTCTGTTTGGCTTCCTACAGTCAAGTCGGCTCTGATACCATCTTGTCGCGCCCCGATTTAATAAATCAGGACTTTATTGAAATTCCATAGAAAATCAATAAAACAAGACGTTCATCATGCGACCACGTACAATACGGACAATCATTCACGGTTCGTAGACCGCATTAATACAAAAGTGAATAAAGGTGAAGAGAAACTAATAAAATAAGGGTCCTAGATGAACTCCTCCTTCCAGTCTCGCCTTGACTGGGTCGCTACTCCAGACCTTCATCCTCCTCGTAGTAGACTAGCTCTGATGGTGTAAGTCAACGGGGTGAGTACAGATGTACTCAGCAAGCCACCGAATGCAAATATAATGCAAGGTAATAACAAGGGAGGTAGTGGCTAGTTTTGCGGAAGCAGCAGAATTGTAAAGCTTTAAATGTGAGCAATTTATTAGTACGGAAAAGTAAACAGGTGTGTGTGCATCATCATCTTCTAACTCGAGGGGTACAGTCAGCCCCACCTCGCTCAACAGTCCTTACGTGCCATGAATAACTCGACCATTCAAACAATTGTAAACTAACTGCGAGTAGTCACACAACCCGCCCTTGACCGTGGGCTCGGCTTTTCGAAAAGATTTAATTACTCTGATCAGAGATGTACCCCTGTACCCACAAGGCACGCACTCATCACCTACACCGAAGTGTAACGAGATGACCCATCACACGGGAACTCGTGCCAAAACCTTCCATATAGTCCTCCCCGACCCAATAGCACCCTCTTATGGGTTTCATATGGTGTCCCGACGCATCGGAGCCCCACCATACCCCCCCTTGAGCCTCGTCGGTACAAGTCGCCCGCAGGCTAGCCCCTTGCCCCCTCCTCTATGGTGCATCGAGCCAGAGTATTCCATACTTCCAGTTAGGACTTACCCATTAGACTTGTGGTTGGTACGGAAGTGCTTTGCAACAGATCCCGCAGACCGGTCCTTATAGTGCCCCGGGTGCGACAAAACCAGTGCCCGAGCTTGCACCCGGAACCCACCATACTTATAACCTAGCCAACTCCAACAGAGTCCAGAGACAAGAATAACGGGGAAATTCATATACAGAATCCAGCTATCTACGACTCATTCTTTTTATCCTATAGCAGTTGTGCCGGTACATTGGGCACTAGCTAATATTTTATAGTAGAGTGACAAGGAGTTAAGGCTCAATAAGCATGGCTTGGGTTTGCACACAAGGACGGGGATCTAATAAATATAAGTGTCAGGCTTGATATTGGACTAATGCAATATTAACCTATGAGTTATAGCAATAATTTATTAAAACATGGGCTCAAATGATGATCAACTGTTGCCACAGAGATGGTCGATGACTTGCCTTGATCAGCAAAGGGGGATGGAGGAACCTCGGGATAGAACTCCTGCTCCTCGATGAACTCGTAGTCTTCTCGATACGGAAAAATAAATAATACATTCAATAAACAGATAAAATCCACCAAATAAAAGAACATACATAGTGGTGGGTGTTTTTATGTGAAGTAATATTTTAATATTCTGAGTTTTTGCATAAAACAGTGAAGTTTAACTTTTTAGGATTTTTCCTAATTTATTTTCTGTATTATTAATTTTAATCCTAAGGGGTTTTTATTCATGTATTTATTAAGAATATTTTGGGTAACAGTAACATACTGTTTTTATGGCATTAATGTGTAGAGAATAATATTCTGGTTTTAACAAAATTTGAATGGTGAAATTTGGAGTTAAAATGAGCAAGATATGAATTTTCAAAGTTTAAATCAATTTCTGGAATTTTATTTAAACTGAAAAATGGGCTCTGGTCCACGGTGAGCCAGGCCCACTGTGGACCGCGTCACTGTGCGCGTGGACCGGCCGATCCAGAGCCGTCGGATCTGGATCTGGCGGTCAGATGCGAGGCGGGATCCTTTAAGTGAAGATGGACGGTCCAGATTAAAACGGAGCGAAGGGGTACGCGTGGACGCACCAGATCGCTCCAGCGCTTTAAGTTGCGATCGACGGCCGAGAGCGCACGATACCGCTTTGACCAGATCCGAGGGCCCAGATTAAATCCCGGAGGGATTTAATCCTAGCCCTCCGATCGCGATCGGACGGTCGTGGCTCGATCCGGCACGGCACGCCGTAAGGGGGCACGTACCCCCTTCGTCTCCGGTGACGGCGGGCTCGGGTGCGGACACGGCGGCGACGGCGAGGGCCTAGGGGCCTAGCTCATGGCAAAAATGGAAAGAGGAGAGGATGACGATCACGATGATACCTCCAGCGGCGACGGAGGGCGACGGACGACGGCCGGCGGCGAGGGTAGACGAAGCAGGGCGTTCAGGTGGTCGACGGCGACGGCGATCCGGCGGGTTCCAAGGCCAACGGAGTGGTGGCCGGGGACGGGTGGTCGACGACGGACTCGACGGTGGCAGTGGCTAGGGCAGGGGAGGCCGGAGTCGACGGCGAGGGCTCGCCGGAGGCGAAACCGAACCGAAGCTTGAAAGAAGGGCGACGACGCTATGGATCGCTACGGCTCGGACTACGGTGGTGTGGGATGAGGGCGGCGACCACAGGGGTATAAATAGGAGGTCACTGGCGTCTAGATGGCAAGCCAAGCCGGGGAACCCGAGGGTTTGTTTCCATCTCCGGCGAGGTTCCCTTTTTACCTCGGATTGGCTTCCATAAGCGCAAAAACGCGTCGAGTTTCGATGGAAGGAGGTCGAGGGCGGTCGGGGAAGGGGATCCGAGACGAATCCGAGTGAAAGCGGGCGGCCGGCGGCAAAAATTTGGAAGGTGATCGTCGGGGAAGGAAGGGGAGAGAGGGATTCCATCGGAGAAGATGGATCCGACAGGTGGCCCCCACCTGTCGGCGGGTGAACGAGAAAGGAAAGCATGACAGGTGGGCCCGAGCAGTCGGTGGGTGAAAGGGGGCTGACCGGTGGGGCCAGGCGGAGTGTGGGTGCGGGGAGGAGAGAGGGGGAACGCGCCGACGTCTGGGTCCCGCTTGTCAGTAGCTCATCGGTGGGCTGGGCTGGGCGGAAGGCTAATTCCAGGTTGAGGCCCAATAAGATTTTAAATTGTTTTCTGATTTAAAATAATTACAGTATTCATATATTTGATTAAGGGTTGAATCACTGTTGGTAAAAATTTGTAAAAATTCTTAAAATTATATTTTTGTCTCTAGTTCATCTCATAAAATTTTCAGGTCCATATTTTGGGTATTTCTCCCTGTTTGGCTTTGTTTGGGTTCTTTTGTGATTTTCCTTTAATAAATAAAGCCAGAAATGATTTAAATAATATTTTTCTTTTATTTTAATCCTTTTTAATTTCTGGGGTGTTACAATGAGCTCAGAGTGCACGGAAGAGATTTTCGTGGCGAAGGAATAGGTCTTATGACCATGACTGCATGCATGGAATCTACATGTTAGGCTGGTGGCGTGAGACTCGCTAACCACATGCGGCCATTAGTCTTTTGATTAGTGTGTGCATGGTCATTAGTAGTGGCGAAAGTTCTGGGTCATGGCGTGAGTTTTTTGGCCAAGTGATTTGGGCTATCTCTTATTTCATGTATTATTGTGTCTATAAAATGAATGAAGAACCAGCGTTAGCTGGGAGTTCCGAGCGTCACTGAAAAAGCTTGCTAACTTGTGCTATTCTGTTCGTGTGTGTGTCCACCAGAGTGATTGCCTGTGATAAACACTTGCTAAAGTCTGGAGTGATTCCAACACGGGCAAATCTTCAGTCACCCTGTTGATCATCCTGTTTCTTCAGCATAAAACACTCAGGTGATTCAAAAGCTTTTGCCGTATCAAAACTTCCTTTAGCTGCTGAATCAAACGCTGGATGAATCAAGCTGCAGAACTTATAAACAGGGCTGCCAACTTGATTGTAACACAGACCAGCAAAGCGCTAGCCGCTGTTCACGTTCATGAAAAATTCAGCAAGAGAAAGCTCTCGGTAGAATCAAACAGCAGAGGAAAAACTCAGTTTGAGTTCTGGTTGTGGAAAGTTCTGGTCCTAAAAAATTCTGGTACAGAGTTCTCGGCACTATTCACGGTAATGTATCAACGCAAGAAAAGTGCTCTCTCGACTGAGTCAAAACCATTGCAGAAGGAAAATTCAAATTGAATTTGTTGCTCAAATATTGATGAACACAAACATGACGGCAAAAATTCTGTAAACAGAACAACACAACCAGCACCTTACTTTTACTCAATTGACAAACATGGCTATGCACTGTTCAAAATAAAAACCTGCAGCGCAGGAATAGTACTCCTCTGAAATTTTAATCAGATGATTAAAACAAGGCAAGAAAAAAACAAAACAAAATTGATTTCATTGGATTGTTCTAGATCAACTCTCTCGGTAGAACAAACACATGTGAAGAAGCAAAACTAGAATTGAATTCTAGTTCTGTTTTTCAAAATGTTCTAGCTTCAGGAGAAAAGAGCTGGACAACAAATTGTTCGGCAAAATCTGTAGAGAATCAGGCAAATCAAGTAGTGCTGTTCACGGTCATACACTTCTTGCACATCGCTGGAGCAGAAAGGATTACTGGATGAAACAAAACTTCTCACGGCAACGCTCTATCGCTGGGAAGAATTTCTGCTGTAGCTTTTGTCGGCACAGCACTTGCGCCTGTTAAAGATCATGCGAAGCAGCAGCAAATTTCCGGAAGAACAAATGTGTATAGGGAAAGCAAAAATCAAATTGATAGCTAACAAATGAAGTTTCTGGACTCCCTCAAAAACTCTCACACGCCATGGAGGAGGTTGGGGATATTTATCCCACCAACTCCAAGGTTCTAGAAGGACCCATTTACAAACAGCAAACAGCCCCCTAGAATTTTCCTAATTACAAGTCTGAAATCTAGAACTTGAAAATACCCTTTAGCTAAAAAGAAAAATTACATTTTACTCCTTTTGAATATATTTTCAGAATATATATTCCAAAAATACACACAAAAGTATACACTAATGACACTAAAATTTTAGACTAACAATTTAACACTATTTTATTGAAAAGGTAAATGCGATAGATGATACGACGGTTTTCAGCAAAAACCGACAAAGCCTTTTCAGCTCCTCGACCCGTGACACCGCTTCACGACTCCAAGCGCCAGCAAGCCACTTTTCGCTCTCGATCCCCTCGAGCCGTGCGAATGCTTGTCCTGGCCTCCCTCTCGCGAACACGATCGACACGCCATCGCAGGCAGCCATCTGTCCATCCGTCCGCCGTTCGTCTGAGTCTTGCTACGTCTCTTCATGCATCCTGGAGATCTACCCAAACTTCGCCCGGCCTCCTTGATCCTCGGCATCGGCTCCCCGCTCGACCCTCGATCACCCGCTGTCGACAATCTGTTAACATCTCCACCCTGCACAAACACGACAAGCAGCCAAAACAAGGACATGACGCAACGCGATGAACTGCCGAACCCCTCGGCAGCAAAACCTTCAACCCGCATCGACACCCTCGATGCAATTCACAACCTCTCAGACATCCTCGCTCAAACGCTCATCGTTGTCAATCGCTCATCATTTAGACCGAAACCACCCCTGGTTTCTCAATCTCCCCCTTGATGAGTGCATTGACAACCCCAAAAGCACAGACATGGTGAGGTAAGCAAATCATGCGCACAAGTGACAAAAACTCTAAAAAGAGCAAGACACGTCACTTGGTAAAAGTTTCACCACACAAAAGTGCAAAGCCATCAAAAACGCAAAGCAAAGCGCAAGGCATGCAAAAGCATCCAAAACCATCCAAAACGTCAAAAGCGCAAGGCTCAAACTCCCCCTTAACCAAGCAATCCAATTCATTTCTTCCAAAAGCATCATGTCGCTCAATTCTCCCCCTTTGACAATGCAGGCATCAAGGAGATAAAAAGATGAAAAGAGGGAAAGAGGGTAAAGCAAAGATGTGAGCTTCTGATAAAAGCAACTGCTATTACAGTACCACAAGTATTCGCTTTGAACATCATCTAAAAGTACTGAAAACCATCCTTATATGTATACCATCTAATCGAAAAACATGAGCAAGCATCTTCAGGTTTTAGCAAGTAAAAGCATCATCGCTCAGACTAGTATACCAGACATGTCAAGACACGAGATGCTAAAGCTAAACTAGCACACACTAGATAAGCGTATCCCACTCCATGGTGCTTCAGCAAACATGCTATGCAATGAATTTCAAATTTTCTATTTTGTGCCAGGGGTTATTTGCATGTCAACCTTATGCTAACCGACCATGCTAAGCCTAGGTAGAAACCATCAGAAGCTTGAAGCAATGGTCTCGGTATACACTCAATGTCCCTGTTCAAACCAAAGTGCAATGGAATGCAGTCTAGAACAAAGTAGTGCGACAAAAGCAAACCCACCTGGATCTTTTCAATTTTCAGCACTCAAAAGCATGAATATCAATCATTTTCATTTTCAATCATTTTTCATTTTCATTTTCATTCATTTTTCATTTTCATTCAATTTTGATGAAATCATGTTGCGTATCAGCATCCAAGTAAAAAAGGACCTAGCTATCATGTGTATACAAAGCTAGCAAAAGCACTGAGCCAATCCATGCTAGACCCCAGACTAAGCAATGACCATTTTCAATTTTTCACAAATAAAAACCATGCTCATGTCAATTCTCAGAAGTATACATGCTAAGTAGTCAACAGTACTAAAGATAATCGTTCAAAGACATAATCAAACCATGTACTAGTAAAAGCAATTATCCAAATGCCAGAAGCTCAGGCAATGCTACACAGCTCCCCCTCAAAACATGCTCGAATCTCTCGAAACCTCAGTAAGAGGGTGAGAAAACAAAAGCGCAAAATGTGAAATCCAGGCAAAAGACTACTGACCATGCACAGAAGATAGATCAAGTCAAAAAATGTGTGGTCAAGCAATAAAGTGCAAATCCTGGAAAAATCGACGAGGTCTCTCAGCTTGTCGACCACAAAGCCTCTTACACGTGATCTATCACCATATGAGGAATGGTGTACACCACGAGGGGAAAACCACACTCTCCTAAGTGGAGAAGTGAAATCTCGAGTACTCAACGCTTGGTTCAGAGATAAGATGCTTAGGTATCCAGCGCTAAACAACTCGAGGAGTGTGTAAAGCAGGAGACTGTATGTGATGTAAATCAAACTGCAAATGTGGTCTCCTAGATACTAGTTGAGGTCTCCTAAAATAGTTATGGCCAAAATGCCTACATGGTCTATAATCACACGATGTGCTAAAACCACCACAATGGGCAAAGCCACTCATATCACAGTAAGGAGCCTCAAAATTAGGATAAAAGTGAAAAGTATACTCATGCACACCTAAAGATGGGTAGTGCATGTCATGAAACCTCAAATCAAACGACCATCGCTCATCCCTGATACGACGAAAGCAAAACCCAATGAAATGACCCACCCGATGACAATAAGCATAGTGAAACAATTTCTTGGGTTTGTGGGTATGGGTGTGAGGAGCCATGCTGAATAGCGTGGGCCTCATGGCTCCAGATGTGATGAGTCATTGTCAACGGTAGTCAAAGAGGACTAAAATGAGAGAGAAGATCTGTTGCGTCTGGGCCGCGTGTGACTCAGGTACACGGGCAGCAAGCGACTGTCGGGCAGAGGAGGCCACGAAGTCGGGCTGGCCCAATCCGGGTATATGGGCTAGGAGCAGCAGAGGATCCACTGGACTGTTGACCGGGATTGACTCAGGTACACGGGCGGCGAGTGATTGCCGGGCTGAGGGAGCTGCGGAATCGGGCCGGCCCAATCCGGGTACCCGGTGCGAAGACGGTGGACGCTTTGTCAGTTTCGGCGCAAAACTGACGACCGTTGATTTCGGATCTGACCGTCCTGAGGCGAAGCCGTAGCTGCTACGAAAGCTCCGCATCAGGACAAGTTACCTTTATTTAGGTTTTTACTATTTTGCCTTTAGGCCCACAGTCTGACAGTCGAGTCTGTAAAAAATCCTAAGGGCATTTCGGTCTTTTCCATTTTTTAGCGTCTGTAAAAAACCCCAGGGGTATTTCTGCATTTTACCCATTTATTGGGCTGCCTATAAATAGGCCCCAATCCCTAGGGTTAGGGTTAACTCAATGAAATTAAAAATCAGAGTTCATCCACCCTATTCCTTTTTTGTGCGCCGCCACATTTTTCTTTCGCATTTCTTCTTCCTCTGGCGTTGATTCCCTCCAAGTGCCAGCGCTTGTCCCTTCGCGCGAAATAGCCGGCTGCCGCTGTTTTTCCTTTGGCATCAGCAGCTAGCGCCGCAGTCTAGCTAGCAGCGCACAGCAGCCTAGGACACATAGGCGGCGAACGAGAGCCAAGACCGTGCGTGCAGTAGCGAGGACAGCATGGACGGCGCACGGCATCTCCTGCTTCTTCATTGATTGCTGGTATTTTTCTCACATCTTGGGCCGTGTGCTAGTGGATCTTTTTATTCTGGTGTAGCACTTCGTTTTTGATAGCAGCACTATTACTGTAGCAACCGTGTTGAATAAAATCTGAAATCAAAGTTCTATTGCTCTCATTTCTTCATTACTCGGGAAGTGTGCACGAAATCTATTCGGTTATATGCGCATAGGAGACAAGTTCTGGTAGTGTTCGATCTGAACATTTTAAGTCTAGTCCTGTTAATCTTGTTCTCCGTTCAGTGATGTGCATGATTAGTAAACTATTTTTGGCTAGCACTAGTTGCTTGTGTTAGATTAGTGCTTCCTTGACGAACTCGTTTAAACACTTTATTTCACTTGTTAATCTTGTGATGGATGAAATGTCTAAGAATGATGGATATCTTTATGTGCTTGATGGATTACCTGCGTTTTGGTGAAATCTTTGTGGAGATGCTTTTTGTTATGTGAACGACTTTAATCTGCCTTTAAGCATTGTGTTGGTGTCTTCAATTAGGACAACTGTCATTTTTAGGCTATATTATTTTTAGTACCTGTGATCTGTTTTGTTTCTGCTGATTGTCTGTCGAGGTGCGTTGGGTGTTGGGAGCAGGCCATTGATTCGAAAGAATTTTTTAAGGCGCCCATTCACCCCCCCTCTGGTCGCTACTTTCGGTCCTACAGGGTGTCAGGCTCAAATCTCATAGTTTTCTTGGGTTTTGGCTTAGGAGGTTCATCAAAGGCACGAAGGGCTTTCTTTGTCGGTTGAGTTGGTTTCTTGGCTTTTTGTTCAGTGTCTGTTAGAACGACGGATCGGACCAGCAGGTTTTCTTGGTGGAAATGAGAGTAATGTATTCGATGCTCCTTGAGCCCGTGTCTTGCAACTACAGTTGAGGGGTATTTATAAGGCGCCCCATCCAGAGGGCCAAGCACCTCTGGACCACCAACGGATACACAGTCAACCGTCGGTCGATAGTACAGACAAAACGGGCTATACATACAGGAAGATTCGACTCTGGCAACGTATCAGCCGTGTCGGGCACTGCCTACGCCGCCCGACACAGTTCACAGGATCGCGATCCTGTCCCCCGGTGTACTTGTCTAGTCCTTTTCCCGCCAGCACTCCCCTTGGGTTCGCTACTGCGGACCGAGGTAAGACCTCCGGCATGCTTCTCCCGGAGGGTGGCTTCCGGTGTCCTTCTGCCGGAGGGAGGCCTCCGACATCCTTCTCCCGGAGGGTGGCCTCCGGCGTCCTTCTGCCGGGGGGTGGCCTCCGGCGTCCTTCTGCTGGGGGGTGGCCTCCGGCGTCCTTCCGACGGAGGGTGGCCTCCGACGTCCTTCTGCCGGAGGGTGGCCTCCGTCTCTAGGCTTCGGACCCCCTATTTGTGGGCCCCCCTTCAGCCATCGGGATTATCTCCCCCAACAGTAGCCCCTCGCTTCTTTCCTCTCAGGAGCCCTGCATCAAGAGAGGGTGGAAGCGCATATGATAATTCCGATAACCTTCATAAGGGCGTAACTTACATTGAGGTGTCGAGTCTGGCCGCAGCGCGGCCCTCTTTGACGGACATGGAGAAGCTCCGAAGCAGAGAGGCGCGACTGGACCCAAAGGTTGAGGGCCGCTCTGAATCCTCTCTCCGACGGGTCGAGAGGAGTTCGACCGGGCTCGCGGGATGCACGCGCACCTTGATCGGGGGCCTCTGGCCCCGAGGGGGGCGGCTCGGCGCCGCCGGGAGCAGTTAATGCGTGCGCAAACGGCATCGGGGAGCGAACCGTCAGGGAGCCGACGCGCCCCGATGCGCCGGTTGGCCTTAAATGCGGTGCCATGCAACCGCCGCGTTCACATGCCCATCGCATCGGAAGAGGGACCGACGGCCTTGTGCTTAAATACAGCCCGCCGAGCGGCCTCCTCCCCCTTCTTCATCTTGTTGCGCTCACTCTAGCCACTTCAGCCACCATTCGTCTCGCTTCTAGAGCTCTAGGCCTCGTCTTGTTTCCTTGAGCAATGGTGAGGAGCGCCATCCCGGCAATGGCAATGGATCCGCGCTTTTTGCAACGCCAGATGGCGGCGGCGGCGACAGCGACGGACTCGTCGGAGGCGCGCGGCGCGCGAGCTCCGCCCCGCCTCAGAGCGGTTTCGGGAGCAGACCCTGGAACTCGGGCCGTCCACGTGCACAGAGGTGTCGATCGAGCAAGCAACCAGGGCCCGCCTTGGCCCTGAGACGCCGGCGAGGAAGCCTGGTCGAGAGACGGCCCCGCAGCCGCGAGAAGGCGAGGTCGTCGTTTTTGAAGCTTTCTTCGACGCGGGGCTGGGATTCCCCGCTTTGGAGCTCCTCGCCTGAGTGCTGGACACGTTCCACCTGGAGCTCCCGCAGTTATCTCCCAATGCCGTGGCCCGCCTCGCCATTTTCGAGTGGGCCATGCGCGCCGAAGGCTGCGAAGGGAGGGCGGAAGTCTTCGCGGAGATGCACGAAGCCCTCTGCCAGCCGAAGAAGAAAGGAGGCCAGATACTAGCCTTCGGGAGCATCAACTTCCAGCTCCGAAGGAAGTACACGGACTCCTTCCCGGTGAAGGCCACCAACGAAAGGTGGTACTCGAAGTGGGTGAACCGGTGGTTTTACATCCGCGTGAGGCTCAGCTCCGACCTCGCCGGAATCCCGCACCATATTTGGTTCCGGAGGGAAGCGCGCATCGAGACCAACGCCGGGTCGATCTCTACGAGGGTCCAGCTTCTTCAGATCGTCGCCCGCCGAATGAGTATGCGGGACCTGGCGGAGGAGTTCGTGGCCCTCGAGATCCCTCCGCTGAAGGAGGAGTGGCCTGCGTCGCTCCGGAGCAGCCGGGACGAGTCGATGCCAGCGGAGCTCTCCCACCGGCTTGGTGAGTGTCCGCTTTCGTCATTTTGTTCCTGTCTTTCATGCTCGAAGGGTGCTCTGGCCCTGATGATCGAATGCAGGATCGCTCGTTGCCCGAACCCTCGAGGAGGTGGCCCGTTTGACGGAAAGGATTCTCGGAGTCCCTACCACGGCCGAGCGCACCCGGCGAATGGAGTTGGTGGGCTCTTGGGAGCGCTCCAACAGGGTGTGGGGGGTGCTCGAGCTCTCGCCCCCGCCCCTTCTGGAGGGCGAGGTCCTCCGGGACGTTTCGAAGAGGAAGGTAAACGACGCCGATGGTGGCCTCTCTCCGCACCGCCCCAAGAAGAAGAAGATAGTGAAGGGGCCAAGGCAACTGTCTCTGGGACGCTCTTTCGCCTCCCACTCCGAGTGCGGGGGTTCTAGTGACGGGGCCCAGTCGGAGTCGGGAGACCCCATGATAATTCCGGACCCGACCCCGTCGGTTCGGCCGGGTGCTAGAAGGAGCGAAGACGCTCCCCCTCGCTCGGGTCCGACGGAGCCTGCGCCCGGGGCTAGGCAGGAGGCGCCTATCATCGGAGCGACGCCGCGTCCCGAGACCGCTCCCTCGCGCGGACCGATTTCGGAGGGGGGCTCCGTCGGTTCCCACAGGAGTAGGGCTATGGACAACATGGACAGCGGGGGGCTGGTCGACCCACTCGGCGCCATCGAGAAGAGCGCCGACATAGAGGCCGAGCTCGCCGCGGCGGCGGCGAGCTCCCCGGTGAATTCCATCGATATCCTCTTCTACCGCCCGAGCCCGTCGGAGCCCATCCAGCCTCCGGAGGGCCCTACCGACGCTGCGGACGAAGGTACAATAGCTTATCCATACTTCCTCAAACGTTAGGGCCTTCTTGACCTTAGCTCTTGCTCGCCTGCGCAGGCACATCGGCCCGAGGCGTCGAACCAGTCGTCCCGTTCCCCGATGACGCTCCGGATGCGAGGTCCGGAGCCCCTGTCGATGCGAGGAGGGCCCCGGGTCAGCAGGGCGAGACTGAGTCCGGAAACTCCGAAAGGGCCCCACCGGAGGCCGTCGAAGACGTTGAGGTCCGGCTTCAGCCCCCTCCTGATCATCGAGGTGCGCGCGGCACCGTGCCCCTCCTGCGCCCCTTCTTGGCGGACGGCGAGGACTTCGCGTCCAGGGTGGCCCCGATCCATGATTATTATTTGCGGCTGCACGAGGCCCCGGTGATAGACGAACTGGGGCTATCAGATGGCCTAGACCTCGGGAGGGCCATCGAGACGGCAGTGGGCTAGGTACCTTCTTTGAGTGTATTCGATGGATCCTTAGCTCTTCTTCTGACCATCTTCTTTGCACGCAGGTGGTTGCATTGGCGCAGGGGCAGCTGATTGCTCTGCTCTCCGAACGCCAACGCCACGAGGCGGACGCCGCGGAACTCGTGGCCCGGGTGGCTACCGCGGAGAGGCTGGCTCGCGAACGGTCATCGGAGGTCAAGGCCCTCCGGCTCCGGGCAGCAAGGGTCGAAGCGCTCGAGGCCCGAGTGGCGGAGATGGACTCCCTCAAGGCCCGCGTCGCGGAGTTGGAGGGGCTCCGTGCTCGGGCCGCCCGAGCTGATGAGCTGGAAGCGGAGATTGACGCCCTCCGAGCCCGAGCTGCCGAAGCGGAGGGGCTTCGATCCCGGGCTGCGGATGCGGAGCAGCTCGAAGGGGAGGTGTCCCGGCTCCGGACCCAAGCCTCGGAGGCGGCAGCTAAGGTCGAAGCCCTCGATACCCGGGTGGCCCAGATGGAGCGGGTTGAGGTGGACCTCAACGCCCGGAACGGGGAGGTGACCGAGGCGCTTGCCGAGGCCGGGAAGACGGCGGCTGACTCCGCAGAGTCCCTTCGGAAGGTGCTAGCGTGCTACGGCACTAGCTGCGGCATGTTTGACATCGCTCGGGAGCCCCTGGTCCATCGGGTGAAGTTCATCCAGGCCGCCATCCGGCAAATACACCTTACCATGGTGCAGTACGGCGAGGTGTCCGCTCGGGTGGCCACTTATGGGATCCTTCGGCATCTCGAGGCATTTGGGCTTCCGCTTCCTTCATCTTCGAGCCTGCATCCGGTCGCCTTCGTGGGGGATCACCTCCGGACGCCGAGCCTTGCGCTGAACCAGTCCTAGAGGGTGCTCAAGGCGGTCTGGCAGACCGAGGGTCCTTAAGCGATCAAGGCTTGGCTGGAGGAGGCGCTCCGCACACGTGGTCCTCTGGCTCCCTCGAAGCCTTTGGCCTTGGCCCGTTCGCCGGATCCGAAGGTGTAGCTTCTTCAAAGTCTATCGCTGTCTTAGCTTGTAATAGCTTAGGAAACTTAATCATATATTAATAAAGAGTACTTTCTGGGGCTCACTCAGGGTGTCCATGGTTGCGACTGTGACGTCGAAGTGCTTGATTTTGATGACGCCCTTCGACATCGATGGGCTATCTTCGAGGCTCTGAGAGCGAACCGGCCTGCGCGCTTCGTTCTTCCCCGTAGTAGTGACGGGCGCGCGGACCCCGACGTCCTCCGAGGGGTTCTGAACCATGTCAAGGAAGAAGAAAGAGGGCCCCGCTCCCTGTCTTTGTCTCCCGAACCGGTTGACTGGTCTGATGCGGAAGCCGGTTTGGACGAAGTGCCCCCGGGGGGGGGGGCGATCTTCGTAGCTGGGCCCAACTTCAAGAAGACCAGAGGGCCTTTCGAGCCCAGAAGAAGGAGGAGGAGTGAAGGAGGAGGAAGGAGAGGTCCGCGCGAACCGCGCCCGGGCCTTCGACCGAAGCGTGTTCTGGCTAAGGTGGCCCCTCCAACCGAGGGGGCCTTCGGTTCTTGCTTGGCTTGGATGAGAACTTCTCTTGATTCCCTTTTTCCTATCTTTGATTTGTAACAAACACTGTACGCCCTACATGTTTCCAATATGTGCGGTTAAAGTCTTTCACCTTGCTCCTTCCCTTCCCCCTTGTTGTAGTCCTTCGCCTTGCTCCTTCCCTTCCCCCTCCTTAGCGGGTAGTCGGTTTGCCGGCTGGGCGCTAACCAGCTAGGAGGAAGGCGCGGTGAATGCATCTCGCGGACGAGGGCGGCATACTTCGTACGGGACCTAGGATTCCGAGTGCAAGGGTGCATCGAATCCGGAGTTCGGAACTCAATATCGAGGGTGCTTCAGGCCGAGGCTCGGAACTCGATAGTGAGGGTGCGTCGAGCCAGAACTCGGAACCCGATGGTGAGGGTGCATCGAGCCGGAGCTCAGAACCCGATAGGGGGGGGTGCGTCGAGCCGGAGCTCGGAACCCGATAGTGAGGGTGCGTCGAGCCGGAGCTCGGAACCCGATAGCGAGGGTGCGTCGAGCCGGAGCTCGGAACCCGATATCGAGGGTGCGTCGAGCCGGAGCTCGGAACCCGGTAATGAGGGTGCGTCGAGCCGGAGCTCGGAACCCGGATGCTTCGGTGAAGCGAGATTCTTAGAGTCGTTACGCGTTTCGTTCGGGGCGAAAACACTTGTCTGGTGACTTTATTATGTAATTTGGATACAAAAGCGGGTACTAGCGGCCGCTATTGGAATGTACGGACGATACTACGGAAAATAACGCTTCAGGTGCTCCGCGTGCCAAGTATGCTTCAGCTCCTCGCCTTCTAGGGTGGCTAGCCGATAGGAGCCTGGTCTCCCGGACCTTGTTACAATATACGACCCTTCCCATTTGTTGCCCTACTTGGTGGGAGTGACCACCGTGCGAAGGACGAGGTGCCCTGGTTGGAACTCAGTGCACTTGACCCTGGGGTCGTACCATGCCTTGGTCTCCTTCTGATACTGAGAGAGGTTGGCGACGGCTCGGAGCTGTGTCTCTTCGGCCAGGTCGAGGGAGACGTTGCGCTCGCCGTTGGCCTCGGGCGCTGTGACGCGTAGCGAACCGGCTCGGAGCTCCGTTGGGGTCATTGCCTCGTCGCCGAACAAGAGGCGGAATGGAGTGAAGCCGGTGGCCCGGGAAGTGGTTGTCCGGATGGACCACAAGATCTTCGGCAGCTCGTCGGGCCATAACCCTTTGGCTAAGCCGACGATGCGTTTATTGAGCCCTGAGAGGATGCGCCCATTAGCTCGCTCCACGGCCCCGTTAGACTGGGGATGCCGCACAGCGGCGAAGCAGAGCTGGACTCCCAATTCGTCGTAGAATGCTCGGAAGGTTCCAGCGTCAAACTGCGTTCCGTTGTCCAATGTGAGCTGCTTGGGTACTCCGAAACGGCACACGATGTTCTGCCAGAAGAATTTCTGGACGCTTTGGGATGTGATGGAGGTCAATGGCTTCGCTTCGACCCACTTGGAGAAATACTCGACGGCGACAACGACAAAGCACATGTTTCCTTTCGCTCTGGGGAGTGGCCCGATGAGGTCCATGCCCTAGCGGGCCAGAGGCCACACAGGGGGGATGGGTAGTAGGCTTGCTGGAGGTCGGTGGCTGCGCCGCCCCATCCATTGACAACCCTGGCAGGTGCGGACGAGTTCTTCGGCGTCGGCAGCGATAGTGGGCCAGTATACGCCTTGCCGGAGAGCCTTGCCTGCGAGGGCCCGTGGTGCCAGGTGGCTCCCGCACAGCCCCCCGTGGATTTACCGGAGCATGGCAACTCCGTCCGAGTGTGAGATGCAGCGGAGTAACGGGGAGCATACTCCGGACTTGTATAGGATGCCATTGATAACCTCGAATGACCTCGCACGGAGCTGGAGGCGAGCTTGGCCTGGGCTAGGATGATCATCTTCGCTGCCTGCGAGCGTGCGCAGGATGGGCTCCCGCCAATCGGTATCGACCATACACAGGACTGGAGCTGGCCAGGGCGGCGGCGGGGGCTCGTCCGAGGGGGCCTCGCTGCGAGGGGGCGCCGAAGGTTGGGTGATTTCCTCGAAAAAAGCCCTTGGCGGCAAGGCTTGAGCTCCTGCCCCGACTTTGGCGAGGGCGTCAGCTTGGCCATTTTTGGCTCGCGGGATGTTTTGGACGGATATACCCTTGAAGGTTGCCTCGAACTTGCGGATGGAGTCGAGGTAGGAGGCAAGGTCTGGATGCTTAGCCCAGAAACTCTTGTCGATGTGCCCGGCGACTACTTGGGAATCGGTCTTGATGACCACACGCGCGGCTCCCAGCGCGTGCGCCTTGCGGAGACCCAAGAGGACCCCTTTGTACTCGGCGATATTGTTCGTGGCCTTGAAGCTTAGCCGAGCAGAATACAGGGCCTGCTGGCCGGATGGGGAGACGATGACTACTCCGGCCCCAGCCCCAGAAGCCTGGTAAGCACCGTCCGAAAAGACGGTCCAAACCGCCTCGCTTGCTTCGGCGCCTGCGGGCTCGGGGGCCATCGTCCACTCCGCGACGAAGTCGGCGAGGATTTGGGACTTGATGGCTGTCCGGGCGACGAAGGAGATCCCGAACGAGGCCAATTCCACTGCCCACTTTCCGATGCGGCCGGTGGCGTCCTTGTTCCGGAACATGTCGCCTAGCCGGTAGGCGGTCGGGATGACGACATCGTGAGCCAGGAAGTAGTGTCGGAGCTTCCGGGAGGCCATGATGAGGGCATAGGCCACCTTTTCGAGCTCGGAGTACCTAGCCTTGGCTCCGGCGAGGGCTTCGGAAACGAAGTAGACGGGGCGTTGGATCAGCCTCCCACCGAGTTCCTCCTCTTGGACTAAAGCCGCACTCGCTGCATTGCCGGAGGCGACGAGGTAGACCAATAAAGGGCTGTCGGCCTGGGGTGTGGCGAGGGCCACGAGGCCGGAGAGATATTCCTTGATTTGCTGGAAATAGTCCTGACACTCGGGGGTCCACTCGAAATGCTTAGAACCTCGGAGCGCCTTGAAGATGGGCAAACTTCGCTCCGCTGATTTTGCCAAAAATCGCCCGAGGGCCGCCAACCGCCCGGCCAGCTTTTGTGCTTGCTTCAGGTTCTAAGGGGGGGCCATGTTCTGCAGCGCCTGAACTTGCGTTGGACTGGCTTCGATGCCCCGGCTGGAAACGAGGTACCCAAGCAACTTTCCTGCGCGTGCTCCGAAGACACATTTGTCCGGATTGAGCCGGATTCCACACCGCCGGAGGCTGTCGAAGGTCTCAGCTATGTCCGAGCCGTGGTGGCTCTTGGTGGCACTTTTGATGACGATGTCGTCCATGTATGCTTCCACATTGCGCCCTAACTGATGGCCCAGGGCTTTGGAGATTAGTCTTGAAAAGGTGGCCCCGACATTGCGAAGGCCGAAGGGCATCCGGAGGTAGCAGAATACTCCAGCTGGGGTGACAAAACTTGTTTTCACCTGGTCCTCGGGCCTTAGCCAGATCTGGTGGTATCCGGAATAAGCGTCGAGGAAACTGAGGAGTTCTGCTCCGGTTGTGGAGTCAACTAGTTGGTCAATGCGAGGCAGGGGGTAGGGGTCACGGGGGCAAGCTTTATTCAGAGAAGTAAAGTCGATACACATGCGCCACTTGCCAGATGTTTTCTTCTGGACAAACACTGGGTTAGACAACCAGTCGGTATGACTCACTTCCCGGATGACCCCTGCTCAAAGCAGCTTCTCCGTCTCAGCTTTGGCGAGCTCGGCCCGTTCGGTGGAAAGTCTCCGGAGCCCCTGGCGAACCGGCCGTGCCTTCGGGTCGACGGCCAGCGAGTGCTCGATGATCGAGCGGTCGACACCGGTAATGTCTTCGTCGGACCATGCGAAGATGTCGAGGTTGCCGCGGATGATGGCTTCGAGCTGTGCTGACACCTCCGGTTCCAGACCCCCTCCGAACTTGATCGGGTACTCTTTCCCTCCTTGGGTCAAGGTCTTGGTGATGATTTCCCCTTCCGGGAGAGGCTTGGCGGGGCGGCCCTTCTGCCCGAGGTCCCCGCTTCCTGTGAGGCCGGCTCCTTCGGCGCCTTCGCGGACACTATGAATCTGTCGCGGCTCCAACGGCGCTGAATGGCCGTACTCGACCCGGCGGGTTGTGGCCTGGTCACCCAGGACTGACAACACCCCCCAGGAGTCGGCATCTTGAGGCAGAGGTAGTTGTGGTGGGCGATGGCTCCGAAGCGATTGAGTATCCCCCTTCCGAAGATAGCGTTGTAGGCGTACGGAGCGTCGACTACGTCGAACAGGATCTCTTCACGGCGCTGGAAGGGGGAGTCGCCGAAGGTCACCTCCAGCAGGACCTGGCCCAAGGCATCGAGCGGGGGGCCTGTGAAGCCTTGGAGCGGGCGCGAAGCTGGCAGTAGGTGCTTGCGCGACAGGCACAGCTGATCGAAGGCCTACACGAAGATGATGTCAGCGGAACTCCCCCCGTCGACCAGTGTGCGACGCACCTCAGCTTCGGCGATGTCTGCTGAAATGACGAGGGGGTCGGCGTGCGGGAATTTGACTCCGGAGGCATCTTCAGCGATGAAGGTGATGGGTACATGAGACCACTCCGGGAGGGTCGTGGGGCCGGACGTGCCGATATGTCCGACCTCCCGAACGTAGTCTCGGCGCTGCCGCTTGGAAAGAGCCCCCAGGGCTCCCCCTCCGGATATGGAGAGGACCACTCGCTCCCCTCGATCCGGGGCACCCTCGAGCTTGGGGGCTGGGACCCCGCCGAACTCCGAGACTGGGGTCAAGGCTTCTGGCTCCTCGCGGCGCCCAACTACCTGGACCGCTTCTGGGCGAGGGGTAGGGACCCCCCTGTCGGTGGAGCCACGACCGGTGTTGCGCTCGAGGTAGTCGCTGCGAAGGGCGAGTATGGTCCGGCAGGAGTCGGTGTCGTGGCTCCGGTTCTCGCCGTGGACGCTGCAGTAGAAGGCTTCTCCGAAAGGCGCTCGGGGCGGAGGCTTGGTTCCGACTGGGCGGCTTCCGCCGGGCGTGTGCAGATGCTTGGCGGGGGCTCGGGGGGTAATGCTGAGGACTTCCCCCCGAAGGTGCTTTCGGCCCCGTCGAGAGTCCCGATGGACGGAATCCTGCCGACCGGGCTCCTGGCGGCGGAAGTCGGAAGCGTGGCGCGCGCCCCGGCTGGGGTCCGGGGGGGCTTCATATGTCCTGGCGCTCGGGGCCCGGACGGGGACTATCATCGCTTGCCGGCGCATCTTGCCCTCTTCGGACCGGGCGTACTCCTCGAAGTACGTCATGAGTTGTGCCACCGAAGAGATGGGCTTCCGGTGGAGTTTGTCGAGGAGGCCTGGGTGGGTGACGCCTTCTCGGGCCGCATCGATGACGGAGGAAGCCGAGAGCCCCTTGATCTGGGCCTTGGTGTGTGTGAAGCGCTGGGAGTACTGCCGCAAAGTTTCCCCGGGCTACTGCTCCACTTGGAAGAGGCTCCCGGTGGACATGGGGGCCACGAAGGTCCCCTTGAAATTGTTGACGAACTACTTCCTCAGCTGCTCCCACGAATGAATGGTCCCGGGACGGAGCGACCAGAACCACCGGAGGGCGATCCCTTCGAGCGCCAGAGGGAAGCATTTAGCCATGGTGTCCCGGCTCCCCCCGGACGCTTCTATTGCCAGGGAGTAGGAACGGGAGAACTCCCCAGGGTCGGAGTCTCCGGAGTACTTGGGAAGCTTGGCGGCGCGAAACTTCGAGCCGAAGCGCACCCTCTGAAGATCCGGATGCAAGGGGGACTCCTCGTCATACGACGGGTTCTCTTCGTCCACTGGATCTTCGTCGTCGCTCAGCGCCACGGCCATAGCTTTCACGGCGCGGAGGGGCTCTGGAGGGCGGAGCGACGCCTCCTGGCACCACAAGGCCAGTTCTGCCTTCAGCCGAGCGTTCTCGGCGGCCAGGGCGTCGGCTTGGCTCCCGCTTCCTCCTGAGGCGGTGTCGGGGTCCCGTGAGCGGGCGTAGTCGGTCCGAAGGGACACCACCGGGGGTCCGCTTGGAGCGTGCTGCTTCAATGGTTCCTCCGGCAACCCCGCCAGGTTGACGGAGGTCGGCTCAGGTATGCCGGTAGGGCCTCCGGCCTCGGGTGTCCCTTCCGGCGCCTGGGTTGGCTCTAGGGAGGGCGCCCCGACCGGCGCAACGGCAGGGACCGAAGGGCCAGGGTCGAGGATCGCGGCGGGCTCGACCCCGGCGGTGCGGGCTGACCGGCATGGGGGAACTGCGCTTGCTCCCTTTCGACTTGACATGCTTTGGTGAGTGGGTGTAGAGGACGCTAGCTTCTTGGACTAAGGTCCCCACGGACGGCGCCAACTGTTGGAACGACGGATCGAACCAGAAGGTTTTCTTGGTGGAAATGAGAGTAATGTATTCGATGCTCCTTGAGCCCGTGTCTTGCAACTACAGTTGAGGGGTATTTATAAGGCGCCCCGTCCAGAGGGCCAAGCACCTCTGGACCACCAACGGATACACAATCAACCGTCGGTCGATACTACAGACAAAACGGGCTATACATAGTACAGACAGGAAGATTCGACTCTGGCAATGTATCAGCCGTGTCGGGCGCTGCCTACGCCGCCCGACACAGTTCACAGGATCGCGATCTTGTCCCCTCGTGTACTTGTCCAGTCCTTTTCCCACCGGCACTCCCCTTGGGTTCGCTACTGCGGACCGAGGGAAGACCTCCGGCATGCTTCTCCCGGAGGGTGGCTTCCGGTGTCCTTCTGCCGGAGGGAGGCCTCCGACATCCTTCTCCCGGAGGGTGGCCTCCGGCGTCCTTCTGCCGGAGGGTGGCCTCCGGCGTCCTTCCGCTGGAGGGTGGCCTCCGTCTCTAGGCTTTGGACCCCCTGTTTGTGGGCCCCCCTTCAGCCATCGGGATTATCTCCCCCAACAATGTCTAACAAGGCTCTCTCTTTCTCAAGGGTAGTAGGAGTGAACATTGTTTTCGCTCAAAGTGGTTGGAGTGTTTCTCTCAAAACCTAACTTGAGAGCTAACCCTGCCCTGTCAGCACACATTTTGGTCTTTGCCAGAAGCAGATCCATCCTACTCTTCCCTTCCGTGCATTTCTCCACCACGGAGCGCAGGTAGTCATTCTCACACATCAGCTTCTCTCCTTGCTCCCTAGCAAAACTGAGTTGGTCCTTCAGGGTGATGCAGGTCGGACAAGCCGGCTGCACATCCTTCAAACACTCAGCACTCTTCAATCTAGCCTTAAGCTCATCGATACGTTTATCTCTCAGACTAACACTCTCAATCAAAAGGGTGCAGTTAACACATTCATCGATGACCTCAGGTCTAGACTCCACCAACAAAAGTTGTGTCTGAACATTTTCAAGCTTTTCAAGGTTTTTAGCATGAGTCAGATGCAACTGAGCAAGTTCATTCAATAAGATGAGACATGACTCACAATCAGCAGATTCAGTATTAGACTTCAAAACAGCAAGTTCAACAGATAATGATTCAATTTTAATCTTTTGTTCTTTATGTTCCTTAGCAACAATTTTGAGCAATCTATCTTGTGAAATCAAAGCATCTTGCAGTTCATCATTTTACACAAGTAATTCATCAAGAGATAGACTGACCTCTGATGTGTCGGATCCATTGCTGTTGTGCTTGCTGTTGGTCATGAAGCAGAGGCCACGAAGGTCCTTCATCTTCTCGTCTTTCTTCTCATCCACTCTGTCTGGTTCATCTTCATCGGAGCTGGAGTCGTCGCTCGAGGTGTTGTCGAGGTCGCTGAGTGCTGCCACGAACGCCCTTGCCATTCTTTTCGCCACCTTTCCTCTTTTGCCCCTATAAAAAGATTTTCTATCCTTTTTCGGATATTTTTGTTCATGTTCATTAGTGGCTTTTAGTTTTGGACAGTTCGTTTTAAAATGATTCAAATCACCGCACTCAAAACACCCTCGAAAATCACCCATTCTTTGATCTCTTCTATCGTTATAGAACTGAGTGAACTTTTTGACTATAAGCGCAAGCTCTTCATCGTCTAAAGTGTCCACTTGCTCCTTTGTGATAGAGACCAAAGAAGACAAAGCAAATTCCCCAGAAAAAGCACAAGCACTAGACAAGTTTCCTGACATGCTCCCTCCAGATGAAATGCCACTACCAGAGCTGGAATGCAAAGCAATCGAAAGCAACAAAGATTGTCCAGCTTGTGGTCGAGATGCCTTGGCGATCTCGGTGGACTTAAGTTTGCTAAAAAGTTCATCGCATGTCAGAGTATCAAAACTAGCTGATTCTTCGATGCTAGAGATCTTAACTTCCCATATGCTACGGTCCAAAGCATAGAGAAGTTTGATTGCTCGATCATGACCCGAGTAAACTAACGTCCCAGTGGATCGCAAGTTAATCACAATGCCATCAAAGCGGGCAAACATAGCATCTACCGATTCACCAGGGCCTTGCACAAACATTTGGTACTCCTGGTTATATGTGCTTTGCCTCCTGGCCTTGATCTGGGTAGTGCCCTCATGAAAAGTTTTCAAAGTGGTCCAAATTTCACGCGCAGTTCATAGGTGTTAGACCATGTCAAACTCTTTGCGACTCAGGCTGACAAAAAGTATGTTTCTCGCTTTACTGTTGCACTCATACTTTGCTTTGTCAGTCTCTGAGGTTTGAGTTTCAGGAATCTCATATTGGGAATCAACGATTTCCCAAATCACACTTCCTTGGCTTAGAAAATAAGCCTCCATGCGCACCTTCCAATATGAAAAATCAAGACCATCAAACATTGGGATTTTTGTGTTTTCCTCCATGTCGCCAAAAAAGGATCACAACCGATAAAGGTCAACTCGTGATCAAACCGACTCTGATACCAATTGTGGGATCAGAATGACGACTAGAGGGGGGGTGAATAGGCACCTCGACACTTTCTTCCAAAGTGATGGCCTAATCAAATCACCCAACGCTCCTCTAAAAACATAAAATCATGACTCTATTTAAACAGTACATAGATTGAGCTCAAACAGAGTCAAATTCTCAAAAACAGCTTTGATTCGAGTTCCTAGGCAACACCTATATCGAATCACTCATACAAAAGATCAATTCAAGTTGAAAGAAATGAATCAGGTCAATTCAAAACACTCACAATCGAGATTCATACAATTCTGAATTTTTCGAACGGTGAATAGTAAATGTAAATTCAGCAAAGTGTATTGGTCAATTTTTGAATCAGATTTCAAGTTTTCATATCAATTTTGTAACAACCTATCAAACAAAGATTCACAAGTTGTCAAGAATGCTATAACCTGAAAATACACAAAACTGCACAAGTCAACACAGATTTCTTGAAGTGAATTCAACAAACTCACTACTATAGCATATCATCCAGATTTTCAGAATTTCAAGTTCATTTACACTAATCCAGTTCTAGAGAAGGTCTGCTGAATATGAGAATAAAAACAGAACAATAATCCTGACACTGAATGAACAAAAACTGTGATTCAATCTGAAATAAAAACAGCTAGTTCATACCACTACAAAAACAGTATACCTTGATCACTTTGAATTGCATTTTTTCATTGCATTTCTGTTGGAACACAGATAACAGCAGTACCAAAAATTCTGAACTCATGGTTCACTCACAGCAATACACAATCAGACAGAACTAGATTCTAGCAACTATTCATGATAAAGTAAATTTCATTAGGAGACTAATTCTGATTCTGAAATTACCAAGAACTGAAATAGTATAGACTCAATCAGATACAGTCCATTCAGTTGCACAACTGAATTCAAACATATGAAATCACAACTTGTAGCAAAACAGAAATTACAAGGTTTACTCTAGAATATGAACAGCAAATGGAATTCAGATGATTGCTTTGATTAAGGCCCCGTTTGGTAGGGATTCTCCCAACAGATTCTGTGCAGAATCAACCAAATCTATACCAAACGATATCATTTTCGTAACTTCCCTTCCGAATCTGCCGGAATCGCTTCTCTATTTTACACACAGGTTCTGAATCAGGGGAAACGTAGCTTCTCCCGTGAATCAACCCCCGATCGCCCCTGCTCGTGGCTTCATCACCGAGACGTCCGCTGCCGCCCTCTCGCCGAACCGTCCGCCGTCACCACCTCCCTCTCGCCGAGACGTCCGCCGCCGCCACTCATCGATTCCCCGCCGCCACTGGACGATTTCCCGCCACCGCTCGACGTTTCCCCGGCGCCGGCTTCATCGCCGAGACGTGAGCTGCCGCCCTCTCGTCGATACCGCCGCCGCTGGACGATTCCCCGAGACCGCCGCCCTCTCACCGATACCGCCGCCCTCTCACCGAGACCGCCGCCCTCTCGCCGATACCGCCGCCCTCTCGCCTCTGCAGCCGCCCTCTCGCCCTCTCGCCTGATGAGAGAACTAGGATTGTTTGTGAGATTTTTGCTGAACAAGTGACAATCGGAAACCGTTCAAGTACCCATTTGAACAAAATAGGGTACGACAATGTGATTGCTAAATTTAAAGAGAGGACAGGTATAAGTTATACAAAATTACAGTTCAAGAATAGATGGGATAAATTGAAGCGGGAATATACTGCATGGAAGGCTTTATTAAAGCAAACAGGATTAGGATGGGATGAAGCAAAAGGTACTGTTACTTGTGATAATGAAAGATGGAAGAAATTAAAAAAGGTAATTGTCGTAAAATTTTTACACTATATTACATATTCTTGTAGATTTTTTGTCTTAACGTCTAAATTATTCTATTTCAGGACATACCTGGGTGTTCTAAGTTTGAACATCGAGGGCTTCAAAATGAAGATTGTTTGAAGATCATGTTTGAAGACCTTAGGAATAGTGGCAATGACCATTGGGATGCTTCATCTGGAATCGTTCCTACCAACAATATCCATCCCGACGAAGGTGGTGAAGGTGACAGGGAAGGAGATGATGAAGATTCGGATTGTGAAGAAGTTCTACCTCCAAGTGTGAAAAGGAAAAAAACATGTTCTGTTGAAAGAGAGAAGGGAAAAAGGTCTAAGCTTAGTGGGAAGGAATGGTTCAAGGAATATTTAGACAAGATTATTGACACAAATGAGAAAACAAGTGCTTCTTGTGATGCATTAGCAAGAAAGGAAGATAACTCAGAATGTTCAATCAAAGCAGTTATGACATTAGTAAGAGAAAGTGGTGCTATACCTGGAACAAAACAATTCTTTGTTGCTTCTGAAATTTTGACCAAGAGGTCTGAAAGAGAGATGTTTATGACTTTGGAGACACCAGAAGAAAGGTTTCAATGGCTTACCATGAAGCAAGAAAAATATTATCCTTAGATTCTATCGTTTAAAATTTCCGTATGCATTGTATGCAACTCAAGACTATATTTTGTTTCGAACTTGATATGCAATTCAACAATGTTTAGTTTTAAATTCAATTTGTTATATGTTATGTAGTGCTAATGGTTGTTTTCACATGTCGTTCAGATGACCTCTAGTGAAGACGAAAGAGATGGTAATTCTGACAATGATATAGATGATGATGACGATGTGTTTTATTTAAAGATTATGCGAGTTCAGAAAAAAATATCGGATAACATAGTTGTTGCATCATGCATTGCTGCTATGTACTACTCTACTTATCTTGACAAGAATCAACCAAGGACATCACAACTTACAGGATTTGCTTGGTTGAAAGAAACTTTGAATACACCAGGAGAGAGCCACAGAATGTTAAGAATGAATGAAAGACTTTTTTATATGTTGCACGACTTACTTGTAAGTGAGTACGGGTTGCAATCATCAAAGCATATGAACTCTATGGAATCACTAGCTATCTTTCTTTCTATTTGTGGTCAAAACAGATCAAATTCTTCAATTCAAAACACATTCAAGCATTCTGGAGAAACAATTAGTAGGAAGTTCGATGAAGTTTTGAAATGTCTAGTCAAGATGGCAAAGGACTATATACGTCCTAAGGATAGGAACTTCTCTACTGTGCACACTAGGATCAGTGGTGACACAAGGATGTGGCCACATTTTAAGAACTGTATTGGAGCTATTGATGGTACACATATTTTAGCAACACCACCTCCTAAAGATTATGTTAGATATATTGGCAGATCTGGAAATCCCACTCAAAATGTAATGGCAGTTGTCGACTTTGATATGCATTTTACATATGCATCAATTGGACAACCAGGGTCTATGCATGACACTACGATATTGTACCATGCTTTGGAAGCAGATATAAGGACATTTCCACACCCGCCATCTGGTAACCATGCATTTGTACCTTTTTTCTTTTAATTTGAATCTTATAATATTTTAAATTAACTATGTGCTTGCATGTTGTAGGAAAATATTATGTTGTCGATGCTGGTTATCCTAATAGACCAGGTTATTTAGCACCATACAAAGGACAAAGATATCATGTCCCTGATTGGAGGAGAGGTGACCCTCCTACAGGTGAAAAAGAACTATTTAATTATTTACATTCAAGTCTACGTAATGTCGTTGAGCGCACTTTTGGAGTGTGGAAGATGAAGTGGAGAATTCTTAATAAGATGCCGACATATCCATTGGACAAGCAAAAGATGATTGTAGCTGCAACCATGTGTCTCCATAACTTCATTCGTCAAAACAATGCATCTGATATGCATTTTCGTAGGTGTGATGAGGACCCAGATTATGTGCCAACTATCCCTAGCAGATACAAGAGATATGCACCTTCTTCAAATGCATCAGATGCATCTACATCACATGCAAATGATATAAATATGGATAGGTTTCGTGATGATTTAGCGTCAGCTATATCGCAATCTAGAGGATAACACATTTGATACCAATATTAGATTTTCTATATGCTTATTTGTGAACAAGTTATTTCTATGTTTGAAATTACATAATTCAATATTTTTTGGGATTAAGGGTAACTAGTAATTTCATATCATCATACTCTCTTACATGAATTAGAATCTAATCATCTAGCCAAACGATTTTACTGATTCTGATTCACCACAGAATCACTTCACAACAGAATCAGAATCAGAATTAGAAGAATCAGAATCTGGAGCTATACCAAACGCACCCTAAAACTATTCAGCTGCAGAATCAGATTTGAAAAGACCCTTTTCAGGATACACGTTTCAATTGATTGGATTAACAAGATGAATCAGAAAATTGATGAAAAACTTACCCAATCTGAAGCTAATTCTGCTGGCCGCTGGGACGATGAACAGTGTGCTGAAATAACTGTATCGCTTCGGGCAAATCTTCAGTCACCCTGTTGATCATCCTGTTTCTTCAGCATAAAACACTCAGGTGATTCAAAAGCTTTTGCCGTATCAAAACTTCCTTTAGCTGCTGAATCAAACGCTGGATGAATCAAGCTGCAGAACTATAAACAGGGCTGCCAACTTGATTGTAACACAGACTAGCAAAGCGCTAGCCGCTGTTCACGTTCATGAAAATTTCAGCAAGAGAAAGCTCTCGGTAGAATCAAACAGCAGAGGAAAAACTCAGTTTGAGTCCTGGTTGTGGAAAGTTCTGGTCCTCAAAAATTCTGGCACAGAGTTCTCGGCACTATTCACGGTAATGTATCAACGCAAGAAAAGTGCTCTCTCGACTGAGTCAAAACCATTGCAGAAGGAAAATTCAAATTGAATTTGTTGCTCAAATATTGATGAACACAAACATGACGGCAAAAATTCTGTAAACAGAACAACACAACCAGCACCTTACTTTTACTCAATTGACAAACATGGCTATGCACTGTTCAAAATAAAAACCTGCAGCGCAGGAATAGTACTCCTCTGAAATTTTAATCAGATGATTAAAACAAGGCAAGAAAAAAACAAAACAAAATTGATTTCATTGGATTGTTCTAGATCAACTCTCTCGGTAGAACAAACACATGTGAAGAAGCAAAACTAGAATTGAATTCTAGTTCTGTTTTTCAGAATGTTCTAGCTTCAGGAGAAAACAGCTGGACAACAAATTGTTCGGCAAAATCTGTAGAGAATCAGGCAAATCAAGTAGTGCCGTTCACGGTCATACACTTCTTGCACATCGCTGGAGCAGAAAGGATTACTGGATGAAACAAAACTTCTCACGGCAACGCTCTATCGCTGGGAAGAATTTCTGCTGTAGCTTTTGTCGGCACAGCTCTTGCGCCTGTTCAAGATCATGCGAAGCAGCAGCAAATTTCCGGAAGAACAAATGTGTATAGGGAAAGCAAAAATCAAATTGATAGCTAACAAATGAAGTTTCTGGACTCCCTCAGAAACTCTAACACGGCCATTGAGGAGGTGGGGGATATTTATCCCACCAACTCCAAGGTTCTAGAAGGACCCATTTACAAACAGCAAACAACCCCCTAGAATTTTCCTAATTACAAGTCTGAAATCTAGAACTTGAAAATACTCTTTAGCTAAAAAGAAAAATTACATTTGACTCCTTTTGAATATATTTTCAGAATATATATTCCAAAAATACACTCAAAAGTATACACTAATGATACTAAAATTTTAGACTAACAATTTAACACTATTTTATTGAAAAGGTAAATGCGACAGATGATACGACGGTTTTCAGCAAAAACCGACAAAGCCTTTTCAGCTCCTCGATCCATGACACCGCTTCGCGACTCCGAGCGCCAGCAAGCCACTTTCCGCTCTCGATCCCCTCGAGCCACGTGAATGCTTGTCCTGGCCTCCCTCTCGCGAACACGATCGACACGCTGTCGCAGGCAGCCATCTTTCCGTCCATCCACCGTTCGTCCGAGTCTTGCTCTGTCTCTTCATGCATCCTGGAGATCTACCCAAACTTCACCCAGCCTCCTTGATCCTCGGCATCGGCTCCCCGCTGGACCCTCGATCACCCGCCGTCGACAATTTGTTAGCATCCCACCCTGCACAAACACGACAAGCAGCCAAAACAAGGACACGACGCAACGCGACGCACTGCCGAACCCCTTGGCAGCAAAACCTTCAACCCACATCGACACCCTCGATGCAATTCACAACCTCTCAGACATCCTCGCTCAAACGCTCATCGTTGTCAATCGCTCATCATTTAGACCGAAACCACCACTAGTTTCTCATTAACACTTCTTTATATATATCAGGTATAACCTCTCCAGAACTTCCCCGAGAAATTGAAAATCGAGGACGCCTATGAGGCTTTAAGGCTTCGAAGGTGGACCATTGTAGGCGGAGTTCTTCGCTAAACTCTAATACTTCGAGCTCATCCAAAAAGAGTGAGAAGCCTAAAAAAATTTCCAAACATGTCTTTTTTTATTCAAAAGAGAACAAAAGATAAGTTTTCCAGTAGGCAGAGCCCTAAAGGAAACTAAACCTTCGGGTTCGAAGGAGGTTTGCTGCTTGAAGGTTGAGCATGCGCTTGTTTTTGTCGAAGGCCTTCATCGATCCATGTTTTTATAGCTGATTGGCCTTCAGCTCTGTAGGATGGTTGAAAAGCCTCCCAAACTACGGCCACATCAGGCGAAGGGGTCAGAAGTCGGTCGTCGCCAAAGTTAGCGGGGGCTGCTCTATGCTCCGGTGAAACAGATAATCCAATGTCTTCATAGTAACAAAGTATTCCGAGAGCAGCTACTTGGTCGGAGATCACTCCGTACCGAGTAACTGCAGCCTTCATAGTCTTTGCCGCTGCTTGGATCATCATCATCTTTCGCAGTAGGGAGTCGTTACCAGTCGAAGAAGAAGCGCAAGAAGTGCCGAAGTATTCCAAGACACCCCGAAGGTTGTCCATGGTCTCTGAAACCACTTTCTCAAACTTTATCTTTTCCATAGACAAAGTCTTATTTGACGTAGTCAGCTCGTCCATCATAGATGAAAGTCTAGTTGCCTCCGTCATTAAAAAACTTTTTTGTCCGAGCAGTTTCTTGACCTCCTCCATCAAATTTAGTTGTTCCTCTCGAAGCATGACCAATTCAGCTCCTACAGCCGCCTGCTCTTCCCGCAGTCTTTCCACCTGAGCCCAGAGCACAACCTGCTCAGCTTCAAGTTCATTTATTGCAGCCTCCAAGCTAGTTCTAGCATTCTGCTCTGCTGCTACCATTTCTTCCAACTTCGAAGTCCGGGTCTGACAGCTGATGAGCCTCCCTTGAAGAGTTGTTACCTTCTCCTTGAGTCAGTTAAATTCTCATTCATGTGATATAGTTGCAGCCCGAGCTAGAACTACTTGCTGCAAAGGAAGAAGAACAATGTAAGTAAATTATGTACATATGTTTGAACTAAATTTATTTTTGCAGATGCTTTGTACCTGGTAAGATGCCCGTTCCAAAGCTGCATCTAGCTCCGACCCCTCCGCTTCTCCAAGAATGGAAATCAAGTCAGGTTCCCCAACCTCGCGACTAGCCCGAGCCAAAGGCTCCAACAAAGTCTGAAGTCCTGTTCTCCGCTCTTGGAAAGGAGCTAAGAGGAGGGAGCCTTGACAAGGAACTTTGATCATCTTCGTTGGGAGATGGATTGGAGCGTAGCGAAGCATCTTCGGAGGCCTCCGTAGATTGACCTCCGTCCGTAGATCTTGATGGAGTCCACCCTAGAATAGGGGCAGGCAAAGGCCAACCTTTACCTTTACCTTTTCCAGGACCCATCGTCTTCTTCGAGGCTGTTTCTAAAGTCAAAGCCACTCGTACTACGGCTGGAGCTGACTTTGGAGTTGTGGCAGGCTCCAGCACAACCTCTGTAACAAGAGCCACCTCCTTTGGAGTCAATCCTATACAAAACAAAGGTAAATGTTGTTATTTTAATTATATAGGTAAAATAACTCACACTAAAGATTACCTCCATCATCTTGTCGCGGGATAAGTTTTGGACTTCTTGGGGGCTCAAACATTTTCCCGAAGTCTTCTTCAGATTCTGGGCTCCAAACCGAAGGAGTAGTTGCAGAGATATCTTCGACTACTGCAACTATTACTTCATCCAGATCCTCTCGACCTTCTTTAGCAGCAGGGTCATTCACCTGACCAAGTGGGACATTCATAGTCTCCACCTGTTCAGGGTCACCTTCTATGGTGGATGTCACTCTTATCTCATCTTCAGTGGAGACTTCATCTCCCATACGCGAGCCTTCATCCCCTACTAGGAGAACCTCAAACCCCTCCCCCATTGCTATCTCCGCCTCATCTTCATCTTTAGATGACTCCAAAGGCGAAGCTGGAGACTTGGAAGGAGTAAGGGTCTTCGGCTTTTGATCCACCTTTTTAATGGGTGTCTTTGTTGGTACTGAAGTCCCTGCTTCATCTTTCCTTTTCTTCGAAGCTTGTTCTAAGCTGGTCTAGTCTTGGAGAATTGGAGGCTCAACTCCGAGTACACTCCACACCCGATTAAATCGCTCCCAGCTACCAACCAGCTTTATCCTCTACTCTTTTTCAATGGGCGTAGGAGCCCCGAGGATCTTCTCCGCAGCTCGGACGATTTGTTCAGGAGCAAGGGTCACGCGCGGAGCTGAAAGATAGTATTTCCTTTTAATTAAATCATTTCTATAAAATCAATACTGCATGTAAAATGTTTTGTATGACATATAGGAAGTTTACCTATGGAGCTTGAAGGGATCTCTCGAAGTCTACCCTCCGGGTTCTCATCGAAGTTGATCGACCAACTAGCCATCAAAGGGGGGATTCGAAGTCCAATGAATTCCTCTGCTAAGTCACGCATACTCATGCGATGACTTATGGAGTGTAGCAGCCAGAGGCAAACTTCAAGTTTACTTAGGTTTGGTTGAACCTCTGCTTCCCTCCGATAAAAAATGTCTTCCAAAGGTCCAACCAAGACACAATTCAATCCTACTTCGGCGTAAAACCAGCGAAGGATCCAATCTATATAATATCTGTTATTAATAGCCTTCACTGGAAACTGGTCTTAGAACTCTTCACAGAGTTGGAAATTAATACTCCAAAAGGCGACCACCATCTTCTCCCCTCCAGCTCCGGTGAAGGTCTTCGGTTGGAACGAAGCTTTGTGAAGAGCCACGAAGATCTCGGCTCTCCCGACAAACCCTTCAGCTCGCATCGCCCATTCGAAGATGGCTAGGCGAGCGATTGCGTTCGGAGAAAGTTGAGGCAAGGTGACATGGAATAAGTTATGTGCCTTGGAAAGGAAATCCACTGCTAGAAGCCCTAATCCAGCTTCGAAGAATGCCTTGAACTCCACCACTTCACCCCAGCATGGCAAATCTTAATTTCAGGTCCTGTCTTCCCAGCAATCGCCGCCGCAATCGACTTCTTTGAGCAAGTTGATGGTCCCAAACTATACAACTGATCTGTATATTTGGTGGATGCCGGGCGAAGATCATGAGGACTGGTTGGGTGAGGGTTGTTCGAAGGTGCTGCTACCGTTGCTGCCACCATCGCCTATTGCCGAGCTAGAGACGAAGCGGGAATAGGAGCCTTGTGGCTTGTTTTCGCCATCAGAGAAGATGAAAGCTTGGAAGATGGGCTCAGGAAGAAGAAAGGGGAAATACGAGAGCAGTTGGTAAAGTATCTAAAACTTACCCTTATATTCTTATTTATAACATGTACTTTCCATCCTAGTGTACCGTTTGTGTGCGCTATTACATCTTATTTACCGTTATGATTTACTGAGGAACTTCATGAGAAATCACGCCCATGGAAATGAAGCGACCATTAGCCTTTTAAAAAAGGTAACTGTTATTTCTATGAGTCTAACAGTTATTTTAGCTTCGCAAGGATCTATCTCCGAAGCCATTTCAGTAAGTATCTTCGGATAGAAGTTGGTCCGAAGACCTCAAGCCTCTGAATGGACCAAAGAGTGGAAAAGCTCATCAAGTTCTTTTCTTGATTCTAGGCATGAAATTATTTCTTGTGTATATTGCCCTCTTTATTGCATAGGCAATTCAGAGAGAAGTATTCGAGGGGCTACTGTTGAGGGAAAATATTTCATCCTCTAGAAGTCAAGGACACTTCCCTGTCGATACAAGTAGAAGAAACGAAGTCAGAAGCTTCAATCTCCGAAGATCCTAAAAGCATCAAGGTTTTGCTGTACTCGGAGCCCTGTACAGCAAAGATGTGAAACCAAGGGTGGTTTTGGTCTAGATGATGAGCGATTGACAAGGATGAGCATTTTAGAGATCGAGCGATGGAGTGTTGGTTTGAGTGAATCGAGGGGTTCGATGTGAAATGGAGGGGTTCAATGTGCATCGAGGGGTTTTGGCGGTGCGTCGCGTTCTTGTTTTTGCTTGTCTTGGATGTGCAGGGGTGGAGATGCTGACCAACTGTCAATGGCGAGTGATCAAGGGTCAAGCAGGGAGCTCGATGCTAGAGGATCAGGGAGGCCAAGTGAAGTTGGAGAAGATCTCAAGAGTGCACGAAGAGACCGAGCAAGACATGCACGAAGAAAGGGAGGCCAGGGCAAGCATTCAGGTGGCTCGAGGGGATCGAGAGCGTAAGTGGCTTGCTGGCACTCGGAGTCGCAAAGTGCTGTCGCGAGTCGAAGGGTTGAGAGGCTTTGTCGGTTTTTGCTGAAAATCAACACAAATCTAGTTTTGTTGATTTTAATAGTTTTGAGTCCTTTTTAGTGTTGAGTCTTTGTGTAATAAACGAGGTTTAATTGTAGTAAGTGTCTAGAGCAATTGTACTCCTTTGGTATATTTTTCAGAATTTCCTAATTTTGAAAATATATTACAAGGAATAGGACCTTTTTGTAATTTCTTAATTCTAGAGGGTTCTTTTCAGAAAATACCCCCATGGTTGGCCTTTAACTAGAGGACCATATCCATAGGCAGGTGGGGGATTTTTTGGCTGTTCTTTTTTGCTGAACCACATAGATTTTCTATCAAATTAGTGTTGTATTCTCCTGCTGGATTCATTTTCGAAGCACTATTCATCATCCGAAAAGAAACAATGCGAGGGAAGAAACAGTGTGGGCGCCTGAGGTAAATCAGTGTAGATTCAATTTTGTGATGCATTTTCTGGTGAATCTACTACATAACTTGATATAAATGTCTATGTAACTTTTGTTGAGGATGATTTGAATGATCCATTTTTGAAAGTTGCAAGTGATTTCTGAAATATCTTCTTGATCTTTTTGCTGATCAAAAGAGGCACCACAGCTCTGAAAAATTCTCTAGAGAAATTGTTTCAGTTTTTGGTTTAGCTTTCTACATGTTTGATGAAATGTTTCTTCAATTGTTCAAGTCTGAACTTGCTTTGTTGAAGTCTGAGTCTGAAATTGCTGAATGTGAGTCTTGTCTTATCGTTATGGATGAACTTGCTTAGTTGCGTCTGATTCATGCTCAAAACATTAAAAAACTTGAAAATGTTCAGAAGCAACTTTTGGTGGTGGAGTCTAGTCCTTGTGTCATCAATGAATGCTTAAATTGCCCTTTACTGATTGAAAGAATTAATCTGAGAGATAAACATATTGATGAGCTTAAGGCTAGATTGGAGAGTGTTGAGTGTTCTAAGGATGTGCAGCCGGTGTGTCCCACCTGCATCACCCTTAAGGACCAACTCATCTTTGCTAGAGAGCAAGTAGAAAAACTTAAGTGTGAGAATGATTATCTGCTTTCCATGGTAGACAAATGCACTGAAGGGAAAGGGAAAATGTATTTTCTTTTGGACAAAACAAAAATGTCTGCTGATAGGGCAGGGTTAGCTCTTGTGTTAGGTTATGAGAGGACTTCATCAAATACTCCTAGACAAACTATTTTCACTCTACCTACAACCCTTGAGAAAGAGAGAGCCCAGTTAGACACACCACAGAAAGCAAAAAATCCTACCCAACCTAAAAAGATAATCATTGCACCACTCAAGACATACTCCATGCCTACACCAGAAACCTATAAGCCTACACCCAAGAAAGTTTTTCACTGCTCTTATTGTCATCGTGTAGGTCACTTGATTGGTTTTTGCTATCGACGCATGAAAGATGAACATCGTGCTCATGCTTTGAATTTTCATGATTATTCTTCACTTGATTTGCATGATTGTGGTTATCATTCTTGCTTTGATTTTTGAGGCTTCCCATGGTTTTGTGAGTGATTTTGCCCCTCGTGGTGTACACCATGCTTCATATGGTGCTAGACCACGTGTAAGAGGCTTTGATGCTTGACAGGATGGGAGACCACGTCGATTTCTAGGTTCGCGCTTTGTTGGTAGATCACACACATTTTATCATGGTTCATATCCGATGCATGATCAGTCTACTACTTTGCCTGGTTCTCGAGTTTTACGATGCTGGATTCCAAAATAGTTTTTAACTCACCATCTCACTGAACATTCGAGAGCTTCTAGCATGTTTTGAGGGGGAGTTGTGTAGCATTGCATGAGCTTCTGTCATATGATTAATTTCTTTTACAAGTACATGTTTTGTAATGCCTTTGTAGTATTGTCTTTAATACTGTTGACTGTACTTGGCATGTTTTCATCTTATAATTGTCATGAGCATGGCTTTTATTTGTGAAAATTCGAAAATGTTCACTGCTTAGTCTAGAAACTAGCTTGAATGGGTTGAGTGCTTTTGCTATCTTTTACACACCTGATAGCTAGGTCCTTTTCTCTTGGATGCTAATACGCAACTTGATTTCATAAAAAATGAATAAAAATGAAAATGAATGAAAATTAAAATGAAAAATGAATGAAAATGAAAATGAATGACATTCATGCTGTTGTGTGCTAAAATTGAAGAGATCCAGGTGTGTTTGCTTTGTCACACTATTTTGTTCTAGACGGCTTACCATAGCACTTTGGTATGAACCGGGACATTGAAGTGTATACCGAGATCAAAGCTTTAAGCTTCCGATGGTCTTTTGCTTGACCTAGGCTTGGCTTGGTCGGTTAGCATAAGGTTGACATGCAAATAACCCCTGGCACAAAAATGAAAAGCTAAAATTCATTGCATATCATATTTGCTGAAGCACCTTGAAGTGGGATATGCTTATCTGGTTAGTATTTGGCTAGCTTTTGCATCTCATGCCTTGACATGTCTAGTATGCTAGTCTGAGTGGTGATGCTTTTATTTGATAAAATCTGAAAATGTTTGCTCATGCCTTTTGTTTAGATGGAATTCATCTGAGGTTGTCATTCAGTACTTTTAGACGATATTCAAGGCGAATGATTGTTTGTATTGTAATTGTAGTTGCTCATGTTTCAGAAGCTCACATCTCTGCTTTACCCTCATTCCCCTCTTTGCATCTTTTTATCTCCTTGATGTCTGCATTGTCAAAGGGGGAGAAATAGCTTACACGATGCTTCTGCCTTTGGATTGCTTGGTTAAGGGAGAGTATTGGCTTTAATGTTGAATTGAGATGCTTTTGCCTTGCTTTGCAAAAGGTTTTTGCCCAAGAGGGAAATCTTTTACCAAGTGACATGTTTTGCTCTTTCATGAGTTTTTATGGTCACTTGTGCGCTTAACTTGAAATCTTCATCATGTCTTTGCTTGAGGTTGTCAATGCACTCATCAAGGGGGAGATTGTGAAACCAAGGGTGGTTTCAGTCTGGATCATGAGTGATTGACAAGGATGAGCATTTAAGAGATCGAGTGATGGAGTGTTGGTTTGAGTGCATCGAGGGGTTCGATGTGAAATGAGGATTGTGTGCCGAGGGTTTCGGCGGTGCGTCGCGTTCTTGTTTTGGCTTGTCTTGGATGTGCAGGGTGGAGATGCTGACCAATTGTCGATGGCGAGTGATCAAGGGTCAAGCGGGCATCTCGCTGCCGGAGGATCAGGAAGGCCGGGCGATGTTGGAGAAGATCTCAAGAGTGCATGAAGAGACCGAGCAAGACTTGGACAGACAGATGAAAGCTACGGCATGACGACCGGGTCTACGAGAGGGAGGCCAGGGCAAGCATTCAGGCGCCTCAAGGGGATCGAGAGCGGAAGTGGCTTACTGGGGCTCAGAGTCGCAAAGTGGTGTCGCGAGTCAAAGGGTTGAGAGTTTTTGTCGGTTTTTGCTGAAAACCGTCACAAATCTAGTTTTGTTGATTTTAATAGTTTTCAGTCATTTTTAGTGTTGAGTCTTTGTGTAATAAACGAGGTTTAATTTTTGTAAGTGTCTAGAGCAATTATACACCTTTGGTATATTTTTCAGAATTTCCTAATTCTGAAAATATATTACAAGGAATAGGACTGTTGGGCGAAAATACTTCATCTTCAGGGTTATTTCTATAACAAGACAAAGGCAGGTGATTGAATCAAAGGTTTCCAGCGTCTAACTCCAGGAGTACATTGGATCAAGTTCGAAGTATGGAGGCGAACTCTAGTTCGAAGTATATCTTCGAACTTGGACTCTTCCGAGACCTTTCCTGCCAGCTAGGATGGAAGACTTATTTTCTTTCTCATTAGATTAGTCTTTTACCATTTTATCCCTATTAAGGGTACCGAATAGTTTCCACTATGTCGGTTGTAACAGAGGGGTAAAAGGGTCTTTTCCTTAATGTTTGGGCCTATAAATACCCCCCGTTTTACCCTGTAATGAGGATCGAATACTGAGTTATTCAATACACATATTCGAACTGTTTTGAGCTATTATCCACTTCAGAGGCTTGAAATAGTTTACTTCACAAACACTTCGTTTGTTAGTTTCTAATCTCTAGAAACCTGTTAGCGTAATCTTTTACGCCAATAGTTGGCGCCGTCCGTGGGGAACTTAGTCCAAAAAAACTTCGTTCTCTACCAAGTTTTCAAACCATGCCTCCCAAACGGAGTTCAGGTGGTAGTCCAACTCGGAGGTCCCCTCGGACCTCCGGAGTAAGATCTCCAAACATAGTTGAGGTCAGAGGACCTTCGACATTTCCTCCACCTCAGACTCCAGAATGAACTCCCCTTCCCCTAACATACGGAGTTTCTCCCCCAACTCCATCCATACTTCGGCCAACCAGAGTTCCTCTTCCACCTCAAGTTCCACTTCAAATTGATGCATACAAGTCTCAAGACCTAGAAGGTCCTTCCGGAGGAGATGAAGATGGTCTTGGCGATATGGCCGCTCAAATGGCCAGTCTCCAAGCTGAAGTAGCGAGGTGGCGACAAGAAGCCGCAGATAGGCTTCGTCCTCAAGCCACCCTAGTCATTCCCGAAGTGCCCGAAGATGATGAAGTTCATTATCCCGAAGCCCCGGAGAACGCTTCCTTCGACGCTGAATCTCCGCTGCATCTAGAGCTACAGAAAGTGTGCTTCGATCCTAAGTTTAAAACTTCGAAGCTTTACAAGTATGCTGGAGACGAAGACCCTGGGGAGTTCTCCCGTTCTTATGCATTAGCAATTGAAGCCAGCGGAGGAGTGCGAGACACCATGTGTAACACCCCAAGATTTAAAAAGAAATAAAATAAAGGAAATATATTATTTAAGGAATTTCTGGATTTTATAATTAAAGAAAACCCTAAAAGAGCCCTATTAAAGTCAAACAGGGAGAAATATTCAAAATTTGGACTTGGAAAATTTATGGAATAATCTAGAGGCCAAGACATAATTTCAGGAATTTTTACAAATTTTTATCAATAGTGATTCAACCCCTAATCAAATACATGAATTACTAGAATTATTTTAAATCAGAAAAGCATTTAAAATCTTAATGGTCCTCAACCTCGAATCTGCCTCCAGCCCAGCCCAACCCAACCTCGCATCGCTGACATATGGGACCCACCTGTCGGCGCTCGCGTCTCGCCTCTCTCCCACCCACGCCCCGTTTGGCCCCACCCGTCAGCCTCGCTAACACCTTTCCCCGCCACTGACAGCCCGGCCCCACCTGTCGGCCCTTTCCTTTCCCGTTCGCTCACTGATAGGTGGAGCCCACCTGTGAGGACCTTCGTCCCCGATGGAAGGGGATCTCTCCTCTTTCCTTCCGGCGACCCCCCTTCCATTTCTCACCGCCGGCCGCAACTATCCGCCTAGGTTCACCTCGGACTCCCTTCGTCCGACCCCGGCAATCCCTTTCCACCTATAGGCGACGCGGTTTCGCGCTTTAGGAAGCTTGGCCGAGGGAATGGAAACCCTCGCCGGAGTTCTTGGAAACCCTCGGTTTCCTTCCCTCCTTACGCCGGCAAGACCCCTATAAATACCCCTCCCCATCGCCGCTCAGTGCCCACACCACCGTAGCCTGAGCCAAAGCAATCCAGAGCGCCGCCACCCTCTTTTCGGGTTTTCCCTCTACTTCAACTCTGGCCACCGCTCGCCGTCGACTCCGGCCTCCCCCGACCACGCCGTCGCCACCATCATGACCACCGGAGCCCACCCATCCTCGGCCACCCCTCGGTTGGCCGTGGAACCCGCCGAATCGCCGTCGCCGTCGAGCACCCGAACACCCCTCGCCATCTACCCTCGCCGCCGGTCACCTTCGGACGTCCTTCTTCACCGTCAAAGGTACGGTCATGACTGCCGTCCCCTCCTCTTTCCATTTCAGCCGAGACCTAGGCCCCTAGGCCCTAGCCGGTGCCGTCGCCACCGCACCCGAGCCCCACCGGAGCTGAGAACGAAGGGGGTACGTGCCCCCTTAACTCGTGCCATGCTGGACGTGCTCTCAGCCGTCCGATCTACGATGGAGGGCTTAGATTATATCCCGCACGGGTTTAATCTAGGCCATCCATCTGGTCAAAGCGGTATCGAGGCCTCTCAGCCGTCGATCACTACTTAAACCCTATGAGCGATCTCGTGCGTCCATGTCATACCGGTTCGCACGATTTAATCTCAGCCGTCCATTTTCACTTAAGCCTCCTGCCTCGCGCCTGATCACCGGATCCAGATCCAATGGCTCAGGGTGATCCGGTTCACGCGCACAGTGCACCTGTCCCCTGTGGGCCTAGCTCATCGTGGACCGGAACCTATTTCCTGTTTAAATAAAATTCCAGAAATTGATATAAACTTTGAAAATTCATAACTTGCTCAATTTAACTCCAAATTTCACCATTCAAATTTTATTAAATTCAGCATTTTATTCTCTACACATTAAAGCCATAAAAACAGTATGTTACTTTAGCAGAAAATAACCTTATGAATTACATAAATAAAAACCCCTTAGGGATAAATTAATAAATCATGAAATAAAATAGGGAAAAACCCCAAAGCTTCAACCTTTAATATGATTAAATATAACTTCAGTATAATAAAGCTCAATTCACATATTTAAGTCATAAAATGTAACACCCCAAATTTCCAAAACAATAAAAATATTATTTAATTCAATTTCCTGGATTTTATATTTCTGAAAATACCTTTAATATCCTTTTATACCCTTTTGCTCTACAACATAGAGTTAAGGACCAAACGAGGAGCTGAAAATTTTTGTATAAACTCCCAAGGCTAAAATATATTTTTGAGAATTTTTATAAATTTTTACCAAGCATGGAAGTAGCCGTATTATTTTAAACCAATTTCTGCAATTATTTTTAATCAGAAAATATTTTAAAACAGTATTGGGCCCTCCTCCTCCCTTCTCTCTCTCCCGGCCGCTCACTTCCCACACCACCGTAGCCTAAGCCGAAGCAATCCAGAGCACCGCCACCCCCTTTTCGGGTTTTCCCTCTGCTTCAACTCCGGTCGCCGCTCGCCGTCGACTCTGGCCTCCCCCGACCACGCCGTCGCCACCGTCGTGACTGCCGGAGCCCACCCGTCCTCGGCCACCCCTCGGTTGTCCATGGAACCCGATGGATCGCGGTCGCCGTCGAGCACCCGAACACCCCTCGCCGTCTACCCTCGTCGCCAGTCACCTTCGGACGTCCTTCTTCGCTGTCGCAGGTACGGTCATGACCGCCGTCCCCTCCTCTTTCCATTTCAGCCGAGACCTAGGCCCCTAGGCCCTCGCCGGCGCCGGCGCCACTCCACCCGAGCCCCACCGGAGCCGAGAACGAAGGGGGTACGTGCCCCCTTAACTCGTGTTGTGCCGGACGTGCTCTCAGCCGTCCGATCCACGATGGAGGGCTTAGATTATATCCCGCACGGGTTTAATCTAGGCCATCCATCTGGTCAAAATGGTATCGAGGCCTCTCAGCCGTCGATCGCTACTTAAACCCTCTGAGCGATCTCGTGCGTCCACGTCATACCGGTTAGCACGATTTAATCTTAGCCGTCCATTTTCACTTAAGCCTCCTGCCTCACGCCTGATCGCCGGATCCAGATCCAATGGCTCAGGGCGATCTGGTTCACGCGCACAGTGCGCCTGTCCACCGTGGGCCTGGCTCACCGTGGACCGGAACCTATTTCCTGTTTAAATAAAATTCCATAAATTGATTTAAACTTTGAAAATTCATAACTTGCTCAATTTAACTCAAAATTTCACCATTCCAATTTTATTAAATTCAGCATTTTATTCTCTACACATTAAAGCCATAAAAACGGTATGTTACTTTAGCACAAAATAACCATATGAATTACATAAATAAAAACCCCTTAGGGATAAATTAATAAATCATGAAATAAAATAGGGAAGAACCCCAAAGCTTCAACCTTTAATATGATTAAATATAACATCAGTATAATAAAGCTCAATTCACATATTTAAGTCATAAAACTTGTATGTTTATGTTTTGAGATGCTTTATTGAATGTTTTTATTTACTTTTTCCGTATCAAGAAGACTACGAGTTCATCAAGGAGCCGGAGTTCTATCCCGAGGTTCCACCTTCACCCTTTGCTAATAAAGGCAAGTCACAACCCCCATTTTGATCATCATTGAGCCCATGTTTTAATAAATTATCGCTATAACTCATAGGATAATATTACATTAGTCTAATCTCAAGCCCTACACTTATATTTATTAGATCCCCATCCTTGTGTGCAAACCCAAGCCATGCTTATTGAGCCAACACTCCTTGTCACTCTACAAATATTATATTAGCTAGTGTCCAATGTATTGAGACAAATGCTATAGGATAAAAAGAATGAGTCGTAGATAGTTGGATTCTGTTATATGAATTTCCCCGTTATTCTTGTCTCTGGACTCTGTGGGAGTTGGCTATGTTATAAGTATGGTGGGTTCTGGGTGCAAGCTAGGGCATTGGTTGGTCGCACCCGGGGCATTAGAAGGACCGGTCTGCGGGATCTGTTGCAAAGCACATCCGTACCAACCACAAGTCTAATTGGTAAGTCCTAACTGAAAGTATGGAACAATCCGACTCGATGCACCATAGTGGAGGGGGCAAGGGGCAACCTATGGGTGACTTGTACCGACGTGGCTCAAGGGGGGGTATGGTGAGGCTCGACGCGTCGGGACACCATATGAAACCCATAAGAGGGTGCTGTCGGGTCGAGGAGGACCATATGGAAGGTTTTGGCACGAGTTCCCGTGGTATGGGTCATCTCGTTACACTTTGGTGTAAGTGATGAGTGCGTGCCTTGTGGGTACAGTGGTACATCTCTGATTAGAGTATTCAATCTTTTTGAAAAGCCGAGCCCACGTTTATGGGCGGGTTGTGTAACTACTTGCAGTTAGTTTACTATTGTGTGAATGGTTGAGTTATTCATGGCATGTAAGGACTATCGAGCGAGGTGAGGCTGACTGTAACCCTCGAGTTAGAAGATGATGATGCATACACATATTTACATTTCAGTACTAATAACTTGATCACATTTAATTGCTTTACAATTATGCTTTTCCGCAAAATTAGCCACTATCTCCCTTGTTATTACTCTGCATTATATTTGCATCCGGTGGCTTGCTGAGTACGTTTGTACTCACCCCCGTTGACTTACACCACCAGAGCCCGTCTACTACGAGGAGGATGAATGTCTGGAGTAGCGACCCAGTCAAGGCGAGACTAGAAGGAGGCGTTCATCTAGGACCCTTTGATTTATTAGTTTCTCTTCATCTTTATTCACTTTTATACTAATATGGTCTACGAACCGTGAATGATTGCTCATATTGTACGTGGTCGCATGATGAACGTCTTGGTTTATTGATTTTCTATGGAATTTCAATAAAGGTCCTGATTTATTAAATCGGGGCATGACACCATGGCCAAATGTTTCCCTCTAGCTCTTGAAGGAGTGGCGCTACGGTGGTTCTAGTCTTTGAAGCCAGGGTCAATCAGAACCTGGGAGAAATTAAGTAAGAAGTTCATAAGAAACTTTCAGGGTACCTTTGTACCCCTAATGTCTACAGGAAGTCTTTTCCAGGTGCAGCAGATCCCCTTAGAGACTTTAAGGTAGTATTTTAAGCGCTTCGCTCATACGAAGTCGCAAATTCAAGGGTTAACTATATCCTCTGTAGTTGATGCAGCTCGAGAGAGAGTTACCCATGCAGGCCTCCTTGATAAACTCCACCGGAAGCAGATATCTTCTGTTGCTCAGTTGATGTCTTATTTTGAAGAATATGCAAGGTCTGAAGAGGGATGGCTTTGGAGAACTGCTGCAACTCCGTCAATCGTGCAAGAAGTCAAGCTAGAAGTGAAGACTTCAACACAGTCACAGGGGCCTAGCTTCGAAGCTCAGCATGACAGGCGTCGGGGGCAAAAGCATCCTCGTTCAGAAGTCTTGAACATTGCACCTCTGCAGAAATTTGACCTAAGGACTTCCCAGCCTTCAGGGAAACCGGCTGACAAAGCCCAGGCCTTTTTCTGCTGTGTACATGGTGAGAATCGAAGTCACGCAACTAATGCGTGTAAGTATATACTCGCTTTAAGAGGCGAGTTCCTGGAAAGAACTTCGGGTCGAGGCACTACTGACCGAGTTCCGACCGAGGTGCGTCCGGAGCCTGTCCAGGCTGTGGCACGTATAGAGAACTTCGACCCTGCAAGACGGCCTTCGGTGGTCAATGTTATGCCACCTCCAAAGCAGGAAGATAGTCAGGATTGAGGGAAAAGAGTAGTCCTCCCCATCTACGGAGGAGGGATCCTCAGAAGTATGTCGAAGAGGCAGAGAAGAGAATATGTCCGAGAAGTGGGCCATATTGGAACTTCTTCGTCCGCAACTGCTATGCCTGAATGGTCCCATGTGCCGATATCTTTTTCTGCAGATGATGCAGCTGGCATAAAGTTTCCACATGCAGACCCACTTGTCATCACTGCCGATATAGCAGGCACTTTAGGTCCGAAGAGTGCTGATCGACGGAGGGAGTTCAGCAGATATTATCTTTGTCCAAGCTTTTGATCAACTCTGCATCTCTAGGAAGCATCTTCTCCCAGCAGCTCATCCTTTGCAAGGCTTCGCAGGACCCCCTCTTGATGCCCTCGGCCAAATAGGCCTGGAAGTTACTTTCGGAGAGGGGCTACTGGCCAGGACGGAGGAAGTGATTTTTGATGTTGTGGATGCCCCATATGCATACAATGTTATCTTCGGAAGGGGCATGTTGAATCAATTCGGAGCTGTGGCGCATCATAATTATCTGTGTATGAAGATGCCCACACAAGCGGGAGTCCTCACTATTTTCGGAGATTAGGCCACTGCGCGAAGAGCGGAATACAGTCATGGCCCTCCTCTTGACCCAAGATAGGTGAACAGTGTGCAAGGTAACCTGGAGGATTTTTCTGTTCACACCGAATCTTCGAAGAAGTCCTTCCCAAGGCCAAGCCCTGAAGGGGAAATTATAACGAAGGTTATTGTCAAAGAAGGCAAGGAACATTCATTTCAGTTTGGCAAGGATTTGCCTCCAGAAGTCGCTACTTCGTTAGAGAAAGTAGTTGGGGAAAATCTGGATATCTTTGCTTGGTCTGATGAAGACATCACCGGAGTCAGTCGGGATATTATTGAACACAGTTTACTTGTGAACCCGAAGGCTCGGCCTGTTCGGCAAGGACTCCGGAAGCTGTCTGCGGAGAGGGCTATCCTTGCCAAAGACGAAGTGGAAAAGCTGCTGAAGGCTGGGATTATCATAGAAGTGGCTCATACGGAATGGTTAGCCAACCCAGTCTTCGTTAGGAAGAAATATTCCGGGAAGTGGCGCATGTGTATTGATTTTACATCTTTGAATAAAGCATGCCCCCGTGACCCCTAACCCATGCCCCGAATTGATCAATTGGTTGACTTTACTGTTGGTTCGGAGTTATTAAGCTTCCTTGACACGTATTCCGGCTATCATCAAATCTGGCTAAAGCGCGAAGATGAAATCAAGACAAGCTTTATAACTCCTTCGGGAGTCTTCTATTATGTAAGAATGCCCTTTGGCTTAAGAAATGCCGGGGCTACTTTTTCGAGGTTAATTGCTAAGGCTCTAGGTCATCAACTAGGTCGCAATGTAGAGGCCTATATGGATGATATTGTAATAAAGAGTGCTTTAAAACACCAACATAGCCTAGACTCAGCAGAAATATTTAATAGCCTTCGGGCATGTGGAATTCGTCTTAACCCCGAAAAATGTATCTTTGGGGCTCAGGCTGGAAAATTGTTAGGGTATCTAGTTTCGAGCAGGGGAATCGAAGCTAGCCCCACTCAGATAACTGCGCTGCAAAGGATGGCCCCTCCAGAGAATTTAAAGCAAGTGCAAAAGCTGACGGGTCATCTTGCAGCACTTAGCAGATTTTTGGCAAGGTCTGTGGAGAGAAGTTTGCCCATTTTTAAAGCATTGAAAGGGTCCGAAGATTTTGCATTGACACCGAAGTGTCAAAAAACTTCGAGGTTATTAAAAATTATCTCAGTAATCTCGCTAAACTCACGGTGCCTATTGTGGACGAAACCCTACTCCTCTACCTTGCAGCTATTGGCTCTGTTGTAAGTGCAGTCCTTGTTAGAGAGGTTGATTTCAACAGGAAGTTGGTACAGAATCCAGTCTATTTTGTGTCTGAAGAATTGTCTGGAGCGAAAACAAGATATTCCGAGCTTGAGAAGTTCACTTATGCTCTGATAATGGCTTCGAGGAAGTTAAGGCATTATTTCTTGGCGCATAATGTAATTGTACCAACTTTATATCCTTTGGGAGATATGCTCCGAAGTAAGGATTCTACAGGAAGAATTGGGAAGTGGGCCATTGAATTGGCACCCTTCGGCATATCCTTTGTGGCAAGGACAACAATTAAGTCACAAGTGTTGGCGGACTTCGTGGCAGAGTGGACTCCCCCTGCAGCATGGGCTCCGGAGAAGCCAAGTGAAGGGATTTGGACTATTTACTCCGATGGAGCTTTCCAAGCATCTGGAGCAGGTGTTGGAGCAGTGATAATTTCGCCTTCAGGGCAAAAGGCAATGTACTCCGCAAGACTCAACTTTAAATCTACCAATAATACAACAGAGTATGAAGGAATTTTATTGGAACTTCGAAAGGCACGTGCTTTGGGGGCTACAAGAGTTGTTATTAAGACAGATTCTCAAATTGTAGCAGGGCACATAGATAAGAGTTTTCAAGCTCGGCATCCATAGCTTGCAAAATATTTGGAGGAGATCCATAAGATTGAAGCAGCATTCAAAGGGATTTCCATTCGAAGTATATCCAGAGCAGAAAATGCGCAAGCTGATATCTTGGCGAAAGCTGCAGCTGGAGCTATGGACATTCTAGGAGAAGCTTTTTACAAAGAACTTAGTACACTTTCGGTACCACAAATCCCTTCCGCGGAAGTCCTTTGCATTCCAAGTACATATTGGCGAAGTTCAATTATGGAATTGTTGCAAGGAGAAGTAAGTTTGCCTAAAGGGCCACAACTTTCGAGGTTGAAGCTTAGAATTCGAAATTATCATATAATCAACGGTATTTTGTATAAGGCCGGAGTATGTTCCCCTCTACTCCGATGTATATCTCAAGCCGAAGGTCAAGAGATTCTTCGAGAAATTCACGAAGGACTTTGCGGTAGCCATCTGGCCCCTCGAGCTTTGGCAGGAAAAACACTTCGCCAGGGGCTTTATTGGCCTACAATAGTAGCTGATGTGGAGAGCTTAGTCCGCACTTGCCAAGGTTGTCAATGGATGGGAAGAAGAAGTCCTCGTCCACCAACAACTCTTCAAGTCATTGCCCTAGTATGGCCCATGGCCAGATGGGGCATGGATCTTATTGTCCCCTTCCCAGTAGCAAAAGGAAATTTGAAATTCGCAGTGGTAGCAATTGAGTACTTTTCCAAGTGGGTCGAAGCAGAGCCCCTAACAGCTATCACTTCGAATAATGTACAAAAAATTTTCTGGAAAAATATCATATGCCGATTCAGAGTGCCTCGGCAACTCACAGTTGACAATGGAACACAATTTGATGCAGAGCCCTTCAGGAAGTTTTGTGAAGATATAGGCATCCAATTATGCTTTGCTGCAGTATGACATCCTCAATCTAACGGAGCTGTGGAAAGAGCCAATGGTAATATCTTGTCAGGGCTGAATCGAAGAATAGTGGGATTGGCAAAAGGATTGTGGACCGAAGAGCTCCCGAAGATTCTATGGTCCATTCGGACAACTCAATCAAGGTCTACGGGTTTCACTCCTTTCAGACTATTATTCGGAGACGAAGCTATGACGCCAACAGAGCTCAAAGGAGGATCCCTTCGCAGCACTGAACCAGAAATAGAAGCAGAAAGGCAAACTTCGCTTGATTTAATAGAAGAGACAAGACTTCGAGCTATCACCAATTTGTCAAAGTATCAGCAGCAGGCGAAGACTTGGTTCGACCCGAAGGTCAAGATTAACGAACTTAAGCCGAATCATCTTGTTTTGCGAAGTATTATAGCATCAGGGAAATTAGGGAATAAGTGGAAAGGTCCATACATAATTTTCCGCTCAGGGCGCCCTGGTTCTTTTAAGTTAACTAATTTGGAAGGCGAAGAGTTAGCGCATACATGGCATGCAGAGCACTTAAAGCGATATTTCGCATAGGGGCTCCTTGTAATCATTTGTAAACACCTTCCGAATTAATAAAGTTCATGGTTCAGATAATGCCTACCCCCCAAACACTTCCTACTTCTAGTGGACGCATTGGAAGAACGAAGCTGGCTGGGAGGGAAGTGTCATTAATTTGAATCATTTTTTTAGACTTCGGACCACCGGTTCGAAGCTTCCGACGAGGTGGGAAAGTCACTGAAAAAATGGATTCCAAGAAACCGGCTTGAAAGCATCCGTAAAAAGAGTCGAAGGAGACCAAATAATGCGGATTCCAAGCTCCGGCTTGAAAGCATCCGTAAAAAGAGTCCAAGGAGACCATTGCGAATTCCAAACCACCGGTTTGATAGCATTCGCAAAAAGAGCCGAAGGAGGCCAAAACAAAACAGAGTTTGAGCTAATAAGCTTCCAATATCTGTGAAAAGAGTCCAAAGTGACCAATCGTTTGGGGCATTAAAGTGCCCGGAAAGTTTGTTTGAAGTGACTTCTTTCAAACAAAAGGTACTAAGTTACCAGTTTTACGACTCCTAGTAGTCAGACATTTTATAAGATTTTAATAAATCTTTAAATTGCTGAGGGGCTCCAAGCCTCCAAAATTGTGCTCCTAAGTTTTTCTTTGCGCCTAACCATCTTCAAGTATAGTTCGAAGTTGCTTACACCCAAAGAGGGGCTGGGAAGTAGGGAGACAATTTTAAAAATCGATATTTATCATTCGAACAAATTACAATTACATCACAAAAAATCGGTGTCTATGCCGAGAAGGAATTGAAGACCTCTTCGATCTCTAGAGTTACCACTAAACTCGGAACGACTAGTTCCAGAGCTGGGAGTTCTAACAACTTTGCGTTTAATTCTTCTACCTCCCTTCGAAGCTCTAAAATCTTTCTGTTCTTGTTGAAGTTTAGCCCAAGTTCGAAGTCGTTCGGGGCTCCTTTCCCAGCTTCGAAGTTCTTCAGGTTTTTTCCCTTGATCTTCAGCAATACCTTCATCCTCGGACCATGCAATGTCTTCAGAAGACGAAGTTTCCAAGTTAACCTCTTTTTCTTCCTCCTTAATATAAGATAATATATCTTTACATATTTCGGGCACAATTGCACCGGAGCTATCTTGAGGAATCAAAAATCGAGGTCGTTTATGAAGTTTTAAAAGATCGAAGGTAGCCCATAGCAGGCGGAGTTCTTCGGTAACGTTTAACACTTCGACATCATCCATATGGGGTTGAGAAGCCTAAAAACATGATAAGTAAATTTTCATTCATAATGTATGAAAGCATGATTTTTTTACATAGTAGGGATCCTAAAACAAAGCTAGACCTATGGGTTCGGCGGAGGCTGGCTGCTCGAGGGTTGAGACCGAGCTTGCTTCTGGCGTTGCCCTTCATCGATCCAAGCCTTGATCGCAGTGCGACCTTCGGCTCTCCATGAAGCTTGGAAGGTTTGCCAAGCTGCGGCCACGTCTTCAGAAGGATTAAGAAGCTAGTTATCGTCGAAGGTAATGGGAGCCACCCCCCGAGTCTGGCGTTATTGATAACCCTAGATCTTCGTAGTAGCGAAGTACTCCGAGAGCAGTCACTTGGCCGGAGATCTCTCCATACCGAATGCCTGCTGTCTTCATCATCTTCGTAGCTCCTTGGACCATTTTTAGCCATCGCAGTAGGGGGATGTTGTCATTCGAAGGTAGTGTCCCAGTAGTACCGAAGTACTCTAGAACACCTAGGATATGGTTCATGACTTCCGCAGCTACCTTCTCTGATTTCAGCGTATCTTCAATTAAAGCGTCCTTCGACGAAGTCAGTTCATCCACCACAGCGGAGAGCCTAGCTGCCTCCGTAGCCAGAGAACTCTTCTGGCTAAGCAAGTTGCTAGCCTCCTCCGTAGCTTTAGCCTTTTCTTCTTGGAGCCTGACAAGCTCAGCCCCCGCCGTAGCGTGCTCTGCCGCATTCTTTCTATCTCCGCCCAAAGCACTATTTGTTCGGCTTCGAGCTTTTTATTCGCAGTCTCCAAGCTTTGTCTAGCCCTCCGCTCTGCTGAAACCATTTCGTCCAAGCGGAAACCCAAACTTCTGAGACGTTAAGACTCCTTTGGAGAGCAGTAACCTTCTCCTGAAGATGAAGACTTCCGCGCTCGTTCAAGACAGCCGCAGCTCGAGCCAAAACTATTTGCTGTGAAGAGGAAAAAGCAAGGTGAGAAATTATTTGTATGTGAGATTAATTTTGTTTTGCAGATACTTCGTACCTGGTATGCTGCCCGTTCCAAGGCGGCGTTGAGCTCCGAACCCTCAGCTTCGCTAAGGATGGCCACTAAGTCTGTCTCCTCGACTTCGCGGTTAGCTCGATCCAAAGGCTCGAGAAAAGTCCGAAGTCCGGTCCTTGCCTCCAGGAAAGGAGCTAGAAGAGGGAGCATAGACAGAGCCCTCTGGTCATCCTCGTTCGGCGAGGGGTCAGAGCGCTGGGCTGCGTCTTTAGAGACTTCAGTAGATTGGCCCCCCTCCATAGATTGACCCCCGTCTGTTGATTCAGATGGAGTTAATCCTGAATTCGGAGCAGGGAAGGGGTCCATTTTGCCTTTACCTTTTCTAGGTCCCATTTGGGTGACTTCTGGAATTGGCTCCGGAGTTGTTGAGGTCCCAGGAACCGTATCTTCAGGAGGAACCACTTCCATAGGAGCGGACCCTACTGAGACAAAGGTATTATATATTGCATAATTTTGTAGGGAAAAGGAACAAAGGGTCCATGCGAAGTTTACCTCCGAAGTCCTGTCGGCGGGTGAGCACGGGGCTGCTTGGAGGGTCAAAAGCTACCATGAAGTCTTCATCGGACTCAAAGTTCAGGACCGAAGGTTCGACTGTTGGAGCCTCTCTTGGAGCTATAGTCATCGCTTCGTCCAGAATCGAAGCTGGCTTAGCAGCAACTTCGACTCCGCCTTCAGTCATAGGGGCTTCTTCACGCGGCAAGTCTGGCTGGACAGCCGAAGTCCCAGCCTGCCCAGAGCTACTAGAAACATCTGGCACGTTTGCTGCATCGCTAGTGTCCGCATCCGCACGGTTTTCATCCCTGTCGATCAGGTTAATGAGGATTCATCCCTCGTCTTTAGAGGAATCGGTGATCGAAGCCACCGGACTTGAAGGCACCATAGTCTTTGGCTTTCGAGCAACCTTTTTCAAGGGGGTCTTAGCCGGAGCTGAAGTCCTAGCTTTCGCCTTTATTTTCTTCGGTCCTTGCTCTGAAGGAATCCAGTCCGGAAGAGGAGGGGGAGCAACTCCGAGTACACCCCATACTCGGTTAAGTCACTCCCAGTTACCTACCAGCTTTATTCTCCACTCCTTCTCAGCCGGAGTTGGAACTCCCAAAATCTTCTCCGAAGCTCGAACAATTTGCTCCGAAGTCATGGGGGCTAGAGAAGCTGAAAGATAAGTTGGCATTAGTCATTTCATCAATCAAATATATATAAAACATGTTGTTTTCAAAGTTACCTGCAGGGCTTGAGTTCGAAGAGATTTTTCGGAGGCCGCCCTCCGGATCTTCTTCGAAGGTGATAGGCCAGTTGGCCATCAGAGGAGGAATTTGAAGTCCGATGAACTCCTCCGCTAGGTCCCGCATGCTCAGGCGGCAACTAATTCTTTGATGCAGGCTGAGGCGAGCTTCGAGCTGGCCGGGATTTAGGTGAACTAGGGCTTCCCTTCGGAAGTTTATGTCTTGCAAGGGTCTGGCCAGATGGCTGCTTGCCCCAACTTTGGCATAGAACCACCGGAGGATCCAATCTGTGTACCATCTGACATTCATAGACTTTGCCGGAAATCTTAGAGCAAAATCATCCCGAAGCCGAAAATTGATGCTCCCGAAGGCTACCACGATCTTTTCTCCTCCGGAGCCTAGGTAAGTCTTGGGTTGGCATGATGCCCTGTGTAGTGCTGCGAAGATCTCTGCTCTTCCCTCGCAGCCTTCAGCTCACAGCGCCCATTCGAAGATGGCCAGGCGCGCTATTGCGTTCGGAAAATGTTGGGGAAGGGTGACATGAAATAAATCCAGTACCTCCGCTAGAAAGTCGACTGCCGGAAGTCTAAGCCCCGCTTCAAAGAAAGCTGCCTCCGTAGCCAGAGAACTCTTCTGGCTAAGCAAGTTGCTAGCCTCCTCCGTAGCTTTAGCCTTTTCTTCTTGGAGCCTGACTAGCTCAGCCCCCGCCGTAGCGTGCTCTGCCCGCATTCTTTCTATCTCCGCCCGAAGCACTATTTGTTCGGCTTCGAGCTTTTTATTCACAGTCTCCAAGCTTTGTCTAGCCCTCCGCTCTGCTAAAACCATTTCATCCAAGCGGGAAACCCGAACTTCTGAGACGTTAAGACTCCTTTGGAGAGCAGTAACCTTCTCCTGAAGACGAAGACTTCCGCGCTCGTTCGAGATAGCCGCAGCTCAAGCCAAAACTATTTGCTGCGTAGAGGAAAAAGCAAGGTGAGAAATTATTTGTAAGTGAGATTAATTTTGTTTTGCAGATACTTCGTACCTGGTATGCTGCCCATTCCAAGGCAGCGTTGAGCTCCGAACCCTTAGCTTCACTAAGGATGGCCACTATGTCTATCTCCTCGACTTCGCGGTTAGCTCAATCCAAAGGCTCGAGCAAAGTCCGAAGTCCGGTCCTTCGCTCCAAGAAAGGAGCTAGAAGAGGGAGCATAGACAGAGCCCTCTGGTCGTCCTCGTTCGGCGAGGGGTTGGAGCGCTGGGCTGCGTCTTTAGAGACTTCGGTAGATTGGCCCCCCTCCATAGATTGACCCTCGTCTGTTGATTCAGACGGAGTTAATCCTGAATTCGGAGCAGGGAAGGGGTCCATTTTGCCTTTACCTTTTCCAAGTCCCATTTGGGTGACTTCTGGAATTGGCTCCGGAGTTGTTGAGGTCCCAGGAACCGTATCTTCGGGAGGAACCACTTCCATAGGAGTGGACCCTACCGAGACAAAGGTATTATATATTGCATAATTTTGCAGGGAAAAGGAAAAAAGGGTTCATGCGAAGTTTACCGCCGAAGTCCTGTCAGCGGGTGAGCATGGGGCTGCTTGGAGGGTCAAAAGCTACCCTGAAGTCTTCACCGGACTCAAAGTTCAGGACCGAAGGTTCGACTGTTGGAGCCTCTCTTGGAGCTACAGTCATCGCTTCGTCCAGAATCGAAGCTGGCTCAGCAGCAACTTCGACTCTTCCTTTAGTCATAGGGGCTTCTTCATGCGGCAAGTCTGGCTGGACAGCCGAAGTGCCAGCCTGCCCGGAGCTACTAGAAACATCTGGCGCGTTTGCTGCATCACCAGTGTCCGCATCCGCACGGTTTTCATTCCAGTCAATCAGGTTAATGAGGATTCGTCCCTCGTCTTCAGAGGAATCGGTGATCGAAGCCACCGGACTTGAAGGCACCACAGTCTTTGGCTTTCGAGCAACCTTTTTCAAGGGGGTCTTAGCCGGAGCTGAAGTCCCAGCTTCTGCCTTCCTTTTCTTCGGTCCTTGCTCTGAAGGAACCCAGTCCGGAAGAGGAGGGGGAGCAACTCCGAGTACACCCCATACTCGGTTAAGTCGCTCCCAGTTACCTACCAGCTTTATTCTCCACTCCTTCTCAGTCGGAGTTGGAACTCCCAGAATCTTCTCCGAAGCTCGAACAATTTGCTCTGAAGTCTTGGGGGCTAGAGAAGCTGAAAGATAAGTTGGCATTAGTCATTTCATCAATCAAATATATATATAACATGTTGTTTTCGAAGTTACCTGCAGGGCTTGAGTTCGAAGAGATTTTTCGGAGGCCGCCCTCTGGATCTTCTTCGAAGGTGATAGGCCAGTTGGCCATTAGAGGAGGAATTTGAAGTCCGATGAACTCCTCCGCTAGGTCCCGCATGCTCAGGCGGCGACTAATTCTTTGAATCAGGCTGAGGCGAGCTTCGAGCTGGCCGGGATCCGGGTGAACTAGGGCTTCCCTTCGGAAGTTTATGTGTTGTAATGGTCCGGCCAGATGGCTGCTTGCCCCAACTTCGGCATAGAACCACCGGAGGATCAAATCTGTGTACCATCTGGCATTGATAGACTTTGCCGGAAATCTTAGAGCAAAATCATCCCGAAGCCGGAAATTGATGCTCCCGAAGGCTACCACGATCTTTTCTCCTCCGGAGCCTAGGTAAGTCTTGGGTTGGCACGATGCCCTATGTAGTGCTACGAAGATCTCTGCTCTTCCCTCACAGCCTTCAGCTCGCAGCGCCCATTCGAAGATGGCCAGGCGCGCTATTGCGTTCGGAGAATGTTGGGGAAGGGTGACATGAAATAAATCCAGTACCTCCGCTAGAAAGTCGACTGCCAGAAGTCCAAGCCCCGCTTCGAAGAAAGCTTCGAAGACTACCACTTCTCTAGGCCTTGGCGAAGGAATGGCCTCCTTTCCAGGTTTACGGACTATGATCTCCGAACTAATTTTTCCCTCTACTGCTGCTGCTAGTGACTCCCTCTTGCAGGTAGACGGCCCCAGTTGATAAGACTAGTCCGAATACTTCGATGACGCCGGGAGAAGATCGTGAGGACCAACATTTGGGGGATTCCTTGGTGGCACCGCCACTCTTGCTACTGCTGCCGTCGGAGCCACCACAACTGAAGGCACTGCCGCTGTCGCTGCTGCTGCCGCGACCGCAGCCTGTTGCCGGGCTAGGGCCGAAGCCGCCATGGAATCGCACTGATTGCTAAAGAAGAAAGATGGAGGTTAGGGTTTGTTTGCACAAAAGCGGTAAGAAGGGTACTCGGGAAGGGTGTGGGTCCTCTATTTATAGCCCAGGCCCACGATTTTTTACCGTTTGCGTTTGCCGTTTCGCATTCTTGACTGTTACCCCTTGCGAAGTTAACGCATCGCGTAACTTCCATTGGAAGGAAAAAGCCAACGGCTATTTCTTCTAAGTCTAAAAAAGCTTTCGGGCTCCTCAAGTTAATTCTAAGATTGTTCGAATGTAACTTTCTTAGAAGTTGATTCGATGTTTTGCATCTCCACGTATTTAGGAGATTGATTAAATCTGTTAACCCCTACGCATGATTATTTTTCTTACGTATACTGCTCTCCTAACGTTACAGATCTAGCGGAGAAGCGTATTCGAGGGGCTACTGTTGGGGGAAAATACTTCATCTTCAGGGTTATTGCTATAACAAGACAAAGGCAGGTGATTGAATCAAAGGTTTCCAGCGTCTAACTCCGGGAGTACATTGGATCAAGTTCGAAGTATGGAGGCGAACTCTAGTTCGAAGTATATCTTCGAACTTGGACTCTTCCGAGAGCTTTCCTGCCAGCTAGGATGGAAGACTTATTTTCTTTCTCATTAGATTAGTTTCCACTATGTCGGTTGTAACAGAGGGGTAAAAGGGTTTTTTCCTTAATGTTTGGGCCTATAAATACCCCCCGTTTTACCCTGTAATGAGGATCGAATACTGAGTTATTCAATACACATCTTCGAACTGTTTTGAGCTATTATCCACTTCAGAGGCTTGAAATAGTTTACTTCACAAACACTTCGTTTGTTAGTTTCTAATCTCTAGAAACCTGTTAGCGTAATATTTTACGCCAACAAGGACTTTTGTGTAATTTCTTAATTCTAGAGGGTTCTTTTCATAAAATACCTCCCATGGTAGGCCTATAAATAGAGGAACATATCCATGGGCAGGTGTGGGATTTTTTGGCTATTCTTTTTGGCTGAACCACATAGATTTTCTATCAAATTAGTGCTATATTCTCATGCTGGATTGATTTTGGAAGCACTATTCATCATGCGAAAAGAAACAGTGTCAGGGAAGCAGCAGTCTGGGCGCGTGAGGTAAATCAGTGTAGATTCAATTTTGTGATGCATTTTTTGGTGAATCTACTACAGAACTTGATATAGAAGTCTATGTAACTTTTGTTGAGGATGATTTGAATGATCCATTTTTGAAAGTTGCAAGTGATTTCCGAAATATCTTCTTGATCTTTTTGCTGATCAAAAGGGGCACCACAGCTCTGAAAAATTCTCTGGATTCATCAGCATCTTAGCTGATTCTTTGGTTGTTTCTTGAGTGATTTCATGGTAGAAGGATGAACAAATTATTTTGTTGTGAGAATCAAGTTTTACTGATTTTTGAGTGGATCTGGAAGTGATGTTTGAAGATGTGAGAGTTACTGTGTTTATTGTTGTATGAGATATTGAATCTTTTCGGTGGAAAGATATCAGATTGTCCATGTTATCCTTTGACTAATTGATCTGTCATTTGCTTTCTGATTGATGTTGATTTCGTGTTAAACCTGCTTAAGTGTTGTGGATTTCCTGGTCAGTCAATCATCTGAAAGTTAGAAATTACAGAACTGATAGAGTCAGGTTCTAGCAGGCTATTTTGTTATCTTATACCAAGAATTGAAGTTTTTACCCTGAAAGTGTGTGGTTAACAACAAGTTTATCTAAAGTTGTATTTTCTGAATTTCTGTCTGATTGAAGCAGAAGCATATGCTGTGGCAAATTGATTTTGATTGATATCTTGGCAAATCTGTGCAGAACTTAATGTTGAGTTCAGTAATCATTTATAAACTTACACTGAACTCAACTATACTTTGTAATAGATTTTATATTAGTTCATATGCTGCAAGTTCATATGAAAGTTTGAATGTCTTTGTGACTATAGCTGAGTTCTAATTTTCAGTGAACTCCTTTTCAAAGAAATTTATTATGAACATCCACTGTTTCAAACTATGATACACTTCTAGTTCTTTCCTGCAAAGATTCAGTACTGCTGTTGTAGATTTCTGATTGGTAAAATCTGATGATGCACAGTACTGTTTAAATTAAGAAAGGTGTACCAGTTTGCTATTTAGAAGTGATCTGAATATCTAAAACCTTTTTACAGATTCAATTGAAATTGATCCAGATCAGTTTTGTCTTGTGAAAATATTTTTGTATTGAAAGTTCTAAACTATATCTAGTTCAGGTCTCTATTTGGGAAGTCTATTTGAGTACATTGCAAATGTGTTCAGAACACATTACTCTCTGAAAATTTTATCCAACTTCAGATTTGCTGAAAACTGAAATCTGAATTCAAAATTGTTTGATATAAATCTGTATCAGTTTTGTATTCTGAAACAATCTGATTTACTGGTTTTGTTTAGTTTTCAGAATTGAAATAGTATATTGCAAGTTTTTTTGGGAATTGATTTAAAATGATTAATTACTATTCAAGTTCAGAAGTTAAATTCTCTTTTCTGATTTGAGTTTTCAGAACATGAGTTTTTCTGAAAATGAAATCAGCAATCTGTTCTGAATGTAGGTTTTTTGAAAATTGCTGAATTCAGAGATTGTTTCAATTATATTCCTAGTTTATTCACATCTCTGATATTGAAAGTTGATTGAGGAAATCTGAACTGAGTTAAACTTGAAATCTGAATTCTGATTCTTAAAATATATTACAAGGAATAGGACCTTTGTGTAATTTCTTAATTCTAGAGGGTTCTTTTCAGAAAATACCCCCATGGTTGGCCTATAAAAAGAGGACCATATCCATGGGCAGGTGGGGGATTTTTTGGTTGTTCTTTTTGGCTGAACCACATAGATTTTCTATCAAATTAGTGTTGTATTCTCATGCTGGATTGATTTTCGAAGCACTATTCATCATCCGAAAAGAAACAATGCCAGGGAAGAAACAATGTTGGCGCTTGAGGTAAATCAGTGTAGATTCAATTTTGTGATGCATTTTATGGTGAATCTACTGCAGAATTTGATATAGATGTCTCTGTAACTTTTGTTGAGGATGATTTGAATGATCCATGTTTGAAAGTTGCAAGTGATTTCTAAAATATCTTCTTGATCTTTTTGCTGATCAAAAGAGGCACCACAGCTCTGAAAAAATCTCTAGAGAAATTGTTTCAGTTTTTGGTTTAGCTTTCTACATGTTTGATGAAATGTTTCTTCAATTGTTCATCAGCATCTTAGCTGATTCTTCGGTTGTTTCTTGAGTGATTTCATGGTAGAAGGATGAACAAATTATTTTAGTGTGAGAATCATGTTTTACTAATTTTTCAGTGGATCTAGAAGTGATGTCTGAAGGTGTGTGAGTTACTGTGTTTATTGCTGTATGAGATATTGAATCTTTTCGGTGGAAAGATATCAGACTGTCCATGTTATCCTTTGACTAATTGATCTGTCATTTGCTTTCTAATTGATGTTGATTTGGTGTTAAACCTGCTAAAGTGCTGTGGATTTCCTGGTCTGTCAATCATCTGAAAGTTAGAAATTACAGAACTGATAGAGTCAGGTTCTAGCAGGCTATTTTGTTCTCTTCTATCAAGAATTGAAGTTCTTACCCTGAAAGTGTGTGGTTAACAACAAGTTTATCTGAAGTTGTATTTTCTGAATTTCTGTCTGATTGAAGCAGAAGCATATGCTGTGGCAAATTGATTTTGATTGATATCTTGGCAAATCTGTGCAGAACTTAATCTTGAGTTCAGTAATCATTGATAAACTTACACTGAACTCAGCTGTACTTTGTAATAGATTTTATATTAGTTCATATGCTGCAAGTTCATATGAAAGTTTGAATATCTTTGTGACTATAGATGAGTTCTAATTTTTAGTGAACTCCTTTTCAAAGAAATTTATTATGAACATCCACTGTTTGGAACTGTGATACACTTCTGGTTCTTTCCTTCAAAGATTCAGTACTGCTGTTGTAGATTTCTGGATTGGTAAAATCTGATGATGCACAGTACTGTTTAAATTCAGAAAGGTGTATCAGTTTGCTATTTAGAAGTGATCTGAATATCTGAAACCTTTTACACATTCAACTGAAATTGATCCAAATCAGTTTTGTCTTGTGAAAATATTTTTGTGTTGAAAGTTCTAAATTGTATCTGGTTCAGATCTCTATTTTGGAAGTCTATTTGAGTACATTGCAAATGTGTTCAGAATAGATTACTCTCTAGAAATTTTATCCAACTTCAGTTTTGCTGAAAACTGAAATCTGAATTCAGAATTGTTTGATATAAATCTGTATTAGTTTTCTATTCTGAAACAATCTGATTTACTGGTTTTGTTCAATTTTCAGAATTGAAATAGTATACTGCAAGTTGTTTTGGGAATTGATTTAAAATGATTAATCACTATTCAAGTTCAGAAGTTAAATTCTCTTTTCTGATTTGAGTTTTCAGAACATGAGTTTTTGTGAAAATGAAATCAGCAATCTGTTCTGAATGTAGGTTTTCTGAAAATTGCTGAATTCAGAGATTGTTTCTGTTATATTCTTGGTTTATTTACTTCTATGATATTGAAAGTTGATTGAGGAAATCTGAACTGAGTTAAACTTGAAATCTGAATTCTGATTTGATATAAAACTGAATTCTGAATTGAATTAAAACTTGTTTGTACTATTCATCATCCTGAAATTTTCAGTAGTCTGTTTTCAGTGTTAGTTCATGAATTGAGCTCATTTCTGAACATGCTGAAAATATATTGTGTGGTTGAGTATATGGTTGTTGATTAGTGAAAATCAACTTTTGCAAAGTAATCTAGTTACTCATAAATAGTTAAGAATTTTGATTATCATTTGAATGTGTCCATGTGCATGTCTGAATCCATATTCTTGAAGTACATGTCCAAAGATCATAGAATGAATTTGTAAACTGTATTTGTGAATGCTTTGATCTTTGTCGACAATTCAATCTCTAATATCTTCCCGACGGCTAACCAATTATCGATCTAGTTAGTGAGTTTTGAAGCTTCAGTGTCCGACAGGGTAGGTCGTCCGATCAAACTCCGATTTAAGATTGAATTCTAGAATTGAAAAGGTTTTGCTGCTCTGATTAGTTTTGATTGATTTAAATTTGAATCTAATCTTTAGAGGTGCGTCGGGTGATCTGAACAGGCCATCACATTCATGAGAAAGTGTTGAGGCGCCTATTCACCCCCTCTAGTCGCTAATCTGATCCAACAAGAGAGCTCCATCGAGGCTTTGGCGTGATGAAGCCTCCCGAAGCCTTTTCACCCGAAAGGGTGTCGCCAACAAGGAGAGAAGATTTATCTTCTCACTGATTAGATTAGTCTTTTACTCTTTTGCCCCTATGAATTAAGAATATTAAACAGTATCTTCTTAGTTGATTGTAATTAGAGGATAAAGAAGTTTTTTCCTTTAATATTCGGACTATATATAAATACCCCTCTTTACTCTTTAAATGGTATCGAATACTCAGATATTCAATAGACACTTTGAATTATCTCAGGCTATTATCCATCTTTAGAGGCTTGGAATAGTTCACTCAAATAAACCTTCGTTTGTTACACACTTAATTTCTTAAACCTGTTAGCGTAATCTTTTGTGCCAACAGTAGCTATTGTCTCTCATGATTTTCCTGCCTTTAGTTCCTTTACCGGTGAGTCTTCCATGGTGCCGGGACATTGGAACACTTATTAGCTTTCCATCTCTTATGTATTCTGCGTAGCACTCAATGACTTCCTTAGTCGTGTAGCCCTCTATCACGGAACCCTCTGGATAAGCACGATTTCGTACGTAACCATTGAAGATAACCATGAGACGCTCATACGCATACATATTGTGCAGGTATGTTGGACCGAAAACAAAGATTTGGTCTGCTATATGTATCATATAGTGCTCCATAATATCAAAGTATGAAGGAGGAAAGCACATCTCAAGCTGACACATAGTCTCCCTCATTTGTTTACGTAATTCATTTAACTCTTCAAGGTCAATCACCTTCTTTGATATGACGTTGAAGAAGTGACACATGCGTGTGATCACCATCTTCAGAAATGAATGTTTGATTCCTCTTACTGTGATGGCGAGGAATAGCCCAAGCATAACATGACAATCATGAGTGTTGTAGCCGCTCATCCTCAGATCTGCTACGGAAACAATATTCTTTATATTTGTTAAGAATCCTGTTGGAACTCTAATTCCATGTAGACACCTACAGATTGATCTTTTCTCGTCAATTGTGAGGTTATAGCTAGCAGCCAAAAGGAAAAAAAATTCATTGGCCCTTTCCTATGGGTGAAGCTCGGGTCTAATTCCGAGAGTTTTAACGTCCCTTCGTACTTTGAGTCCATCTTTTGACTTGCCTGGTATGTTTAACAAAATACCGATGGTGCTTTCGAAGACATTCTTCTCAACATGCATTGTATCGATAGCATGGCCAATCTCCAACTCCTTCCAATAGGGAAAGTACCTAAAGAAGATTGACTGCTTTTTAAATGGAGCTTCCTTTGAATTTTTTCAGATTTCTTCCTATTCTTTCCGAAAACAACTTTGATATTTTTCACCATTTCGAATTGAAATTTGTCGTCTTGATGTCGTGGCGGCTGCCCAAGCTCGATTGTACCGTCAAAATGGTTCCTATTTCTTTTATATTTGTGGTTTCTTGGTAAAAATCTGTGGTGTCGCATATATATCGTCTTAACGAATGATGGAAGATGCACAAATTCTGTCTAGTCCACACACACTACACATGATGTCTTTCCTTTAACCTGTCCTATTAGGGACATACGCCCCGAGTTGTCAGCTATGGTGCAAAAGATCATGGCTCTTAGATTGAAGTGCTCTTTCTTGTGCTCATCCCACACACGGACACCATGTTCCCATAGACGTTTCATATCCTCCATCAAAGGTTCTAGAAAGACATCAATGTCATTGCTAGGTTGTTTTGGACCGGAAATTAGAGTAGTGAGCATAAGGTACTTTCTTTTATGGCACAACCATGATGGAATGTTGAACAAGCATAGAAAGACCGGCCACATACTGTGTGGGTTCCTCATCTCACTGAAGGGATTCATTCCATCCGTGCTAAGTCCCATCCTGATATTTTTGGGATCCTCCGAGAAGTTTGGATGGGCCAGGTCAAATGATTTCCACTGCCTAGCATCCACAGGGTGCTGAAGTTTTCCATCCTTCTTTCGCACAGTGAAATGCTAGATTAATAGTTTAGCATCTCCAGGATTAGAGAACATACGTTTCAAGCGATCAATCACCGATATGTACCACATTACTAAGGCTAGAACTTTCCTCTCCGTCTTATATCCTTAATCTGCAATAACATTCCTCTTCCTCTTCTGTAACATCTTTTTCTTCTTTCAGTGGTCATTGTAGTCCTCCACACAGTCATTTGCATGTTTGTATCGACTTGCATTGCACTGCGGACAGCTCTCTAACAATTCATACTCTTTTCGATATAGGATACAGTGGTTCGGGCATGCATGAATCTTCTGAACGCCCAAAGTTAACAGACAAATCATCTTTTTTGCTTGGTAAGTATCAGATGGTAGACCATTGGGTTTCGGCAAAACCTTTTTTAGGAGCTGCAAAAGATCTAAAAAACTAGTATCAGATCATCCATTGTTGGCCTTCAGTTTCATAAGCTCAAGAGTTGTGTGCAACACAGTATACTACTTATCGCAACTGTGACATTCCTCGTAAAGAAGGTTTTTCGATGCTTTGTCAAGTGCTTCAAAATTATCATAGCCTTTCATTGTAGTTCTCTGCAACAACACCTCAGGCGCAACATTTCACATCAGTTCCTCCACATCAAAGGCGTCATCATGACCATGTTGATCAACATCATGTGTAATGTTGGATGTATAATCACAACCTCTTCTATGTTGATGAGCATCTTGCGGCACATTAGAATCATTAGGAGGGTTTTCACCCATCTCACCATGTTTCGTCCATATATAGTAGTTCTTTACGAAGCCATTTTTCAACTAGTGAAATTGTATGGTTTCACAATCTGAACACGAATACATCGTTTCGTTCTTACAAACTCCGCAAGGACAATATATTGCTGCTTCACTCTGGCGGGAAGCATATTGTGCGGCAACTTCAATAAATTCAGTTACTCGGTTGAAATATGCCACCACATCTCCGTCGTTTGACGAGTGCATCCAAGACCTGTGCTCCATCTAAAACATATTATTTTAAAAAATATTAATAAAATCATTATGTTAATTTTATTAATTTACAAATTAAAAAGATATTGATTTATCTCTCGTAACAACATTAATTAAAAATGCTTTGATTGAAACTATGTAAACCTTGTTAATTATAAAGGAGTAGTAGTATTAAGTAGAATAAAAAATTATTAAATAAATTAACTACATTGGTTTCTTTCTCCAAACAACATAAATCTAGATCTATAATCATAAATCAAATTAAAAAAGTGATTAAAACGACGTAAAAATATATACAAGTGATGAATAATTGTCAGGAGGTCATATTTTGTGAGAAGGAAACACTATAAATGAAAGAATATTTGAAAATTTCTATTCACAAATCCTAGATTAGTAAAACACTAATAACTCATTATATACTTAATTAAATATAAAATAAATGTGATATTCGGCATGGATTTACCTCCTAGAACGAAATCCTTGAAAAGAACGAAAACAAAGCCTTCCCCCTCTTTTTCTTGATTTTTGTCGCCATTGTACGGACAAAATCGTGAACTCCTGTAGCATCAGGCTCGGAGAGGAAGAAGGTGTTTATTTATAGCCAGAATAGTAGTGGTGGTCGCAAGTGATGTCATCATAACATTAGTGGCGAACAGCGTAGCAGTGGCAGACAGTTTTTTATCTGCCACTACTAGTGGCTATAGTAGTGGCGGTCGGTGCTGACGTCAGCAGTGACCGCCACTAGTAGTGGCAGTCGCTGGCGCGGCAACGGCTGGTACCACTATAGTGGCGGGCCTCTAATAGCCTGCCATTACAACATTTTTGCCCAACGCCACTACAATTGCAATTTGTAGTAGTGTAACTCTTCTAGATGAAGTCGTATTTGAGCGTCTAGATACTTGCTAGAAAGCTACCACGGTTGCAATTTGTAAGAATATAGAAAAAGTAATGTTCTCTCTAGCTTTTGAATTCTAAGTCAATTTTAGATTCCATAGCTACATTTTTATTCAAAATCTGTATAATTTATTTCACTTTTAAATTCTAAAAGAAAAACAAACGGCAATAAGCCACATCCGTAGCGTCCGACGGCAAACCAAGTCAAATGGCTTAGTCCAGCAATTCATATTTATAAAAATCACTATTTTTAAAATGCAAAAAAAATTAGGCCCAGTTGTTTTTAATGTACAACTTACTAAATACACCCTTAATTTTGACCTAATCGATTGGAGGAGATGCAGCATGTTACAACAGCCATGAAATACCCTTACATTTACAAAATCGCACTACCACAAAATGTCTTCGGTGATGAATAATTGATACACATTACTAATACATTTTTAGTGATTGACCATTTTGGACGAGTCTATGATCTTGTCTTATTAGTGATGAATCATAATGTGCAGTGGTCTATCATGAATGATGGGGCACCCACATTAGTAAAAAGTCGAATTACACCCATCATTAATGGGCGTGATAGGTGGCAACTATTACCCGTCACTACTGATATATTTATGGCTGGTAGTTTCTATCTATCACTAGTTACTAGATGATTAGTGATGGGCTAAAACTATTACCCATCACTCATAATTTCTATGGCTACATAAATATGCGGTTCCCGAAGTGAATCGACACACTTTCATTTTGCACAAACCTAATCATAGCGTCTCGCTGGCTTCGTCGTGCTCCTCACTAGTACCACCATGGGCTATTCCATCTTGGCCATTCATTCAGTTTGATGTAGGCTTCGTCCTGCCGCTCGTTTCTTCATCGTGACCTCCGTTCCGCCATCCTTCCGTCGCGCGTGTCCGACCCTACTTACTGCCACCTTAGTTGCATACTCCTCCACATTGTCCTAATGTCATCCTCCTACAAATATGTGGATATGTGAATGTGTGATGAATATGTGGAAATATGATGGAATGTGGATATTTTATGAAAATACTCTCTCCATTCATTTTTAAATAATGTCGTTGACTTTTATCATAATATTTGACTATTTGTCTTATTCAAAAATTTTGCGCAAATATACAAAAATATAACTTATGCTTGAAGTACCTTCAATAATAAAACAATTTATAACTAAATAAATGATATATCAAAAATATTTTTAAATAAGGCGAATTATAAAATATTGAGATAAACGTCAATGGCGTCATTTAAAATGAATAGAGCTAGAATTTGCTTAATGAAGATGATGATATTTGTGAAATATGATTATGTGTGTGAAATATTTGATCAATGAAGATGATGCTATTTGTGAAATATTAAGATGTGTGTGACAATTTATGTTCATTCTTTTGTTTTTAAAAATTTGTTCATGCAATGATCTCTTATTATATGCTAATATTATTGTTCATATATTTTATTCATACAATGTTGTTTCATTACGTGCATTTCATAGTTTCATTACATGTTTACTATTAATATTTCTTAGTATTGTTGCTTAATGAATTAGTTGTCACACACACCTACGAAATAAATTGTAGCCTAGTGGCGAGAACGCCATTAAGTTAGCAGACCAACGTCTGAGAGCAATTATGTTCAATGTACATTAGGTTCCTCACAATTAGGACATGGCAAGTAGACAGATCTCTATGGTACATACTTATGTTCCTGACAATTTCTTCATAAAGATCAATTATCTAGTCAGTAGGGGCGTCACCAAGTTTATACATTGTACATTATATATATCATTTGTGTGGTAATAAAACTAACAAATTAACATATGCGATATTATCTTATTATTGTAGTTTTTATAAAAAAATATTTGGCGATATCAATAACATTCATGCTGGTGATACCTTTAAGATATTAACAAGAGATGGGTGCACCAGTGAGGTTGAGGTTGCGAGTTGTAGAGGCAGAATGTGTCTCCACAAAGGGTGGGCCGAATTTAGTCAAAAATGTAGCCTCACACAAGAGGACGGCGTGTAGATAGGCCCTATTGATAGTTATATCCAAATTTTAAAATAACTTTCACTACCACAAAAATAGTCTTTAGTGACGTAGCTTTAGTGATGGGCAAAAGACGCACATCAGTAACACACTTTTAGTGACAAATTGTTTCACACGCGTTAGTAAAGCTATCTTATTACTGTCGGGTTGTGGTATGACCCGTCACTAAAGAAGATCACCCCCATTAGTGACGGGTCGTGGTATGACCCATCACTAAAGATCTCCCCTATAGTGATGGGTTATATTTTCACCCATCACTAAAGAAGTTTATCACCCGTCACTGATGACTTCCACTAATAAATAGGCAGAGCATGAAGTGAGTTATCACGCTTTCATTTGACGCAACCCTAACCCTATACTCCTGTCACCATCATCTCCTTCGTCGTGCTCCTTGCTGCTCCATCGCCCATACCCTCCGCACCTTGGTTGCATTCTCATTCCCGTAAGTTTATTCATGCTTACTATTAAATTTTAGTTTATAAATTCATTTATCTGAAATTTGTGAATTACAGTATGGCAAGGATTCCAAACGATATACAAGTACCAACCTATGTTCCTGATAGTTGCTTAATAAAGATCAATAATCTAGTTCACAGCGGGCATCACTAGGTTTATTTATAGTTTTTTGTACATTGCATATCTTGTTTATTGTGTTAACAAACTGAAGCACATCTATTACTGTTATAGTATTTATCAAAAAGATTTTGTGAGTTCAATAACATTCGTATTGGCGACACCCTCAAAATAATGATAAGAGATGAGTGCACCATTGAGGTTGACGTTATGAGCTATAGGGGCGGCGGTGCGATATGCCTCCACAAAGGGTGAGCTGAATTTAGCTGAAGAGGTGGCCTAACATAAGGGGACTATTTGGTAATAACAGTGGGACATGCCCCATTGATTGTTATGGCAAAATTCTACACTAATTTTGGTGATGAGAAGACCCCAACGACCATCAAAGTGGAGGACAACGACATTAGTGGTATACATAGAGAAGCCACATTACTACATAAGCACATCTTTTATTTATGTTCTTATCATGGTTTCTTATAATGTCAAGGGAGGGTCCTAGCAATGCTATAGACAGGAAGGGGAAAGGGGATAGGAATGGAGGTCAACACTGACCAAATGGACCAATTGAAGCACATCTATTATTTTGGCAATCCAACAGATGTAACTCCAACAAGTAAAACTCTCCTACAAGACATCTCAGCAGGTTTATCCTCCAAGTATTGGTTATATGTCTGCACAATAAATAACACGATCATCAACAAGAAGTCGGTGGCAAGTTATTTGCACATGTAGTTGGTCTATACAAATAGCTTTCTCTAATGGCTTTGTTTAAATTTTATTTTATAGTACTTTTCAAGGCAGAACTGTGAAAAGTATATCACACCTCACCTACACCACCAGACCACCAAGATTCAGGTGGCAGCGGTTGGGCCTGACGTAGAACCAATTGCGGTGTATAAAGCGACGAATGTACGGTGCTATCTAACTAAAAGTTTTGAGCAATTTCTTAGCGACAACTCGTTAGAAGTTGGCATAGTGTGCGCCTTCCATTTCAACATTGTTACTAATGGCATTGAGGTTGTGATGTATGTACTGTAAACCTAGGGTATGATGCAATATTAGGTTATAAATCTTTTGTGATGAATTATCTTTAATCCATGATAAATTGTCTATGATATGATTTGGCTGCCAAATCAATCATGGCTTTAATTCAGGTTACAACCTAAAAAATGTCTGTGATGTGTTTTGGAATGTTGGATATGTTGGCTGCCAAATCATGGCTTTGATTCAAGTTGCAACCTAAAAACTATTATTATTTTTCAAAATGACCATAGCATCAGTGACGAGTTTTAGCTATACCCATCACTAAAAGGCCCATACATCATCAGTGACAGATGGTAACTATTACCCATCACAGATGACTTCTCCCTCTTATAAATAGGTGGGTAACCAAAGTGAATCGTCATGCTTTCATTTTGCACAACCTTAACCCTCACTCCCGCCACCGTCATCGCCTTTGTCGTGCTCTTCGCCGCTCCTGGCCACATGTACCGTCGGCGCACGTGGCCACCCTAATCGCCGCCACCTTGGTTGCATCCTCCTCGTCCTCCTCCTAAGGTTGTTGTCTTCCTCCTCTTCCCCGTACGAATGCACCATTTGTCGTTACTAACATTGTTTTCATTTTATTGTTATAGGGTAAACTGACCTACTGCTTTTAGCCAATTTTTCCGAGATAATTGATAGTCTTAGCCAATTTGTTTGAGATAACGCACTCGAAGTTGGCATGACTATTCACGGTGGTGCTCCTGCCCCGACCCTGCCATGGTGCTCTTGCCCTGACCCTGCCATGGTGCTCCTGCTACTACCCACTAGGCTTCTGTTCAAGCTATCCATGGTGGTGGTGGTGGATGTTTGGATAGTGATAGGATACTATCCAAGCTCTAGATATTGCTATAGGTTAGCTATTAGCTATTCAAAAGCCATGAAACAATCTTGTGTCATTCTTTGTTTTATCCATTTTCTTCGAGATAATGAGTTAGAAGTTAATATATGTGATACTAAATTGGTAATGAATCTAAGAAATCAAGTTGAGATGTGCATTGGTTTCAGTTTGTGATGACTGATTGACAGATTTCATTCTTGGCGTAGGGGTCCCTCCGAATAGGTTTGGAGGCGTGTTCACCGAAGAGTTAAATGTTTTCTAACTGCACAAGTTCGAAGCGAGGTAAATCTGTCGTAGGGGTCCAGCGGTATACTATTCGAAGGTTGTACCAAAGGGGTCTGTATTTTGGGTGGTGCATCGGAGTGTGTACCAGAGGATATCATACCCAGAGAGGATCTTTGGGGTATCAGATACACTTGTCTGCTTGTCGTTGCTGTGCAGGTGACTTCGGAGGCGATGGAACGGTCAACATAGTAGGTGAACTGGGTCAAGCAGGGAGCTTGGCCATAGTCAAGCTGGGAGCTTGGTCATGGAGGCTGTGTGATGTCAAGGTCGGTCCTCGGGTCGAGGTGCACCAGTCAAAGGCTAGAAGTGTGGAGGGGGACTCTGGCTGAAGATACCTTGAGACAAAGTCCTCAAAGGTGAGGCACTTCGAAGGGGTACTCTGAAGGAGTAACTTCGAATGTTGGCGGACGAAGTCCTCAGGAATGAGGCAAGGCTCCCAAGTGTGGTCCGGACAGAGACACTTGGAAGGACACCTAACGAAGATCTTAGAAGTCGAATTGCATCAAAGGCATGGTCTGGGTAAGGCTCTTCCGCAGTATGCTCAAGGTAGAGAAGGAGTGCTTATGGAAGTGCTTCATGCGGAGGCCTTGGACGAAGGAGGGACTTCGAAAGGTGGTGGACAAAACCCTCCGGCAGGAGGTACTTCGAAGTCAGGTTGTCTTGACGTGCTTCGGCCATACATGGCTTCGGTACACGGAAGGGTGGCTGGTGAGTTAAGGGTAGCTACGAAGTCATGGCAATCCACTCTGAAGGTGAAGGTGCGAAGACCCATGGGCTTTGACAGCATCGGCTAAAACCATCATTTGTATCAAAGACAAACTTCGGTGTAGCGAAGCCCTACGGGTTTGAAGCCTACTACTGAAGCCATTGTAGCACTTTGTGTGTGAAGGGGGCTCCAAAGATTCTAGTCTGTAAAGCTGACACAAATGGAGCTTCCAATAAAGTAGACTACCATCTATACTCTTGTGATTGCCAGATGCAGAAAAGTTGTAAACCCTAGGGGTATAGTAGTGTATTCACAGGTCTGAGTTGTTCCTATAAATATAGAGGTTGGCTGAGGTCTAGGGTAACACCGTGCACTTCACTTTTAGAAGCTTTTGTACTCACTGTATCCTTGCGCCAACCGCCATGAGTTCTTATGTTCCCTGTTCTTGCAATGAAATTTCTATTTTGTTTTCATTGATTGCATGAACTTGTATCTGTGTTTTTGCACTATCTGGGTTGAGTTTTCTGCGGTTCATTTCATTCTGTGTAAACCTGACTTTTTACTGTGTTCTTCCTGACGAAGTGTTCTGTCTCTCATGCATGCAATTTCTATTTGTGATTTTGGAGTATGCTATCTCTGGGTATTTTGAACGCCAGTCCTCTCGTTTTACTAGAAAAGTGCCATTTTCGCGTATGAACGGACCTACCATTCCTTAGCTTGCCGAAGCCTTCTTGGTTGTTCATTTTTGTTGTCTGGTTTGGAGCACTCAGTGCTATGCCTAAGTATTTGTTACTAGTATGGAGCATCTAGTCGGAGCTCTTTGAGGGAAACACACTTTTGCGAAGTACTATTGTGTGAAGCCTGCTCGTAGGCACCTCTATGTGCGGAGCTAGCACAAACTTTGTTGAGTTCAGTGTGTTTTGGGGTTTCTAAGTGTGAGTGAAATCTTCTGTACTTCGAACTTTTACCCTGTGCAAAGCCTTTGTTCGGAGTGTGTTTCATACCTCCAAACCAAACTCTGTGAAGGGTTTGTTTGAAGTCTGTTCAACAGAAGAGAATTTTAAAAGATTACATTCACCCCCACCCTCTGGTCGCCTGTTTCGGTCCAACAATTGGTTTCAGAGCAGGTTAAGATCACTAGTTGACCTTAACCGGTTTTGTAATCCTTTGGCGACATGGACATAATCAATAAAATTCCTCTGTTCGATGGAACAGACTTTGCTTACTAGAAGGTGCGCATGGAGGCTTATCTTATAAGCCAAGGAAGTGTGGTTTAGGAGATTGTGGACTTAGAATATGTTATCCCTAATACCTGGTAGGAGCGAATTTGATCGAATCCAGCATCTCAAAACTGTTAGGGAAATTTGGGTCACATTCACTATTTTTCATGAGGGCTCTACACATATCAAGGCTAGGCGCTAGAGCACATACAATCAATAGTATAAGCTATTTGTGCAAGGCCCTGGCGAATCTATAGATGCCATGTTTTCTCGCTTTGATGCGATAGTGAGTAATTTGTGCTCTAGAGGCATGCTTGCTTATTCTGACCACGATAGGGCTATCAAACTTCTGTATGCTCTTGATCGTAGCATATGTGAGGTGAAGATATCCTGTATTGAGGAGTCAGCAGGTTATGACACATTAACCTGTGATGAGCTCTTCAACAAGCTCAAGTCCATAGAGATTGTCAAGACATCTCTTGAAGGGCATATAAACTCTTTGCCTCCTCCTATAGCACTAGTTTCTATCTCTAGTTCTGGCACCTCAGCAGAACCAAGCACATATGGTACTTGTGTTCTTCCTAGTCTCTGTTACAAAAGAGCAGGTGGATACTCTGGATGATGAAGAGATGGCTCTCATTACCAAGAGGTTCACTCATTTTTACAATGACAAACGGGATCAATGGAGAAGTGGTTTTGGAGGGTGTTTTGAGTGTGGTGACACTTCTCACATCAAGGCTAACTATCCTAAGCTTAATAGGAGAGAAGAGAGTGAGCGCCCCAAACACCACAAGAAAGAGAGTAAACCCTTCTCTAAGGGTAAGCATGACAAAGTGGCTAAGAGGGTAGCCAAGGCCGCTTCTAGAGCCTTTGTGGTGGCTCTCAGTGACATCGACACATCATCGACATAGGTGTCCATCTCTGAAGAGGAGTCTCCAAGGAAGGAGGAGAAGAAGGCAAAGGACTTGACTGGCCTTTGTTTCATGGCTGACAGCATCCATAGCAACGATGAGCTAGACTCATCAGAGGTACCATTATCCTATGACTAACTTTCTTTTAAAATAGATGAAATGAATGATGTAGTTCTTGGTCAAGATAAATTACTAAAACAAGCTGCTAGAGAAAGAAAAGAACTTAGACTTATACTTGAATATATTTCAACTAAATATGACATGTTTAAGTCTAAAGTTGATAATGTTGATTATGAATCCTGTTCTATTGTCATGAGTGAGCTTGCTCAGCTTTGTTCTATGCATGCTCAAGCTATTGATAAGCCTGAGGTTGCAGAGAAGAGGCTTGAGGTTGCATGAACTATCCTTTACTTATTGAAATTATTAATTTGAGGGACAAGCATGTCAATGAATTAGAGTCTATATTGGAGAGTGTTGAGTGCTCTAAGGATGTGCAGCCAAATTGTTCTACCTGCATCACCCTTGAAGACCAACTCAGTTTTCTAGAGGGCAAGTAGAAAAACACATGAGTGAAAATGATTACCTTCTGTCTGTGGTAGATAAATGAACTAAAGGGAAAGGCGGAATGGATTTGCTCTTGGGTAAAACCAAAATATGTGCTGTTAGGTCAGGATTAGCTCAAGGTTTGGGATATGAGAGAACTACTTCAACTACACCAAACAAAACTGTGTTCACTCCTCCCACAACCCTTGAGAAAGAAAGAGCCTTATTAGACACTCCTAAGAAAGCCAAGATGCATGTCAAGCCTACTAAGAAAACACCACCTCCACCAAAGAAAAACCCCTAGAAGAAACCCAAAGTGCTTGTGAGATTTTCTCCTAAGGCTAATGTGAGTTCTCTCAAGAGAGTTTTTTATTGTTCTTACTATCAGCGAGTGGGTCATTTGGTTTGGTTCTACTTTCATCACATCAAGGATGAGCGACGCTCATAGGAGATGAGTTTTCAGGACATGCATTACCCATCCTTAGGTATGCATGAGTTTGTTTATCGCTCTCATCCTATGTTTGATGCTCCCGATGCTCACTTGATTGGTTTTGTCCCTCGTAGTGTACACCATGTCTCATATGGTGATAGACCATGTATTAGAGGCTTTGATCCTCAACAGGTTGGGAGACCTCGACATTTTTCTAGTTTTCATCATACAGGTAGACATCGCACTTTACATCATGCTACTCATTCTGTGCGTAGACATCCCACTGTTGCTTTGTCTACTACTCGAGTCTCTCGGTGTTGAATACCTCGGCAGTATTTGTGACGCCCAGATTTAATAAATCTAGAACTTTATTGAAATTCCATAGAAAATCAATAAAACAAGACGTTCATCACACGACCACGTACAATACGACAAGCATTCAGGGTTCGTAGACCATATTAGTATAAAAGTGATAAAGTGAAGAGAAACTAATAAAATAAGGGTCCTAGATGAACGCCTCCTTCCAGTCTTGCCTTGACTGGGTCGCTACTCTAGACCTTCATCATCCTCGTAGTAGACGGGTGTTGGGGGAAAATACTTCATCCTCAGAGTCATTGCCGCGACAAGACAATGGCAGTTGATTTAATCAGAGCCTTCTAATGTCTAACTCCGGCAGCGTATTGGATCAAGTTCGAAGGATGAAGGCGAACTCTAGTTCGAAGTATATTTTCGAACATGGACTCTTCAGAGAACCTCTTTGCCAGCTAAGATGGAAGACTTATCTTCTTTCTCAGTAGATTAGTCTTCTACCGTTTTAGCCCTATAAAGGGTACCAAATAGTTTCCACTATGTCGGTTGTAATATAGGGGTAAAGGGGTCTTTTCCTTAATGTTTGTGCCTATAAATACCCCCCGTTTTACCCTGTAATGAGGATCGAATACTGAGTTATTCAATACACATCTTCGAACTGTTATGAGCTATTATCCTATTCGGAGGCTTGAAACAGTTTTTCCACAAACACTTGGTTTGTCAGTTTCTAATCTCTTGAAACCTGTTAGCGTAATCTTTTACGCCAACAGTTGGCGCCGTCCGTGGGGAACTTAGTCCAAAAAACTTCGTTCTCTACCAAGTTTTCAAACCATGCCTCCCAAGCGGAGTTCAGGTGGTAGCCCTATTCGGAGGTTCCCTCAGACCTCCGGAGCAAGATCTTTAGACACAGTTGAGGCCGGAGGACCTTTGACTTTTCCTCCATCTCAAACTCCAGAAGGAACTCCCCTTCCCCGAGCATACGGAGTGCCTTCCCCGAATCCATCCATACTTCGACCACCCGGAGTTCCTCTTTCACCTCAAGTTCCACTTCGGACTGATGCATACAGGTCTCAAGACCCGGAAGGCCCTTCCGGAGGAGATGAAGATGGTCTTGGAGATATGGCTGCTCAAATGGCCAGTCTCCAAGCTGAAGTAGCAAGGTGGCGGCAAGAAGCCGCGGATAGGCTTCGCCCTCAGGCCACCCCAGTCATTCCTGAAGTGCCCGAAGATGACGAAGTTCATTATCCCGAAGCCCCGGAGAACGCATCCTTCGACACTGAATCTCCGCTGCATCGAGAGCTACAGAAAGTGTGTTTTGATCCAAAGTTTAAAACTTTGAAACTTTGCAAGTATGCTGGAGACGAGGACCCTGGGGAGTTCTCCCGTTCTTATGCATTAGCAATTGAGGCCAGCGGAGGGGTGCGAGACACCATGGCCAAATGCTTTCCTCTAGCCCTTGAAGGAGTGGCGCTACGTTGGTTCTGGTCTTTGAAGCCAGGGTCAATCAGAACCTGGGAGCAATTAAGGAAGAAGTTTATAAGCAATTTTTAGGGTACCTTCGTACCCCCAATGTCAGCAGGAAGTCTTTTCCAGGTGAAGCGGCTCCCTGGAGAGACTTTAAGACAATATTTTAAGCGCTTCGCCCATACGAAGTCGCAAATTCGAGGGTTAACTACATCTTCCGTAGTTGACGCAGCTCGAGAGGGAGTTACCAACACAGGTCTCCTTGATAAACTTCACCGGAAGAAGATATCTTCGGTTGCTCAGTTGATGTCTTACTTCGAAGAGTATGCAAGGTCAGAAGAGGGGTGGCTTCGGAGAACTGCTGCAACCCTGTCAATCCTGCAAGAAGTTAAGTTGGAAGTGAAGACCTCAACACAGCCACAAGGGGCCTAGCTTCGAGGCTCAGCACGACAGGTGTCGGGGGCAAAAGCATCCTCATTCAGAAGTCTTAAACATTGCACCCCCGCAGAAATTTGCCCAAAGAACTTCGTAGCCCTCAGGAAGCAAGACCAGCGGCTGGAGGCCGCCAGGGAAACCGGCTGGCAAAGCCCAGGCCTTTTTCTGTTGTGTCCATGGTGAGAATCGAAGTCACGCGACTGATGCGTGCAAATCTATACTTGCTTTAAGAGGCGAGTACCTGGAAAGAACTTCGGGTCGAGGCACTACTGACCGAGTTCTGACCGATGTGCGTCCGGAGCCTGTTCAGGCTGTGGCACGGATAGAGAACTTCGACCCTGCAAGACAGCCTCCGGTGGTCAATGTTATGCCACCTCCGAAGCAGGAAGATGGTCAAGATCGAGGGAAAAGAGTAGTCTTCCCCATCTCCGGAGGAGGAATCTCGGAAGTATGTCGAAGAGGCAAAGAAGAGAGTATGTTAGAGAGGTGGGCCATATTGGAACCTCGTCATCTGCAACTGCTATGCCTGAATGGTCCCATGTGCCGATATCTTTTTCCGTAGATGATGCAGCTAGCATATAGTTTCCACATGCAGACCCACTTGTCATCACTGTCGACATAGCAGGGACTGAGGTCCGAAGAATGCTAATCGACGAAGGGAGTTCGGCAGATATCATCTTTGTCCAAGCTTTTGATCAACTCTGCATCTCCAGGAAGCATCTTCTCCCAGCAGCCCATCCTTTGCAAGGCTTCGCAGGACCCCCTCTCGATGCCCTCGGCCAAATTGGCCTAGAAGTTACTTTCGGAGAGGGGCTACTAGCCAGGACGAAGGAAGTGATCTTTGATGTTGTGGATTCCCCATATTCATATAATGTTATCTTCGGAAGGGGCATGTTGAATCATTTTGGAGCTGTGGCGCATCATAATTATCTGTGTATGAAGATGCCCACAAAGGCGGGAGTGCTCACTGTTTTCGGAGATCAGGCCACTGCGCGAAGAGCGGAATATGGTCATGACCCTCCTTTTGACCCGAGACAGGTGAACAACATGCAAGATAACCCGGAGGTTTTTTCTGCTCCGGGCGAATCCTCGAAGAAGTCCTTCCCAAGGCCAAGCCCTGAAGGAGAGATTGCAACAAAGGTCATTGTCAAAGATGGCAATGAATATTCATTTCAGTTTGGCAAGGACTTGCCTCCAGAAGTCGCTACTTCGTTAGAGAAAGTAGTTGGGGAAAATCTGGATATCTTTGCTTGGTCTGATTAAGACATCACCGGAGTCAGTCGGGATATTATTGAACACAGTTTACTTGTGAACCCGAAGGCTCGGCCTGTTCGGCAAGGACTCCGGAAGCTGTCTGTGGAGAGGGCTATCCTTGCCAAAGACGAAGTGGAAAAGCTGCTGAAGGCTGGGATTATCAGAGAAGTGCCTCATACGGAATGGTTAGCGAACCCAGTCTTCGTTAGGAAGAAATCTTCCGGGAAGTGGCGCATGTGTATTGATTTTACATCTTTGAATAAAGCATGCCCCCGTGACCCCTACCCCATGCCCCGAATTGATCAATTGGTTGACTCTACTGCTGGTTCGGAGTTATTAAGCTTCCTTGACGCGTATTCCGGCTATCATCAAATCTGGCTAAAGCGCGAAGATGAAATCAAGACAAGCTTTATAACTCCTTCGGGAGTCTTCTGTTATGTAAGAATGCCCTTTGGCTTAAGAAATGCCGGGGCTACTTTTTCGAGGTTAATTGCTAAGGCTCTAGGTCATCAACTAGGTCGCAATGTAGAGGCCTATATGGATGATATTGTAATAAAGATTGCTTTAAAGCACCAACATAGCCTAGACTTAGCAGAAACATTTAATAGCCTTCGGGCATGTGGAATCCGTCTTAACCCCGAAAAATGTATCTTCGGGGCTCAGGCTAGAAAATTGTTAGGGTATCTAGTTTCGAGCAGGGGAATCGAAGCTAGCCCCACTCAGATAACTGCGCTGCAAAGGATGGCCCCTCCGGAGAATTTAAAGCAAGTGCAAAAGCTGACGGGTCGTCTTGCAGCACTTAGTAGATTTTTGGCAAGGTCTGCGGAGAGAAGTTTGCCCATTTTTAAAGCATTGAAAGGGTCCGAAGATTTTGCATGGACACCGGAGTGTCAAAAAAGCTTCAAAGATATTAAAAATTATCTCAGTAATCTCACTACACTCACGGTGCCTATTGCGGACGAAACCCTACTCCTCTACCTTGCAGCTATTGGCTCTGCTGTCAGTGCAGTCCTTGTCAGAGAGGTTGATTTCAACGAGAAGTTGGTACAGAATCCAGTCTGTTTTGTGTCCGGAGCATTGTCCGGAGCGAAAACAAGATATTCCGAGCTTGAGAAGTTCACTTATGCTCTGATAATGGCTTCGAGGAAGTTAAGGCATTATTTCTTGGCGCATAATGTAATTGTACCAACTTCATATCCTTTGGGAGATATGCTCCGAAGTAAGGATTCTACAGGAAGATTTGGGAAGTGGGCCGTTGAATTGGCACCCTTCGGCATATCCTTTGTGGCAAGGACATCAATTAAGTCACAAGTGTTGGCGGACTTCGTGGCAGAGTGGACTCCCCCTACAGCATGGGCTCCGGAGAAGCCAAGTGAAGGGATTTGGACTATTTACTCCGATGGAGCTTTCCAAGCATCTGGAGTAGGTGTTGGAGCAGTGATAATTTCGCCTTCAGGGCAAAAGGCAATGTACTCTGCAAGACTCCTCTTTAAATCTACCAATAATACAATGGAGTATGAAGGAATTTTATTGGGACTTTGAAAGGCACGTGCTCTAGGGGCTACAAGAGTTATTATTAAGACAGATTCTCAGATTGTAGCAGGGCACGTAGACAAGAGCTTTCAAGTTCGGCATCCACAGCTTGCAAAATACTTGGAAGAAATCCGTAAGATTGAAGTAGCATTTAAGGGGATTTCCATTCGGAGTATACCCAGAGCAGAAAATGTGCAAGCTGATATCTTAGCAAAAGCTGCAGCCGGAGCTACGGACATACCAGAAGAGGCTTTTTATGAAGAACTCAATACACCTTCGATGCCACAAATTCCTTCTGCGGAAATCCTTTGCATTCCAAGTATAGATTGGCAAAGTTCAATTATGGAATTGATGCAAGGAGAAGCAAGTTTGTCTGAAGAGCCACAACTTTCAAGGTTGAAACTTAGAATTCAGAATTATCATATAATCAACAGTATTTTGTACAAGGCTGGAGTATGTACCCATCTGCTCCGATGTATATCTCAAGCCGAAGGTCAAGAAATTCTTCGGGAAATTCATGAAGGACTTTGCGGCAGCGATTTGGCGCCTCGAGCTTTGGCAGGAAAAACACTTCGCCAGGGGTTCTATTGGCCTACAATAGTAGATGATGCGGAGAACCTAGTCCGCACCTGCCAAGGATGTCAGTGGATGGGACGAAGAAGTCATCGCCCACCAACAACTCTTCAAGTCATGGCTCCAGTATGGCCCATGGCCAGATGGGGCATGGATCTGATTGGTCCCTTCCCAGTAGCAAAAGGAAATTTGAAATTCGCAGTGGTAGCAATTGAGTATTTTTCTAAGTGGGTCGAAGCAGAGCCCCTAACAGCTATCACTTCGAACAATGTACAGAAATTTTTCTGGAAAAATATCATTTGCTGGTTCGGAGTGCCTAGACAACTCACAGTTGACAATGGAACACAATTCGATGCAGAACCTTTCAAGAAATTTTGTGAAGATCTAGGCATCCAATTATGCTTTGCTGCAGTGCTTCATCCTCAGTCTAACGGAGCTGTGGAAAGAGCCAATGGTAATATTTTGTCAGGGCTGAATCGAAGAATAGTGGGGTTAGCAAAAGGATTGTGGATCGAAGAGCTCCCGAAGATTCTATGGTCCATTCGGACCACTCAAACGAGGTCCACGGGTTTCACTCCTTTCAGACTATTATTCGGAGACGAAGCTATGACGCCAACGGAGCTCAAAGGAGGATCCCTTCGCAGCACCGAACTGGAAATAGAAGCAGAAAGACAAACTTCGCTAGATTTAACAGAAGAGACAAGACTTCGAGCTGTCGCCAATTTGACAAAGTATCAGCAGCAGACGAAGACTTGGTTCGACCCGAAAGTCAAGATTAATGAGCTTAAGCCGGGTCATCTTGTTTTGTGAAGTATTATAGCACCAGGAAAATTAGGAAATAAGTGGGAAGGTCCATACATAATTGTCCGCTCAGGGCATCCTAACTCTTTTAAGTTAGCTACTTTAGAAGGTGAAGAGCTAACGCATACATGGCATGTGGAGCACTTAAAGCGATATTTCGCATAGGGGCTCCTTGTAATCATTTGTAAATACCTTCTGATTTAATAAAGTTCATGGTTCAGATAATGCCTACCTCTCAAACATTTCTTACTTCTAGTGGACACACTGGAAGGACGAAGTTGGCTGGGAGGGAAGTGTCGTTAATTTGAATCATTTTTCGGACTTCGGACCAGTGGTTCAAAGCTTCCGACGAGGTGGGAAAGTCACTGAAAAATGGATTCCAAGCCACCGGCTTGAAAGCATCCGTAAAAAGAGTCGAAGGAGACCAAATAATGCGGATTCCAAGCTTCGGTTTGAAAGCATCCGTAAAAAGAGTCCAAGGAGACCACTGCGAATTCCAAACCACCGGTTTGATAGCATTCGCAAAAAGAGCCGAAGGAGGCCAAAACAAAATAGAGTTTGAGCTGATAAGCTTCGAATATCTGTAAAAAGAGTCCAAAGTGACCAATCGTTTGAGATACTAAAAGTGTCCAAATAAGTTGTCCGAAGAGACTTCTTTCCAATCAAAAGGTACTACGTTACCAGTTTTCAGACTCCAAGTAGTCGAAAATGTTTTTAAGATTTTAAATAATCTTTAAGTCAAATAGGGCCTCTAAACCCCCAAAATTGTACTCCTAATTTTCCTTTGCGCCTAACCATCTTCGAGTATAACGCGAAGTTGCTTACGCCCAAAGAGGGGCTGGGAAGTAGGGAGACAATTTTAAAAATCGATATTTATCATTCGAAAAAATTACGATTACATCATGAAAAATTGGTGTCTATGCCGAGAAGGAATCGAAGACCCCTTCGATCTCTAGAGCTACTACTAAGGTTGGAACGACTAGTTCCAGAGCCGGGAGTTCTAAGAACCCTGCGTTTAACTCTTCTACCTCTCTTCGAAGCTCTAAAATATTTCTGTTCTTGTTGAAGTTCAGCCCAAGTTCGAAGTCGTTCGGGGCTCCTTTCCCAACTTCGAAGTTCTTCAGGTTTTTTCCCTTGATCTTCAGCAATACCTTCATCCCCAGACCATACAATGTCTTCAGAAGATGAAGTTTCTAAGCTAGCTTATTTTTCTTCCTCTTTAATATAAGATAGTATATCTTTACATATTTCGGGCGCAATTGCATCGGAACTATCTCGAGGAATTAAAAATCGAGGTCGCTTGTGATGTTTTAAAAGATCTAAGGTAGCCCATAGCAGGCGGAGTTCTTCGGTAACGTTTAACACTTCGACATCATCCATACGAGGTTGAGAAGCCTAAAAACATGATAAGTAAATTTTCATTCATAATGCATGAAAAACATGATTATTTACATAGTCAGGATCCTAAAACAAATCTAGACCTACGGGTTTGGCGGAGGCTGGCTGCTCGAGGCTTGCGATCTAGCTTGCTTCCGGCGTTGCCCTTCATCAATCCAAGCCTTGATCGCAGTGCGACCTTTGGCTCTCCACGAAGCTTGGAAGGCTTGTCAAGCAACGGCCACATCTTCAGAAGGATTTAGAAGCCGGTTTTTGTTGAAGGTAATGAGAGTCACCCCTGAGTCCGGCGTTATCAATAATCCTATATCTTCGTAGCTGCGAAGTACTTTGAGAGCAGCCACTTGGCCGGAGATCTCTCCATACCGAATGCCTGCTGTCTTCATCGTCTTCGCAGCTCCTTGGATCCTTTTTAGCCATCGCAGGAGGGAGACGTTGTCATTTGAAGGAAGTGTCCCAGTAGTACCGAAGTACTCTAGAACACCTAGAAGTTGGTTCATGACTTCCGCAGCTACCTTCTCCGATTTCAGCTTATCTTCAAGAAAAGCGTCCTTCGATGAAGTCAACTCATCCACCACAGCGGAGAGCCTAGCTGCCTCCGTAGCTAGAGAACTTTTCTGGCTAAGCAGGTTGTTAGCCTCTTCCGCAGCTTTGGCCTTTTCCTCCTAGAGCTTGACAAGTTCAGCCCCCGCCGTAGCATGCTCTGCCCGCATCTTTTCTATCTCTGCCCGAAGCACAATTTGTTCTGCTTCGAGTTTTTTATTCGCAGTTTCCAAGCTTTGTCTGGCCCTCCGCTCCGCTGAAACCATGTCATCTAAGTGGGAAACCCGACCTTCGGAGATGTTAAGATTTCGCTAAAGAGCAGTAATTTCCTCTCGAAGGTGAAGGCTTCCGCGCTCGATTGAGACAGCCGCAGCTCGGGCCAAGACTATTTGCTGCAAAGAGGAAAAAGCAAGGTGAGAAATTATTTGTAGGTGAGATTAATTTTGTTTTGCAGATACTTCGTACCTGGTACGCTGCACGCTCTATGGCGGCGTTGAGCTCCGAACCCTCAACTTCGCTCAGGATGGCTACCAAGTCCGTCTCCCCGACTTCGCGGTTAGCTCGATCCAAAGGCTCGAGCAAAGTCCGAAGTCCGGTCCTTCACTCCAAGAAAGGAGCTAGAAGAGGGAGCATAGACAAAGCCCTCTGGTCATCTTCGTTCGACGAGGGGTCGGAGCGCTGGGCTACATCCTCAAAAACTTCGGTAGATTAGCCCCCCTCCGTAGATTGACCCTTGTCTGTTGATTCAGATGGAGTTAATACTGAATTTGGAGCAGGGAAGGGGTCCATTTTGCCTTTACCTTTTCTAGGTCCCATTTGGGTGACTTCTGGAACTGGCTCCGGAGTTGCTGAGGTCGTAGGAACTGTATCTTCGGGAGGGATCACTTCCATAGGTGCGGACCCTACTGAGACAAAGGTATTATATATTGCATACTTTTGTAGGGAAAAAGATCAAAGGGATTGTGTGAAGTTTACCTCTGAAGTGTCGACAAGTGAGCATCGGGCTGCTTGGAGGGTCAAAAGCTACCCCAAAGTCTTCGTCGGAGTCAAAATTCAGGACTGAAGCTTCGACTGTCAGAGCCTCTCTGGGCTCTGCAGTTGTTGCTTCATCCGGAATCGGAGCTGGCTCTGCAGCAACTTCGACTCCGTCTTCAGTCATAGGGGCTCCTTCGCGCGGCAAGTCTGGCTGGGCAGCCGAAGTCCCAGCTTGCCCGGAGCTGCTTGGAACATCTGGCACGTTTGCGGTGGCGCCAGTGTTTGCATCTCCCTGGTCTTCATCCCCGTCAATCAGGTCGATGAGAATTCTTCCTTCATCTTCCGAGGATTCAGAGACCGAAGCCACCGGACTTGAAGGCGCTGCAGTTCTTGGTTTCCGGGCTACCTTCTTTGACAGAGTTTTGGCAGGGGCTGAGGTACCAGCCTCCGCTTTCCTTTTCTTCAGCCCTTGTTCTGAAGACACCCAATCCAGAAGAGGAGGGGGAACAAGTCTGAGTACCCTCCATACTCGGTTGAACCGTTCCCAAGTTCCCACTAGCTTCTTTCTCCACTCCTTCTCTGTCGAAGTTGGAATTCCCAGAATTTTCTCCGAAGCTCGCACAATTTGCTCCGAAGTCATGGGAGCTAGAGAAGCTGAGAGATAAGTTGACATTAGTTATTTCTTCAAATAAATATATATGAAACATGTTGTTTTCGAAGTTATCTGCAGGGCTTGAGTTCGAAGAGATCTTTCGGAGGCCGCCCTCCGGATCTTCCTCGAAGATGATAGGCCAGTTGGCCATCAGAGGAGGAATCTACAGTCTGAGAAACTCTTCTGCCAGGTCCCGCATACTCAAGCGGTAGCTAATTCGCTCAAGTAGGCTAAGGCGAGCTTCGAGTTGGCCTGGATCTAGGTGAATGAGGGATTCCCTTCGGAAGTTTATGTCTTGCTGAGGTCCAGTCAGACGGCTCCCTGCCCCAACTTCGGCATAAAACCACCGGAGGATCCAATCTGTATACCACCTGGAGTTGATGGTCTTTGCTGGAAACCGAAGAGCGTATTCATCCCGAAGCCATAAGTTAATGCTCCTGAAGGCCACCACCATTTTTTCACCTCCGGGGCCTATGAAGGTCTTTGGTTTGCAAGAAGCTCGGTGCAGGGCTACGAAGATCTCTGCTCTTCCTTTGTAGCCTTCGGCTCGCAACGCCCATTCGAAGATGGCAAGGCGTGCTATCGCATTCGGAGAGAGTTGGGGAAGAGTAACATGGAATAAATCTAGTACCTCGGCTAGGAAGTCGACCGCCGGAAGCCCTGATCCTGCTTCGAAAAAGGCTTTGAAGACAACCACTTCTCCGGGCCTTGGCGAAGGAATAGCTTCTTTTCTAGGTTTGCAGATCACAATCTCCGAGCTAATCTTTCCTTCTATTGCTGCTGCGAGCGACTCCCTCTTGCAGGTTGACGGTCCCAGCTGGTAAGATTGGTCCGCATACTTCGACGACGCTGGAAGGAGATCATCAGGACCATCATGTTGGGGATTTCTTCCTGGTGCCGCCATTGGCGCTGCTACTGCTGCTGCCGGAGTCATCGTCACTGATGCCGCTGCCGCCGCTGCTGCCGCAGCCTGCTGCCGGGCGAGGGCTGAAGCCGCCCCGGGGACCTTGAAGCTTGTCTTCGCCATGAAATCGCACGGATTGCTCAAGAAGAAAGATGGAGGCTAGGGCTTGTTTGCACAAAAGCGGTGAGAAGAGTATTCGGGAAGGGTCTGGGTCCCCTATTTATAGCTCAGGCCACGATTTTTTACCATTTGTGTTTGTCGTTTCGCATTCCTGACTGTTATCCCTTTGCAAAGTTAACGCATCATTTAATTTTCGTTGGAGGAAAAAGCCAACGGCTATTTCTTCTAAGCCTAAAAGAGTTTTCGGACTTTTTAAGTTAATTCTAAAATAGTTCAAACATAATTTTCTTAGAAGTTGATTCAAAGTTTCGAATCTCCGCATATTTCAAAGGTTGATTAAAACTGTTAACCCCTGCGCATGATTATTTTTCTTGCGTATACTGCTCTCCTAACATCACAGGTCTAGCGGAGAAGCGTATTCAAGGGGCTACTGTTGGGGGGAAATACTTCATCCTCAAAGTCATTGCTGTGACAAGACAACGGCAGTTGATTTAATCAGAGCCTTCTAATGTCTAACTCCGGGAGCGTATTGGATCGAGTTCGAAGGATGAAGGCGAACTCTAGTTCGAAGTATATTTTTGAACATGGACTCTTCAGAGAACCTCGTTGCCAGCTAAGATGGAAGACTTATCTTCTTTCTCAGTAGATTAGTCTTTTACCGTTTTAGCCCTATCAAGGGTACCGAATAGTTTCCACTATGTCGGTTGTAATATAGGGGTAAAGGGGTCTTTTCCTTAATGCTTGGGCCTATAAATACCCCCCGTTTTACCTTGTAATGAGGATGGAATACTGAGTTATTCAATACACATCTTCGAACTGTTCTGAGCTATTATCCTATTCGGAGGCTTGAAACAGTTTTTCCACAAACACTTCGTTTGTCAGTTTCTAATCTCTTGAAACCTGTTAGCATAATCTTTTACGCCAACAACGGGCTCTGGTGGTGCAAGTCAATGGGGGTGAGTACAATCGTACTCAGCAAGCCACCGGATGCAAATATAATGCAGAGTAATAACAAGAAAGGTAGTGGCTAATTTTGCGGAAAAGCATAATTTGTAAAGTAGTTAATGTGATCAAGTTATTAATACAGAAACATAAACATGTATATGCATCATCTTCTAACTCGAGTGGTACAGTCAGCCCACCCTCGCTCAATAGTCCTTAGATGCCATGAATAACTCATTCATTCAAACAATAGTAAACTAACTGCGAGAAGTGACACAACCCGCCCTTGACCGTGGGCTTGGCTTTTCGAAAAAAATTAAACTCTGATCAGAGGTGTACCACTGTACCCATAAGGCACACATCATCCCATACACCAAAGTGTAACGAGATGACCCATACCATAGGAACTCGTGCCAAAACCTTCCGTATGGAACACTCCAATCCGACAACACCTTCTTATGGGTTTCATATGGTGCCCCGACGCGTCGAGACAACACCATACCCCCTTGAGCACCCTCGGTACAAGTCACCCGCAGGTTGCCCCTTGCCCCCTCCACTATGGTGTATCAAGTTGGTTTGTTCCATACTTCCAGTTAGGACTTACCCATTAGACTTGTGGTTAGTTCGGAAGTGCTTTGCAACAGATCCCGCGGACCGGTCCTTATAGTGCATCAGGTGCAACCAACCAATGCCCTAGCTTGCACGCGGAACCCACCATACATATAATATAGCCAACTCCAACAGAATCCAGAGACGAGAATAATGGGGAAATTCATATAGCAGAATCCAACTATCTACGACTCATTCTTTTATCCTATAGCAGTTGTGTCGTTACATTGGACACTAACTAATATAACATTGTAGAGTGACAAGGAGTTTACGCTCAATAAGCATGGCTTGGGTTTACACACAAGGACAGGGATCTAATAAATATAATGTAGGGCTTGATATTAGACTAATGCATTTATATCCTATGAGTTATAGCGATATTTAGATAAAACATGGGCTCAATTATGATCAAAATGGGGGTTGTGACTTGCCTTGCTCAGCAAATGGTGACGGTGGAACCTCGGGGTAATACTCCGGATCCTCGATGGTCTCGTAGTCTTCTTGATACGGAAAAACAACATTCAATAAACAATAAAAACATTACAAAACATATACATACAAGTGTATGGCCTTAAACAAGGGAATAAACCACTAAATATTCTAAAGTTATGGTGAATGTATTAAGGGTTAATTTTTAGGGATTTTCCTGATTTATTTCATGAATTATCAATTTATTCCTAAGGGGTTTTTATTCATTTAATTAATAAGAATATTTTATTCCAATGTGACATACTGTTTTTATTGCATAAATCTGTAGAAAATAAAAAGATGGATTTAAAAAAATTTGAATGGTGAAATTTGGAGTTAAAATGAGCAAGTTATGAATTTTCAAAGTTTAAATCAATTTCTGAATTTTATTTTAAACAGGAAATGGGTTCTAGTCCACGGTGAGCCAGGCCCACCATGGACCCACGCACTGTGCACGTGAACCGAATCAATCTGGACCGTCCGATCCACATCGAGCGATCAGACGCGAGGCGGGAGAGGTTAAGTGGATCTGGATGGCCTAGATCGCACCTTACCCCTTTGACCAGATCAAAGGCCAGGATTAAATCCCGAAGGGATTTAATCTTAGCCCTCCAATAACGATCGCTCGGCCAGGTTGCCGTCCGGCGGCGCAATGATGACCAATTCCGGTGACGGCGACGGTTATCTACACAATCTAAGGGCTAGAATAGAGAGAGGGGGCCACAGGGAACACGAGGGTACCGGTTAATGGCGGATTGGTCCCGATCTTCCACTAGGTAAAGGATAACTTGGATTGGTGGAGAATCTCGACATTGACGATCCAAGGCTTCGGTCCGGCGGATCAAAACCTTGCAATCGCTACACCACCATCTCCGTTGGTTATCAACCACACAGGCGCGATTGACCTCACCACGAAGGCTAATTCCTGCAAGCGAACCCAAGAACACAAGCAAGAACAGGAAGGATACAAGTCGAATGCCAAATCACAGATAAACTATGAAGAGGAGAGGTTTCACAATCGCTGATGCAGCAGCCAATCGGTCTGGTGCAGGAGCGGGATCTAAACACACAAGTGTAGATGCAAACAAAGCAAAACCTAACCCTAAAGGCGGCTGGCGTGAGTATATAAGGCGTGGGAAGCCTGTAGAAGGCGTACAGACTCGGACTATGGGCTCGAAGACGTACAGACTCGGACTATGGGCCAACACGGCCCAATTCTGTCACGCAGGACTGTTTCAAACACACAGGACGGCTCGAGACTCCAAATGAGGCTAAACCAACGCCAAAAGATCCATCATCTCCTTAGCTTTCCAAAAAGTCCAAGAACGCGCCAATCCGACTTCGTATGAGGAAGTTATGCCCATTTTGGTGCATGGTGGTCGATGTAGTCCGAACCAGCGAATTCTTGACTTCAAATCATCCGTGCGACTCCGTCTTCAACTCCAACTCTTCTATGCCTTCTCCCATGTTCCTAAGCAACAAAATATCACTAGTATTCAGTAGCATCCCGTCCAAACAAATATTAACATAGTTGCTAAGAAAAGAATTAACCTCATGGTTCAAGCGACGGGCACGGGCGCGTGTGATTGGTCCTTGTAATTGAATTGTAGGTGGAGGCTCCATGTGTGTATCATGTGAAGTGATGTCCTCATCATCCTCCCCCTCTTGAATTGGAGTCGTCCTCGACTCAAGCTCATCGTCATTTCCCAAATAGGGCTTTAAATCTGAAATGTTAAATGTGGGACTAACCCCAAAAGCTGTAGGCAACTCAAGTTTATATGCATTATCATTTATCTTCTCAAGCACATGGAAAGGACCATCAGCACGGGGCATCAATTTAGACTTTCTCAAATCAGGAAAATGATCCTTGCGCAAGTGCAACCAAACAAGATCACCCGGTTCAAATGTTATCTCTTTTCTACCCTTACTACCATAAGCACGATATTTATCATTCATTTTCTCTATGTTTGCTTTAGTAGTTTCATGCATCTTGAGCAATAATTCAGCACGTGTAGTAGCATCAAAATTCAATTTTCCAAATGGTGGTAATGGTAGCAAATCAATAGGAGCACGCGGATTAAAGCCATAGACCACTTGAAACAGACTTACCTTAGTAGTGGAGTGTACTGACCTATTATATGCAAACTCAATATGAGGTAGACACTCTTCCTAGAGCTTCAAGTTGGTCTTCAAAACAGCCCTCAACATGGTGGACAATGTACGGTTGACGACCTCCGTTTGCCCATCCGTTTGGGGGTGACAAGTAGTAGAAAACGGTAGCTTCGTCCCTAGCTTATGCCACAACGTCCTCCAAAAATGACTTAAGAATTTAGCATCACGATCTGAAACGATGGTATTGGGAACTCCATGCAAGCGTACGACCTCTCTGAAAAACAAATCAGCAATATTGGTAGCGTCGTCGCTCTTGTGACAAGGTATAAAATGTGCCATTTTAGAGAACCGATCTACCACCACAAAAATACTATCTCTCCCCCTCCTAGTTCTAGGTAATCCTAACACAAAGTCCATAGAAATATCCTCCCAAGGTACACTAGGAACGGGCAGAGGCATATAAAGACCATGTAGGTTTAGACGGGACTTAGCTTTATTGCAAGTAGTGCATCGTGCCACATAGCGCTCAACATCTCGTCTCATCCTAGGCCAATAGAAGTGTGTGGACAGCACATCTTCGGTTTTCTTTGATCCAAAATGACCCATCAAACCACCACCATGTGCTTCCTGCAATAACAACAAGCGAAGAGAGCTAGCCGACACACATAACTTGTTAGCATGAAAAAGATATCCATTATTCAGCACATATTTGTTCCAAGCACGGTCATCTGTACAATTTGCAAAAGCATCTTTGAAGTCCAAATCAGTAGCATACATGTCCTTCAATGTTTCTAAACCAAAGATCTTATAATCAAGTAGAGAAAGCAATGTATAATGTCTAGATAAAGCATCGGCAATCACATTATCTTTCCCTTTCTTATGCTTAATGATATATGGAAAAGTCTCAATAAATTCTACCCATTTAGCATGTCATTTATTCAGATTTGCTTGACTACGTATATGCTTCAATGCTTCATGATCCGAATGAATAATAAACTCCTTAGGCAAAAGGTAATGTTGCCAAGTTTCAAGCACACGCACTAAGGCATATAATTCCTTATCATAGGTAGAATAATTCAACTGTGGACCATGTAATTTCTCACTAAAATAGGCCACGGGTTTACCTCCTTGTAGCAGCACACCTCCTATTCCAAAACCACTAGCATCACATTCTAACTCAAAAGGCTTACTGAAGTCGGGTAGCTGAAGTAGAGGTGCATGTGTAAGACGATCCTTGAGTGTGGCAAAAGCTTGTTCTTGTGCTGGTTCCCAAGTAAAAGTAACTCCCTTCTTGGTCAACTCATGCAAAGGACCAGCTATGGTGCTGAAATCTTTCACAAAACGCCGGTAGAAACCTGCAAGACCAAGAAAACTACGTACTGCAAGGTTAGTTTTATCTGCAAGCATGACACATCCTTTCAGATTAATAACTTGTGATGAAGAAGGAGAAGCAACTTTATCTTTTTGTTGCCTCGAAAGTGTTTTAGCTACTTGCTGATTTTCAGAAGGTTGTTTGCTCTTTTGTGCGTCCTTAGCATGTTTTTCTTGTTCAAATTTCACAATTTCAGCAGGAGTCATAGGAAGCAATGTAACTTTCTTTCCTTTATACATAAATGTGTACTTATTGCTCCTACCATGGTGTGTAGCATCAGTATCATACTCCCAAGGTCTACCAAGTAATAGAGAACATGCTTGCATTGGTACTACATCAAAATCAGCAACTCCGAAGTATGTACCAATGGAAAATTTGATGTGAGCAGTTTGTGTTACCTTGACCTTACCACTATTGTTGAACCATTGCACATGGTAAGGGTGTGGATGCGCACGTGTGGGAAGTTGAAGCTTCGTTACCATGTCGTGGCTCACCAAATTGTTGCAACTACCGCTGTCGATGATGACACGTACTTGACGGTCATTGACGATGAATAAGGTATGAAACAGATTATTCCGTTGTGCCCGATCATCCTGCTCCATGTGAGTGCTCAAGACACGTTGTACAATAAGTGCTTCATGGTTGGCAGTGGCATCCGGCGCAAAAACAGCGTCATCGTCGGATGTATCGTCATCTCCTGCAATGTTAGCAGCAAGTGCATATTCATCTTCAACATCACTAGCACTTACGTAGCCACCGTCTTCCGTAGCGATATAATCCCGCTGACTAGGGCAGTCCTTCACAACGTGGCCAAATCCTTTGCATCTGTGACACTGGATCACTGCAGAACGTGTAGTAGAGGCCGCCGAGGAGGTGGGCTTGGCTGGCGCCTTGGATGCTGCAGCCTTGGAGCTCTCAGCCTGGGCTGTAGATGTAGAAGGTGCTGATGTAGCCATCGGTCGAGAAGGTGGTGGTGGTCGTTGCTGCTGCCTACTTGAGCGTGAAGTAGCACCACCAATGTTGGTCCTCATGCTGCGTTGTGGTTGTTGGCGACCCTGCAATTCTTTTTCTGCAAGCATAGCAAGGTGGAAAATACAAGTGATAGTATTGTATTCTTTATAATCAATGATATCCTGAATTTCATGTCTTAAACCACCATAAAAACGGGCCATTTTATCCTCATTGTCCTCCTCAATTTCAGCACGCATGCAACCTATTTGCAACTCCTGATAATACTCCTCTACCGATTTATTTCCTTGGTTTAGGCGCTGCAATTTTTTCTCAAATCACGTTTATATGATGGAGGAACCCATCTACCACGCATTTGCCGTTTTAACATATCCCAATTTTGTGGTTCATTGCCAACCTGAACTATTTCAGTCCACCAAAGAAGAGCATATCCAGTGAAGTCAATAGTAGCTAAGCCCACGCGGTGGATAGCATGAACCATGTGAGCATTAATTTTTTGTTCGATTGACATCTCCCAATCTAAATATGCATCTGGATCATAGGTGCCAGCAAAATGAGGTACTGAAAATTTTACCTTAGAGTAGGGATCATTGTTCCTGTGGTTGTCATTGTTACCTTGTGGATGGCGGTTGCGGTGGCCGCCCATACCTTGACGGTTGAACTGAAAGCGATGACGTGCAACCTCGTCAGGGTCAATGGCATTGTTTCCGGCATAGGATAGGTCGTCTTCCTCCTCAACATGGTCGTCGTCGGCTTGTGCAGCAGGCAATCGTGTCTCCAGGGCAGTCATCCGGTCCACTAGGTCAGCCACAGTACGCGCGAGACGTTCGATGGAATGTTGGGTCTGCCGCTGAGACTCTAGTAGAGCACGTCGTGAGACACAGTCATTAAAATCAGATGGAGGGGTACCACTGTTATCTGCCATGTTAGTGAAAAGACAAGCAACAAAGAATAATCCTTATGGAAAACAACTAGTTGGGGTGGTGGGTGTGTGGTGGAAGCAATCCGTCAAGCGCCTTACCCACGCTTGCAAGTGTTCTTACCACGCCGCAGTTAGGTCACCGGCCTACAGGTGATGAACCAAGTGGAGGGTGGTGTGCAATTGCAAGAAATGAACCTGTCCTGACCAAGAGAAAGGTGTAGCTTGGAAGGCAAAGTGAGTAGCAAGGATTAGCAATAGTAATAACAGTTAAACCAAGTTCAATAAGTGTTCCCTAGTACTCGTCAAAGTTGCTAGCCTTAGTGCTCCCAATGTGAAAATTCAAGCAATAGAGGGAAACTATGTGCCCAAAACTCAAGTGGAGGCAATAATAGGCCAAATTCAGCTCTTTGTCGCTGCCGCTGATCGGACAAGGGATCGGACAAGAGATCGGACAAGGGATCGGACAAGCAGAATCTGCTGCTGCCGCTGATCGGACAAGGGATCGGACAAGAGATCGGACAAGGGATCGGACAAGAGATCGGACAAGCAATCGACAGGACCGGTTCTCTTTTTTTTTTCTCTTTTTTTCACTCTATTTTTTTTGAACAAGGATGACCAGAGATGCAACCACAAAAATTGGCACCTGCAACTGAGGTGGGATGTGGTTCACAGAAATTCAACAAGTTCGCTGAACGACGAGCAAAAACTTTGACCAATTTTTTTCTTTATCTTCCTGATTTTTTTTGGTGATTCAAATGAAGGATAACAGGGGAACCCGTGTTAGGGTAGGCTCCAAATTGGGTCAAGAAGATGCTCAAAAAATTTCAGATTTTTCTGACAAACGAGCGAAAAGTTATGCCTGTTTTACCGAAGGGGGGTCACAAAGACTCGATGTGTAAAACGAGTAGGCCTGTGGAGGGGGGTTTTTTTCGGGTGGGGAATGTTTTGAGACACAAGACCAACTACTACTCAAACGACACAAAGGAATTACTAAACCAGCAACAAGACTCGACCAAGAACACAAACTCAACAAGGTTAAAAACTGAAATTAAAATCGCAAGGCACAAAGGGGTTTTCGGTGGGGATTTTTTGTGAGGGTTTTCTGGACTCTAGGTAAAAAACGAAGATCGAGGTTACCTAACGGGAAATCTGAGCTCTGATACCAACTAATGGGGGATTGGTCCCGATCTTCCGCTAGGTAAAGGATAACTTGGATTGGTGGAGAATCTCGACGTTGACGATCCAAGGCTCCGGTCCGGCGGATCAAAACCTTGCAATCGCTACACCACCGTCTCCGTTGGTTATCAACCACACAGGCGCGATTGACCTCGCCACGAAGGCTAATTCCTGCAAGCAAACCCAAGAACAAAAGCAAGAACAGGAAGGATACAAGTCGAATGCCAAATCACAGATAAACTATGAAGAGGAGAGGTTTCACAATCGCTGATGCAGCAGCCAATCGGTCCGGTGTAGGAGCGGGATCTAAACACACAAGTGTAGATGCAAACAAAGCAAAACCTAACCCTAAAGGCGGCTGGCGTGAGTATATAAGGCGTGGGCAGCCTGTAGAAGGTGTACAGACTTGGACTATGGGCAAGAAGACGTACATACTCGGACTATGGGCCAACACGGCCCAATTCTGTCACGCAGGACTGTTTCAAACACATAGGACGGCTCGAGACTCCAAATGAGGCGAAACCAACTCCAAAAGATCCATCTTCTCCTTAGCTTTCCAAAAAGTCCAAGAACACGCCAATCCGACATCGTATGTGGAAGTTATGCCCATTTTGGTGCATGGTGGTCGATGTAGTCCGAACCAGCGAATTCTTGACTTCAAATCATCCGTGCGACTCTGTCTTCAACTCCAACTCTTCTATGGCATCTCCCATGTTCCTAAGCAACAAAATATCACTAGTATTCAGTATCATCCCGTCCAAACAAATATTAACATAGTTGCTAAGGAAAGAATTAACCTCATGGTTCAAGCGACGGGCACGGGCGCGTGTGATTGGTCCTTGTAATTGAATTGTAGGTGGAGGCTCCATGTGTGTATCATGTGAAGTGATGTCCTCATCACCGGTGGTGGCTGTGGCGGTGAGTTGTCGATGTCCGGCGACGAGGAGGGGCAAAACTACTCATCGGGTTCGATGACGGCGGTGGTCTCCAGCGGTCCTTACAGCCAACAAAGGTGAGGCCGGGGTCGGGTGAGCGACGATGGTCCCAGAGGTGGCGTCGGCGATGGTGGCGGTGGCTCGAGGAGCCGATGAGGGCCTGCTGGAGCCAAAACAGATGGTGGCGGGTGTTTGGCGTCGCAAGGCATCGGGTGAGAGGGGCTAGGGCTGAAATGGGGACGGCGGAGTGCGGTGAACGGCGGGGTACTTATAGGGGAGTCGCCGGCGTTGTTATGGCAAGGGAAACAGAGGAAACCTAAGAGGGTTCCTAATTTACTCTGGTGAGGTTTCCTTTAGTTCGGTTACTTGCCATCCGGAAGGGAAACACGTGGGAAAAAAGGAGAAGGCGATCGCTGGTGAGAGGGATATCTGATCCCGGGCTTGATTTGATGCTACGCGGTGGCCGGGAGCGGTAATTGGAAGGTGGGGGTCGCCGGCAATGGAAAGGGGATCCCTTTCCATCGGGGAAGATGACCCCGACAGGTGGCCCCCACCTGTCAGTGGCCGAGCGTGAAGGAAATAGCACCGACAAGCGGGTCCCAACGGTCAGAGGCTGTGGGCACGAGCTAGTGCAGCTGCTAGGGGGGCCAAGGCAGGCGTGAGCGTGAGAGAGGGGAGGAGGGCGGCGCCGACACGTCGGTCCCACATGTCAGCAGCGCGGCACTGGGTTGGGCCGGCCTAGAGGTGAATTGAGGGTTTGCGGCCCAATAGGATTTTAAATGTATTTTTCAATTAAAATAATTGTAGTAATTCATTTATTTGCTTAGAGGTTGAATCACTGTTGATAAAAATTTGTAAAAACTCCTAAAAATATTTCTTGGCCTCTAGATTCTACCATAAATTTTCCAAGTTAAAATTTGAAGTATTCCCCCTTGTTTGGCTTTAATAGGGTTCTTTTAGTGTTTTCTTTAATTAAATAAATCCTTTAAATTCCTGAAAATTCATTTTTCTTATTTTATTTATTTTTAATTCTTGGGATGTTACAATCCTATCCCCCTTACAGAGAATCTCGTCCTCGAGATTCGGATCAATCCTCGAGATTCTTGCAGTTTTGTATCATTCTGACATCATGTCGTTTTGAAATTCTCAATTTTTATTGATAGCACATTAGAGTGATGCAATTGTTGATGGACCATCCAACAAAGCCAGAGAGGTGGCAGGGCTGGAGTTGATGGACATCCACTGTTTTGTTCTTCACTTTTGTGTTGATTGGCACATGTGGGGTTGTATTTATTTTTATGAATTTATTTGGGGGTGCTAAGTAGAAGACATGTTCATAATAGCAAGAACAACAGAAACCTCTGTTTGGTTAATTTGTGAATATATTTGGATGTGAAATTGTGTTATGTTGAAATGTGAAATTTTGAAATGTAAAATGTCAAATTTTGTAAAGGATGTGTTCTGTTGGAATGTTGTATTCTGAAATCTGAAACATAAAATTTTGTTGAGGATGTAATGTGCTAGAATGTACAGAAAAAAGCAAAAAACAGAAAAAAAAAGTTAACTTCCATCAGCTAAACATTGGCCAACGAAAGTTAACTTTTTTTCCTAGTAATTTTCGTCGGCCACACGAAGCCGACGGAGGTTAGCTAACTTCCATCTAACCGCTTCCATCGGCCAAATGCCGACGGAAGTTAGCCTTTTGCTGACGCAAGTTAGCTTCTTCCGTCGGAAAAAGGCTAACTTCCGTCGGCTTTGACCGACGGAAGTTTCCTGGATTGTTGTAGTGCAGGTAGCTTCCTCTACGGGATGATTGCTCCACTGCACCTTGCAGAAGCGGATGACTCGACTCCTAGTAGTCCTTTCTTTGACCTCCAAGATTCTAACGGGTTTCTCCACATAGGTCAGATCCACTTGTATATTCAACTGTTGAAGGTCAACTTACTCTGTCAGAACTCGAAGGCACTTCTTTAGCTGCGACATGTGAAATACGTCATGTACCCCAACCAATGATGGTGGTAGCTCCAACTGGTAAGCGACCTCGCCTTGACGTCAAACGATGGGGAAGGGTCCAACGTATCGAGGTGCTAATTTCCCTCTCATGTTAAACCTTTGAGTGCCACGGAGGGGAGTATCCCGAAGGTAGACATGATCTCCTTCATCAAAGGCTAGATCCCGACGGCGATTATCCGCATAGCTTTTCTGTCGGGATTGGGCTGTCTTCAGTCTATCTCTGATGATCCTCACTTTCTCTTCGGCTTCCCTGAGGATGTCTATTCCAAAAACTTGGGACTCACTGGTATGATGCCAAAGTAAAGGTGTTCTGCACTTGGATCCATATAAGGCTTCAAATGGAGACATCTAAAGGCTAGCCTGATAGCTGTTATTGTACGAGAACTGAGCGTATGGCAAACTTTTGTCCCAATTTCCTCCAAAGTCTAGGGCACATGCCCGGAGCATATCTTCCAATATCTGATTCACCCTCTCAGTCTATCCATCTGTCTGGGGTGGTATGCTGAGCTGAAGTTCAGTCTCGTCCCCATTTCCTCTTGAAGTTTTTTCCAGAACCGAGACATGAACTGACTCCCTCTATCGGAGACTATCTTCTTAGGTACCCCATGGAGGCATACTATGCGGGCCATATACAACTCTGCCAGTTTAGCCGATGGCTATGAAGTGAGCTACCTTTTTGAGCCGATCGATGATTACCCATATGGAATCATATCCGACTTGAGTCTTTGGGAGTCTAGTGATGAAGTCCATACTGATCTCTTCCCATTTCCATTCAGGCACTTTGAGAGGCTGTAACAACCCTACTGGTCTTTGATGCTCTGCCTTTACTCGCCGGCATGTGTCACATTCTGCTATGAACTGAGCAATCTCCTTCTTCATACTGACCCACCAATATCGTTCCTTCAAGTCTTGGTACATCTTTGTGCTCCCGGAGTGAATGGAGTACAAAGTGTCATGGGCCTCTCTTAGAATAAGGGTCTTTATCTCTAGTTTATCGAGCACACAGATCCTGGTTTCGAACCATACAGTGCCAGTCTCATCTTCTGAAAATCCTGGGGCCTTGCCCTACCTCATGTTCTTTTTGATCGCTGCTATATCCGGGTCTTCTAGCTGAGCTTCATGGATCTGCTCGAACAGGACTGGTCTGGTCTCAAGGGTGGCTAGATAGGCTCCCGTGGTTATCCTGAGGTTTAACCTCTCCATCTCCTTATACAACAAAGGCGCGTGATCTTGAACCATGATAGCAGTACAATATTCTTTACGACTCAATGCATCAGCCACCACATTTGCTTTGCCGGGATGGTAATGAATGCCTAGGTCGTAGTCCTTTATCAATTCTAGCCATCGCCTTTGCCTAAGGTTGAGATCTGGCTGTGTGAAGATGTACTTCAGACTCTTGTGGTCCGTGAAAACTTCATAGCGGTTTCCAACCAAGTAATGCCTCCATATCTTTAGAGCATGTACTACGGCGGCCAATTCTAGGTCGTGGGTGGGGTAGTTCAGCTCATGTGGTCTCAATTGCTAGGAGGCGTATGAGACAACCTTTCCTTCCTGCATAAGAACACAACTCAAACCCTGACGAGATGCATCGCAATAGACATGGAAGTCCTTCCTTATATCTAGTAAGGTTAGTATGGGTGTTGACACTAACCGTGACTTGAGGGTCCGAAAACTTTCCTCGCATTCGGGAGTCCATTCAAACTTCTCTCCCTTCTGTAACAACTTGGTCATAGGCTTGGCTATCTTGGAGAAATTCTCAATAAACCGTTGGTAGTAACCCGCTAAGCCCAGAAAACTTCGTATCTCTGATACGTTGGTGGGTGGCAGCCAATCTGTAACTTCTCCCACCATGGCAGGGTCTACTACGATACCTTGTGCTGAGATAATGTGCCCTAGGAATTTTACTTCGGCCATCCAGAACTTGCACTTGCTGTACTTGGCGTAAAGTTGATGCTCCCTGAGTTTTCCTAGGGTCAACCGGATGTGGGTCTCATGCTCTTCTTTGTTCTTGGAATCGATTAGGATATCATCTATAAATACCATGATGAACTTGTCCAAATATTCCATGAACACCTTATTCATCATATTCATGAAGAAGGTCGGGGCGTTGGTCAATCCAAAAGACATGATGGTGCACTCATAATGTCCATAATGGGTGGTGAATGCCATCTTAGGTATGTGTTCCTCTCGAATCCTCAGCTGATGATAGCCGGACTGGAGGTCGATCTTGGAGAACACCGTGGCTCCTTTCAGTTGATCAAACAGATCGTCGATCCTGGGTAGAGGGTACTTGTTCTTGATGGTCACCTCATTCAAGCCCCGATAATCCACGTACATACGCTTAGCTTTGTCTTCCTTCTTCTCGACGAAGATGACGGGGGCTCCCCATGGGGATGTGCTGGGTCTAATATATCCCTTCTTCTCAAGGTCTTCAAGCTGCTGGTTCATTTCTTCTAGCTCGTTGGCGGCCCTCCGATAGGGTCGCTTGTAGATGGGAGTGGTTCCGGGCACTAGATCGATCCTGAACTCGATGTCCCTCTTGGGTGGCATCCCTGGTAAATCCTCCGGAAAGACATCCGGGTACTCATAGACCACCGGTATTTCTTCCAAGGTAATCTGGTGCAGCCGGGGTCTACCGGGCTTCTGACTTGGCATCTGAAACGTGATGACAGTCCCTTCTTCACTGGTCATGGTTACTTGCCGTCGGGCACATCTTATCACTCCTTGGTGTTTGTTGAGCTAGTCCATTCCCAAAATCAGGTCCAAACCCCTGCATTCTATCGGAATGGGGTCGATCCAGAATATGGTGCCTTGGATATCTACCCATACCCTCGGACTATATGAGCGGGCTTGGGTCTGTTTGCCTGGGGTGGCTATCAGTACCGGTGCTGCTAATTCGCATTTATTCAGGTTATAAGTTTCCACAAAACTTGTTGATATGAATGAATGCGTAGCACCAGTGTCAAATAAAACCACTGTAGGTGCTGAATTTATTGTAAACTTACCCATGACTATCTCCGGTGCTGCCTGGGTTTCTTCGGCGGAGACGTGGTTAACGCGAGTGCACACAACAGGGTTGGTCACTACTCCTTGCGGACGCTTGGGATGGGTACACTGATGGGAGTAGTGTCCCTCCTGTCGGCAGTTGAAGCAGATAACGGGCTTGCCATGCTTGTCGGGCAAGACCTCTACTTTCTTGGCAGGGGCAGGTGGAGCAGCTGGTGCGGCGGGATCGGGGCGAGGATGTCATGTTCCTGGGTTGTTGGTGGGTGGAGCGATCCGGTAGACAGGGCGCGGGTGATATTGGGTCATCGATGGGGGAGGTTCGAAACGCGGCCTTTGCGCCATTCCCTGGTTCTGGCGGAAGGCGATCATTCTATTCTTCTTCAAGTCGACCTTGTTCTGATCGGTCTCCTGAATGATAGCCTTGTTTACCAACTTCTAAAAGTTGGCATAATCTCCGGAGACCAGCTGAAGGGAAAAGCTCGTCCTTCAGCCCCCGGAGAAACTTGGACTGTCGAGCTGTGTCCGTGCGGACTTCCTCCGGTGCATACCGGGCCAACCGGTTGAACTCATGCAGGTATTTAGTAACGGACCTGCTTCCTTGTTGCAGATCCCGGAACTCCTACTGCTTCTGGGCGATTATGCCGTCGGGGACGTGGGCGGCACGGAAAGCGGTGGAGAACTCTACCCAAGTGTGGACATGGCCCTCCGGTAGGGTTTCACGCAGATTGTCCCACCACTCTGCGGCAGGACCCTAGAGTTGGTGAGCAGCGAAGGCCACTCTCTCCTGCTCAGTGCACGGCAGGAGATCCAGCTTCTTCCCTATGGTTCTCAGCCAATCACTAGCCTCCATTGTGTTGGTGGTGCTCGAGAAGATGGGAGGCCGGACATGGAGGAATTCCGACAGTTGGGATGCCGAAGCCGGGGTAGCGGGTCATGGGGGCTTTGGCTACTACTGCTGCAGATGAAAGAGCTGGGCTTGCTGCTCTTGCATCTGGTTATGTTGCTGCTGCATCTGGTTTAGTAGCGTAGCAATTAGTTTATTTTGGTTGACCATCATCTCGGGCAAGGTGGGGTGGTTAGCGACTGGGGCCTGCCGTTGTCCCGTCGCTTCCCAATGTGGCAGATTCCCATTATCACCCCCGTTCTGAGGGGCATCGGATCCTTGGGTGTTGCTCATCCTGAAGTTAGGTTTCCAAAGAAGACACTTATCTTTAGAGGGAATGCAACTAAGTTTTATTTCTCAATTTTTCAAAAAGTCTTGAACATAAGCTGATACATTCTGATTTCTTATTTTAGCCCTCACTCATGCCTTATATCCAGCATGAGTGGTGATAAAATCAAAACAATCAAAACAAGCAATCGTAAACTACATCTAAGGCAGCTCGGGGAGGCCTCGATCATCGGCTTGGTGGTGGTGGTCGGTGCAGAGGTGGTGGAGCTAGCGGGCCCGACGGGAGAGGCACTGTGGGAGATCCTCTTGGGCCTGGCCAAAGGGATCTGGAGTGACTTCCGCTTGTGAGGCGGAAGGGGAGTGACCTCCTCTAGGTCCTTCTTTAGCTCCTCTACCTGGCGACGTAGATGAGAGGTGTCGGCGACGCCCTGGCGTAGAAGCTCGTTCTGCCGTCTCAACTCCTCTACTTCGGCGGCCAAGTGGCGTCCCTGCTAAATCTAGTGGCGAAGCTCTCCGTTCTCACGGTTCAGGCTCTCTGCCGAATGGCGGTAGTAGTCGATGGTGTCGTGCTGGTTGTTGGCGTCGAGTATGGCCCCCGTGTGAAGATCATCCATCGCCTCCAATAGGCGTATGGTGTGGCCGATGGCGGAGTGGCGCTGGGAGAAGGTGTTGACGTATACACTGTGATGACTCCCTGGGGTGCGCATAGGCATGAAACGGTAGTCCGTGTCGTAAAGCTGGCTGTCGTAGATCACCCAGAGCTCGGAAAGGGCCTAAAGAGCAATGCGCTGACTAGCCACCAAAAAGGTGGGTCCTCCGGCTCGGTAAATGTGGGCTGGCTGCGTGGAGGAAGGGTGGATGACGACGGTGACCTCGCAGTAGCTCTCGTTCTCACCGGGGAAGACTCCGTGGAATGCAGGCTCGTGCTCAAATCCGAGGAAACCTATGAGCATGCGGAGCTCACGGATGAAACTGGCCTCATCGCGGGGAGTCCCACTCGTGGTATGAATCGGCATCTACAAAAGAGAGAAATTTTCATAAAAACTCTAGAAGATGAGGTAGTAAGTAGTTTGTAAGAAATATGGTTAATATAAGTCCTAGGGTCAGGTTTGTTTGGCTTCCTACAGTCAAGTCGGCTCTGATACCATCTTGTGACGCCCAGATTTAATAAATCCGGACCTTTATTGAAATTCCATAGAAAATCAATAAAACAAGACGTTCATCACACGACCACGTAAATACGACAAGCATTCATGGTTCATAGACCATATTAGTACAAAAGTGATAAAGTGAAGAGAAACTTATAAAATAAGGGTCCTAGATGAACGCCTCCTTACAGTCTCTCCTTGACTGGGTCGCTACTCCAGACCTTCATCCTCCTCGTAGTAGACGGGCTCTAGTGGTGTAAGTCAACGGGGGTGAGTACAATCGTACTCAGCAAGCCACCGGATGCAAATATAATGCAGAGTAATAACAAGGAAGGTAGTGGCTAATTTTGCGGAAGAGCATAATTTGTAAAGCAGTTAATGTGATCAAGTTATTAATACAGAATCATAAACATGTATATGCATCATATTCTAACTCGAGGGGTACAATCAGCTCACCCTCGCTCAACAGTCCTTACATGCCATGAATAACTCATTCATTCAAACAATAGTAAACTAACTACGAGAAGTCACACAACCTGCCCTTGACCGTGGGCTTGGCTTTTCGAAAAGATTTAAACTCTGATCAGAGGTGTACTACTGTACCCACAAGGCACGCACTCATCCCATACACCAAAGTGTAACGAGATGACCAATACCACGGGAACTCGTCCCAAAACCTTCCGTATAGAACGCTCAAATCCGACAACACCCTCTTATGGGTTTCATATGGTGCCCCGACGCGTCGAGCCAACACCATACCCTCCTTGAGCCACGTCGGTACAAGTCACCCGCAGGTTGCCCCTTGCTCCCTCCACTATGGTGTATCGAGTCAGTTTGTTCCATACTTCCAATTAGGACTTACCCATTAGACTTGTGGTTAGTATGGAAGTGCTTTGCAACAGATCCCGCAGACCGGTCCTTATAATGCCCCGGGTGTGACCAACCAATGCCCTAGCTTGCACCCGGAACCCACCATACTTATAACATAGCCAACTCCAATAGAATCCAGAGACGAGAATAACGAGGAAATTCATATAGCAGAATCCAACTATCTACTACTCATTCTTTTATCCTATAGCAATTGTGTCGGTACATTAGACACTAACTAATATAACATTGTAGAGTGACAAGGAGTTTAGGCTCAATAAGCATGGCTTTGGTTTACACACAAGGACGGGGATCTAATAAATATAATGTAGGGCTTGATATTAGACTAATGCAATTATATCCTATGAGTTATAGCGATATTTAGATAAAACATGGGCTCAATTATGATCAAAATGGGGGTTGTGACTTGCCTTGCTCAGCAAATGGTGACGGTGGAACCTTGGGGTAATACTCCAGAACCTCGACGGTCCCGTAGTCTTCTCGATACGGAAAACAACATTCAATAAACAATAAAAAATTACAAAACATATACATACAAGTGTATGGCCTTAAACAAGGTAATAAACCCCTAAATATTATAAAGTTATGGTGAATGTATTAAGGGTTAATTTTTAGGGATTTTTCAGATTTATTTCATGAATTAGCAATTTATTCCTAAGGGGTTTTTATTCATTTAATTAATAAGAATATTTTATTCCAATGTGACATACTTTTTTATGGCATAAATCTGTAGAGAATAAAAAGATGGATTTAACAAAATTTGAATGGTGAAATTTGGAGTTAAATGAGCAAGTTATGAATTTTCAAAGTTTAAATCAATTTCTGAATTTTATTTAAAACAGGAAATGGGTTCTAGTCCACGGTAAGCAAGGCCCACCATGGACCCACGCACTGTGCGCGTGAACCGAATCAATCTAGACCGTCCGATCCACATCGAGTGGTCAGACGCGAGGCGGGAGAGGTTAAGTGGATCTGGACGGCCCAAATCGCACATTACCCCTTTGACCAGATCAAGGGCCAGGATTAAATACCGAAGAGATTTAATCTTAGCCCTCCGATCACGATCACGCGGCCAGGGTGCCGTCCGGCACGGCACGCACAGATGGGGTATTTACCCCCTTCGTTCTCGACTCCAGCGGCACAACGGCGACCAATTCTGGTGACGGCGACAGTTATCTGGCCAATCTAAGGGCTAGAATAGAGAGAGGGGGGCACAGGGAACACGAGGGTACAAGCGGTGGTGGCGTCGGTGAGCTATCGACGTCTAGTGATGAGGAGGGGCAAAACAACTCCTCGGGTTCGACAACGGCGGCGATCTCTAGTGGTCCTTACGGCCATCAAAGGTAAGGTCGGGGTCGGATGAGCGACGACGGTCCCGTAGGTGGCGTCGGCGAGGGCGGCGGTGGCTCGAGGCCCCGGTGAGGGCCTGCCAGAGCTGAAACAGAGGGTGGCGGGTGTTTGGCATCTCAAGGCGTCGAGTGAGAAGGGCTAGGGCTGAAATGGGGAGGGCAGAGTGTGGCGAACGGTGGGGTACTTATAGGGGGGTCGCCGGCGTTGTTATGGCAAGGGAAACGGAGGAAACCTAAGAGGGTTCCTAATTTACTCCGGCGAGGTTTCCTTTAGTTTGGTTACTTGCCATCCGGAAGGGAAACGCGTGGGAAAAAAGGGGAAGGCGATCGCCGGTGAGAGGGATATCCGATCCCGGGCTTGATTTGGTGCTACGCGGTGGCCGGCGGTGGTAATTGGAAGGTGGGGGTCACCGGCGATGGAAAGGGGATCCCTTTCCATCGAGGAAGATGACCCCGACAGGTGGCCCCCACCTGTCAGTGGCCGAGCGCGAAGGCAACAGCGCCGACATGCGGGTCCCAATGGTTAGAGGCTGTGGGCGCGGGCTGGTGCAGCTGCTAGGGGGGCCAAGGCTGGCGTGAGCGGGAGAGAGGGGAGGAGGGCGGCGCCGACACGTCGGTCCCCACATGTCAGCGGCGCGGCACTGGGTTGGGCCGGGCTGGAGGTGAATTGAGGGTTTGCGGCCCAATAGGATTTTAAATGTATTTTTCAATTAAAATAATTGCAGTAATTCATTTATTTGCTTAGAGGTTGAATCACTATTGATAAAAATTTGTAAAAACCCCTTAAAAATTTTTCTTGGCCTCTAGATTCCACCATAAATTTTCCAAGTTAAAATTTGAAGTATTCCCCTTGTCTGGCTTTAATAGGGTTCTTTTAGTGTTTTCTTTAATTAAATAAATCCTTTAAATTCCTGAAAATTCATTTTTCTTATTTTATTTATTTTTAATTCTTGGGATGTTACAGTATTCCACTCACCCCATCATTGAGCGCTCGAGATTCTCTGATTTTGTGTAGGTACCAGACAGAGGCTTGGTGAGCACGTGGATCATGGACTCCGGTTGTTCGCGCCATATGACCGGAAACTCATCATGGTTCTCCAGCCTCACCACAATCAAGAAAAAGGAGCATATCACCTTTGGCAATAACCGAAGAAGCAAAGTGAAAGGTAAAGGTGTGGTAAGAATCAACTCAAATTTCACTCTAAAAGATGTAGCCTTGGTTGAAAATTTGGGATACAATTTGCTCTTTGTATCTCAGTTGCTTGATGAGGGCTTAGAAGTACGTTTTCAATGTGATACTTTGCAAGTACTCAATTATGAAGGTGTTTTTGTTTTCAAGATTTTTAGGGTTGGGAGAGTTTTTGGAGCTGACTTCTCTGAGTCATCAAGTTCCTCTCACTATTTAGTTGCTCAATCTTGTTCTGATCTCTGTAAGTAGCATAGGAGACTAGGGCATATGAGCTTTGAATTGATTCCTCGCTTGAGTGCCCTAGGTTGGATCCGAGGATTGTCCAAGCTCAAATTTGAGAAGAATTTGATTTGTGCTCCATGTCGACATGGAAAAATGATTGCAGCTTCGCATTCACCGGTCAATATGGTGATGACTAAACAACCTGGAGAACTTCTCCATATGGACATTGTAGGTCATTCTTGGGTTAGTTCTTTAGGCGGAAAATGATACGTTCTTATTATTGTCGATGACTACTCTCGTTAATCTTTGGTATTTTTTTAGCTAGCAAGTATGAAATTTTTCACACTTTCGGAGCTTAGCTTTGAGACTTTTTACTGAACTTCTAGGTGCATTGAAATTCATTCGAAGTGATAATGGAACCGAGTTCAAAAATAGTCTCCTTGTTGATTTTTGCATGGAGCATGGCATAGAACATCAATTCTCTGCTCCACGAGTTCCTCAACAGAATGGTGTTGTTGAGAGAATGAACCAGACTCTTGTTGAGATGACTAGGACAATGATCGATGAGCATAGGACTCGTAGAAGATTTTGGGCTGAGGCAATGAACACAGCTTGTTACATCTCAAACTAGATCTTTCTGCGCTCAATTTTGACCATAACTTCTTATGAACTATGTTTTGGGAGACAACCCAAGGTTACCCGTCTTTGAGTATTTGGTTATCGGTGCTTTATCATAAAGCATGTGAATTTGGATAAGTTTGAGTCACGTTCTTCATATGGGATCTTTTTGGGTTATACCACACATGATTACTCCTATAGAGTTTTCAATTTAGATACTAACACTGTCATCGAGTCATGGGATGTGACTTTTGATGAATCAACTCCCTTTGTTAGTTCATCTTTTGAGCTTGCTAGTAAAAAGGATATGGAAGCGAACATCTTTGAAGAAGAAGATCCCGAAGACATCGACTACGAACCGCTTCTTCCCTCAACATCGATTCCTGATGCATACCCTGCTTCGATCACTTTGGCAAGAGGCTCCGAAGCATCTACCTTGACATCAGTCATCTTCAACCGCTCCCCAGCACAAGTGGAGGGGGAGACTGCATCGCGTCGGGAGGCTCCACACCACATCCAAAGGATGCATCCTGCCGAGTAGATCATTGGTGATCTTGATCAAAGGGTAACATGTTCTCACGCTCATTTCATTGATTCTGCATTTGTTGCCTCTTTTGAGCCCTTAGATGTGAGTCATGCTTTATCTGATTCTAGTTGGATCAATGCCATGCATGAGGAACTTGAAAATTTTGAGAGAAACCAAGTCTGGACTCTTGTAGATCCCCTCCTAATGTTCATTTTATTGGAACAAAATGGATTTTCAAAAACAATCAAGGGGAGGATGGGTCTGTGGTTAGAAACAAAGCTAGACTTGTTGCTCAGGGTTTTTCACAAATTGAAGGGATTGATTTTACTGAAACTTTTGCACCCGTTGCTCGTCTAGAGGCCATTAGGATTATGCTTGCATTTTCTGCATCCCGTGGATTCAAAATTTATCAAATTGATGTCAAAAGTACTTTTCTTAATGGCTTCATAGATGAAGATGTTTTTGTAAAACAACCCCCTGGCTTTGAAAATCCCAAATACCCCCATAAAGTCTTTAAACGTCATAAAGCTCTTTATGGACTAGTTGATAAAACCCCAAAATACCCCCTCGGGTATGGTATGATAGACTTAAGTCTTTTCTTCTTGAGCGAGGGTATTTGATGGGACCAGTTGATAAAACCCTTTGTACTCTCAAACATGGCAAAGATTTCCTCTTTGTCCAGATTTACGTTAATGATATCATCTTTGGTGGCTCCTCCCATGCTTTAGTTATAGAGTTTGCAGATACCATGAGCAGGGAGTTCGAGATGTCCATGATGGGCGAACTCACATTTTTCCTTGGTTTGCAAATCAAGCAAAGAAAACAAGGTACTTTTGTTCATCAGACGAAGTACACCAAGGACATGCTCAAGAAGTTTGATATGGCTAATGCGAAGCCCCTCACCACTCCGATGGCTACTTTGGTAGCATTGGATCCGGACGAGGATTGAGAAGCCGTAGATCAGAAGGAATTCCAAAGACTGATAGCCTACCTCCTTTACTTGATAGCTACGAGGCCAGACATACATTTTGCAGTATGTCTGTGAACTCGTTTTCAGGCTTCACAGAGGGCTTCACACCGACAAGAAGTAAAGCGTATTCTAAGGTATCTCAAACACACTTTAGAATTCGGTATTTAGTATTCTGCATCTTCTTCATTATGCCTTCAAGGTTATTCAGATGCGGATTTTGTTGGGTGTAGAATTGATAGGAAAAGTGCCTCTAGTACTTGTTATTTTCTGGGTACTTCTCTTGTTTGCTGGTCCTCCCACAAAAAGTCTAGCATTGAGCAATCAACAACTGAGGCTGAATATATTGCTGCAGCTAGCTGTTGCTCGCAGATTTTGTGGATGGTTTCTACTCTGCGGGATTTTGGGTTAGATTATACAAGTGTTCCACTTTTCTGTGATAACACTAGTGAGATTTGTATTGCTAACAACCCAGTTTAGTATTTCAGAACCAAACACATTTATGTGAGATATCATTTTCTCAGAGACCACAATGAGAAGGGTGATATTGAACTTCAATATGTTGATACCTAGAACCAGCTTGCTGATATTTTTACCATACCCCTTGATGCTTCTTGATTTGCTTATTTGTGTGGGGAACATGCTTATTTGTCATCCTTATGCATTTTGTGAGGGGGAGTATGCTTTAATTGGTCTGCATAAAGCTTCTTTTTATGTGCAATTGTGTTGACTTATATTTGCTCATATATGCCTTTGCATAATTGTCTCGATCATGTTAGCTCAGCTTTGGTTACTTTATCTATCCTCATTACAAGCATGATTTAACTTTCAAAATACAAAAAATGATCACTGCTTAGTCTTGTATCTAGCATGCTTTAGGTTCAATTGCTCTGGCTATCTTTTGTCTACCTGGTAGCTAGAATCCTTTTCTTTTGGATGCAAAATGCAACATGAAAATCAGATGCTTTTTATGGAAATCTTACACTGGAAATCAATAAAATAATAAAATAAAAATGATATTCATGCTTTATGTGCTAGACATAAAAAGATCCAGGTGTGTTTGCCTTGTTGCACTACTTTATTCTAGAGTGCCTACCATTGCACTTTGGTATGAATTAGGATATTTTAGTGTATACTAAAATCATTGCCTTAAGCTTATGACGATCTTTTCTTGATCTAGGCTTGGCATGATTGGAAAGCATAAGGTGGACAAGCAAATAACCCCTGGCAATACAAAAAGAATTGCAAGTATGAATTCTTTGCATAACAAGTTTGCTAAATGCTCCATAACATTGGATATACTTTCCTTGGTAGAAATCTGCTAGCTTCTGCAGGTAATGCCTTTTCTTGCCTAGATTGCTAGTCTAAGTGGTGATGCTTTTGTTTCAAAAACTATCACGATATTTTTCATGTGAGAATTGGACTTTGGTAAACTAAGCTGAGCACATAATCTCTGACATTAACTTTGGCATATTTTTACACTATATGTCTTTGCATTCATCATACTTTAGAGGTTTTGCAGCATTTATTGCTCCTTGATTCTTGGATTGCCAAAGGGGGAGAATGTTTTTAATTCAGGGGGAGAAATGATGCTTTCACGCCTTATCAAAGGGGGAGGTTTTGCCAAAAGGCTTTCTATGAGAAAGGGGAAGAAAATATTTATTTCAAGTGACATGCTTTGGCTCTTTTCTGAGTTTTTATGGTCACTTCTGCGCTGATAAATTTCAATTTTTTCTTGAACTTGAATTTGGGTTGTCAATGCACTCATCAAGGGGGAGATTGAGAAACAAAGTTGAGATGTGCCTTGGTTTTAGTCTATGATGAGTGATTGATAGATTTTTGTCTGAGCGAAGGGGTCCCTCCGAATAGGTTCGGAGGTGGGTTCACCAAAGGGCTCGGTGTTTGTTGGCCACAGATGTTCGCAGTGAGGTATATCTATCGGAGGGGTCTAGCAGTATACAGTTCGGAGGTTGTATCGAAGGGGTCGGTACTTTAGGCAGTTGACCGGTGTGTGTACCGGAGGGTGTTGCACTCGGAGAGGTCTCTAGGGTATCGAATACACTTGTTTGCTTGTCGTTGGTGTGCAGGTGACTTCGGAGGCAACAGAACGGTCAGCACGGTAGGTGAACTAGGTCAAGCAAGGAGTTTGGCGCCAGGCAAGCGGGGAGCTTGGTCACGGAGGCTCTGTGAAGTCGAGGTCAGTCCTCTGGTTGAGGTGCACCAGTCGAAGGCAAGAAGTGTGGAGGGGGACTCCGGCTGAAGATACCCCGAGGCAAAGTCCTCAGAGGCGAAGCACTTTGAAGGGGTACTCTGAAGGAGTAACTTCGAAGGCTGGCTGAGGAAGTCCTCAAGAATGAGGCAAGTCTCCCAAGTGTGCTCCGGACGGAGACATTTGGAAGGACACCTAACGAAGGACTCAGAAGTTAGGGTGCATCGAAGGCATGGTCCGGATAAGGCTCCTCATGGAGTGTGCTCAAAGCTAAGACACTACGAAGGGGTGCTCATGGAAGTGCCTCATGTGGAGACCTTGGACGAAGGAGGGACTTCGAAAGGTGGTCGACAAAATCCTTCGTAAGAAGGTACTTCGAATGAGGGGCTTCGAAGTTGGGTTGACTTGACGTACTTTGGCCATGCATGGCTTCGGTACATGGACGGGCGGAGTTCGAGCTTGGAGTAGCTGCGAAGCCGTGGTGGTCCACTCAAAAGGTGATGGTGTGAAGGCTCATAGGCTTTGATGGCTTCGGCTTAAAATCATCACTGTATCAAAGACAGACTTTGGAAGTAGTGAAGGACTACAGGTTCGAAGCCTACTACCGAAGCCACTATAGAACTTCGTGTGCAAAGGGGTGCTCCGAAAATTCCAGTCTGCAAAGCTGGCACAAAAGGAGCTTCCAATAAAGTAGACTACCATCTGTACCCTCGTGATTGCCAGAGGCAGTAAAGTTATAAACCCTAGGGGTATAGTAGTCTATTCACAGGTCAGAGTAGTGCCTATAAGAGGAGAGGACGGCTGAGGTCTAGGGCAACACTGTGCACTCCACTTTAGAACCTTCAGTACACATTGTACCCTTAGGCCAACCGCCATGAGTTGTATTGTGAATCTGTGAGTTTTGTGTTCCCTGTTCTTGCAATGAAATTTCTATTATATTTTAAATGATTGCATGAACTTGTATTTGTGTTAGTATCACTGTTTGGGTTGAGTTTTCTACAGTCCATTTCATTCTGTGCGAACTCGTTTTTCTGCTCTGAGTTCTTGCTAATGAAGTGAACTCTATCATTTTCATGTGTGAAATCAGTATAGTTTCTAGGTGCATTCGCTCTGTGTATATTGGAGGCTAGTCCTCTTGGATTACTAGCAATGTACCATTTGTTGCGTGCAAGCGAAGCTAATTCCTTTTAGCATAGCCGAAGTCTTTCTAGTAGTCAGTTTTTGCTAAGTTTTGTTCAGAGCTCTTTGAGGGAAACACACTTGTTCGAAGCACTGTTGTGCGAAGCCTGCTCGAAGGCACCTCTGTGTGCGGAGCCAGCACAACCTTCACTGAGTCCAGTGTGCTTTAGGGTTTCTGAGTGTGAGCGAAGTCTTCTAGACTTCGAATTTTTATCTTGTGTGAAACCTGTGTTCGAAGTGTATTCTATACCTCTGAACCAGACATTTCGAAGGGTGTGTTTGAAGTCTGTTCAAAAGAAGAGAAATTTTAAAAGCTTCCATTCACCCCGCTCTAGTCGCCAGTTTCGGTCCAACACCTATGACCAACTTCCTTTTAAAATAGATGAACTAAATGATGTAGCCATTAGTCAGGATAGATTACTGAAACAAGCTGCTAGAGAAAGAAAGAACTTTGCCTTAGGTTTGAATCTATTTCAACTAAATATGCCATGTTTAAGTCTAAGATTGATGACGCTGATTGTGAATCCTGTACTGTTGTCATGAGTGAGCTTGCCCAGCTTTGTTCTGTGCATGCTCAAGCTATGGATAAGATTGAGGTTGTAGAGAAGAAGCTTTCGGAGGTGGAGTCTAGACCTACTGTTGTTAATGAATGCATAAACTGTCCTTTACTTATTGAAAGCATTAATTTGAGGGACAAGCATGTCAATGAATTAGAGTCTAGATTGGAGAGTGTTGAGTGCTCTAAGGATGTGTATCCTGCTTGTTCTACCTGCATCACCCTTAAGGACCAACTCAGTTTTGCTAGAGGGCAAGTAGAAAAACTCATGAGTGAAAATGATTACCTTCTATCTGTGGTAAATAAATGTACTAAAGGGAAAGGCAGAATGTACTTACTTTTGGCTAAAACCAAAATGTTTGCTGATAGGGTAGGGTTAGCTCTAGGATTGTGATATGAGAGAACAACTTCAGCTACACCAAACAAAATTGTGTTCACTCCTCCCACAACCCCTGAGAAAGAAAGAGCCTTATTAGACACTCCTTAGAAAGCCAAGATACCTACCAAGCCTATTAAGAAAACACCACCTCCCCCAAAGAAAATTCGTCGGTAGAAACCCAAGGAGCATGTGAGAGTTGCTCCTAAGACCCATGTGAGTGCCCCCAAGAGAGTTTTTCATTGCTCTTACTGTCAGTGAGTGGGTCACTTGGTTAGGTTTTCTTTTCGTCGCATCAAAGATGAGCGACGCTCACAGGAGATGAGCTTTCAAAACATGCATTACCTATCTCTAGGTATGCATGAGTCTATTTCTCACTTTCGTCTTATTTTTGAGGCTTCCCGTTCTCACATGAGAGGTTTTGTCCCTCGTGGTGTTCACCATGACTCATATGGTGCTGGATCACGTGTTAGTGGCTTCGGTCCATGACAGGATGGGAGACCTCAATACTTGTTTGGTTTTTGTCATGTAGGTAGACCTCGCATTTTACATCATGCTACTTATTCTCTGCATAGACATCCTACTATTGTTTTGCCTACTACTCAAGTGTCACGCCCCGATTTAATAAAACCGGGGATTTATTGAAATTCCATAGAAAATCAATAAACACAAGATGTTAATCACACGACTGCGTACAATACGGCAATCAATCATGGTTCATAGACCATATTAATACAAAAGAGTTAAATAAAGAGAAACTAATAAAATAAATCCTCTAGATGAACATCTTCTTCCAATCTCGTGCCTTGACTGGGTCGCTCCTCCAGACCTTGGATTGTAACAGCCTAGAATTTAAAATAAAATAAAAATGAGGGTAATAAATTTTCTGAAATAAAAAGGAATTATTTAAATAGAGAAAAGGTCAAAAGAACATAATCAAAGCAAACAGGGAGAAATATTTCAAATTTGAACCTGAAAATTTTATGGTGGAATCTAGAAGCCAAGAAATATTTTTGAGAATTTTTACAAAATTTTTCCAACAATGCTTCAAGCCTTAAATAAATAATCTATTTTCTGGAATTAATTTAAATGGAAAATGCATTTTAAATCTTATTGGGAAGCAACCCTGAATTCCCCTCCAAAACCCTTTCAGCGTGGCCCAGTCTAGCTGCACCCACCGATAGGTGGACCCAACCTGTCGGCACCGTTCCCCTCTCCTCTCCCGCACGCCACGCCCAGCCGGTCCCGCCTGTCAGCTTCCCGCGTTCCCCCTCCCGCCGCTGACCGCCCGGGCCCGCTTGTCTGCGCCCTTTCCTTCGCACGCGCCCTCTGACAGGTGGCCCCCACCTGTCAGAGTCATCTTCTCCGATGGAAGGGGGGATCCCCTTCCATACCGGTGCCCTCCTTGCCATTTTCGCCGCCGGCCGGCCCCGTGCCAAATTGGCACCCGAATCCCCTCCCCTATCCACCGGCGACCCCCTTTCCCCCATTTCCTACACGTTTTCACCATGTTTGGTATGAATCCGAGCGATATGGAAACCTCGCTGGCGAGCTTTGGAAACCTCCTCGGGTTTCCCTCATTTAGCCTTCCAAAATCGCCGCCGACGACCCTATATAGAGCCCTCGGCCTCACCGCAACCCGACCACACCGCCGTAGCCCTATCCCTTGCATTGTCGAGCGTTGTCGCCTACTTTCTTCCCCTCTCCTCTTTTCCAGCTCTAGCAAGCCCTCGCCGTCGCCACCGGCCTTCGCCACCCTCACCGTCGGCACCAACCAGACCAGCGACGCCGCCCTGTCGTCGGCCACATCCCCCTTGGCCGTGAAGACCGCCGGAGCTCGTCATCGTCATCGGACCCGAAAATCCCCGCCACCTCTTCTCGTCGCCGGGTCGCCATCAGTCGCCCTTCGCCACCGTCTCTGGTACGGTTGGACTCCCCTCCCTCCTGTCTTTCCATTTTCGCATTAATCGAGGGCATAGCCCCTTCGCCGGTGTCGTCGCCTCCGCGCCCGTGCGCCGCCGTCGCCGGGGAAGAAGGGTATAATACCCTTGATGGCACGCGTTGTGCCGTATTGAACCACGGCCACCCGATCTGTAGCGCACGGTCAGGATTAAATCCCATAATCAAGTGCCTAGATGCATTCGACCGCTGTTGACCGGTATCGCGTGATCTCGGCCGATGGATCTCACTTAAACGCCCCGCACCGCCACCGACCGTTGGATCTAGATCCAACGGTCCAGATCTGACCGGCCCACACGCACAGTGCGCGGGTCCATGGTGCACCTCGCTCACCGTGGACCCAAGCCTGTTTTCTATTTAAATAAAATTCAAAAAAATGATTTAAACTTTGAAAATTCATAACTTGCTCAATTTAACTCCAAATTTGACCATTTCAATTCTGGAAAATTTGTCTTTTATCCTCTACACTTTTATGCAATAAAAACAATATGTTTATTTGGCACAAAATATTATTATTAAATAATAAAGAAAAGTCCCCTTTAGGATTTAATTTATATTTCATTAAAATTATTCAGAAAAACCCTTAAAGTTTTATATATGAAGTTCAGAGGACATAATAACTTATTTTCACTATTTAATACAATTAACATAGTAGGGTTATCATATACATTTTAATTCACTTTTTGGGAAAATAAAAACCCTTTAGGGTAAATACTTAGTTCCATTTATAAAATTCAGAAACCTCATTAAAATTTAATCTTAAATATTTAAGTAATAATTCCCTAAAATTTAAGACTCTATCTCCTTTACTTAATCCAACAAAAACATGTATGCTTATATGATTGATTTTTTGATTGTTTATTGAATGTCATATTTACTTTTCCGTGTCAAGAAGACTACGTTGTCGTCGAGGATCCGGAGTTTTACCCCGAGGTTCCACCTTCACCATTCGCGGATCAAGGCAAGTCACAACCCCCATTTTGATCATCATTGAGCCCATGTTTTAATAAATTATCGCTATAACTCATAGGATAATATTGCATTTGTAAAATATCAAGCCCTACACTATATTTATTAGATCCCCGTCCTTGTGTGCAAACCCAAGCCATGCTTATTGAGCCTACACTCCTTGTCACTCTACAAATATTATAATAGCTAATGTCCAATGTACCGATACAACTGCTATAGGATAAAAAGAATGAGTCATAGATAGATGGATTCTACTATATGAATTTCCCTGTTATTCTCGTCTCTGGACTCTGTTGGAGTTGGCTATGTTATAAGTATGGTGGGTTCCGGGTGCAAGATAGGGCATTGGTTGGTCGCACCCGAGGCACTATAAGGACCGGTCTGCGGGATCTGTTACAAAACACTTCCGTACTAACCACAAGTCTAGTGGGTAAGTCCTAACTAGAGGTATGGATCGTACCAACTTGGAACACCATAGTGGAGGGGTACAAGGGGCAACCTGCGGGTGACTTGTAACGACGTGGCTCAAGGGGGGTATGGCGTGGCCCGAAGTGACTGGGAAACCATACGAAACCTATAAGAGGGTGTTATCAAATTGGTGTGTTCCATGCTGAAGGTTTTGGCACGAGCTTCTCGTGACAGGAGTCATTTAACACACTGCGGTGTGTGGGAAATGAGTTCCTTGTGGGTATAGTAGTACACATCTGATTAGAGTAATAAATCTTTTTGAAAAGCAGAGCCCACAGTCAAGGGCGGGTTGTGTGACCTCTCGCAGTTATGTGAATGTATGTGTTATTCATTGCATGTAAGGACTGTTGAGCGAAGGTGGGCTGACCGTACCCCTCGAGGTAGAAGATGATGAAAGATGATGCATGAACTCATGTTTACTTTTCTACATTAATAACTTGATTACATTACTTGCTTTACAAATTATGCTTTTCCGCAAAAGTAAGCCACTACCTTCCTTGTTATTACCTTGCATTATAATTGCATTCGATGGCTTGCTGAGTACGATTGTACTCACCCCCGTTGACTTACACCACTAGAGGCAGTCTACTACGAGGAGTGCAAAGGTCTGGATTAGCGACCCAGTCAAGGCATGAGACTGGAAGAAGACGTTCATCTAGAGGATTTATTTTATTAGTTTCTCTTTATTTAACTCTTTTCTATTAATATGGTCTACGAACCATGATTGATTGGCGTATTGTACGCAGTCGTGTGATGAACGTCTTGTGTTTATTGATTTTCTATGGAATTTCAATAAATCCCTGGTTTTATTAAATCGGGGCATGACATCGAGTCTCTCGGTGCTGGATACCTTATCATTCCACTCACCCTAGCACCGAGCACTCGAGATTCTCTGATTTTGTGTACGTACCAAACAGAGGCTTGGAGAGCACTTGGATCATGGACTCCAGTTGTTCACGCCATATGATCGAAAACTCATCATAGTTCTCCGGCCTCACCACAACCAAGCAAAAGGAGCATATCACCTTCGACAATACCCGAAGAAGCAGAGTGAAAGGTAAAGGTGTGGTAAGAATCAACTCAAATTTCACTCCCAACGATGTTGCTTTGGTTGAAAATTTTGGATACAATTTTATTTCTGTATCTCAGTTGCTTGATGAGGGCTTCGAAGTACGTTTTCAGCGCGATACTTAGCAAGTACTCAATTCTGATGGTGTTTTGGTTTGCAAGATTTTTAGAGTTGGGAGAGTTTACGGAGCTGACTTTTCTGAGTCATCTAATGCTTCTCACTATTTAGTTGCACAATCTTCTTCTGAGCTCTAGAAGTGGCATAGGAGACTAGGGCATATGAGCTTTGAGTTGCTCGCTCGATTGAGTGCTCTAGGTCTGATCCGAGGATTGCCGAAGCTCAAATTTGAGAAGAATTTAGTTTGTGCTCCATGTCAACATATAAAAATGATTGTTGCTTCGCATTCACTAGTTAATTTGGTGATGACTGAACAACCCGGAGAACCTCTCCATATGGACACTGTAGATCCTTCAAGGGTTAGTTCTTTAGGCGGCAAATGGTACGTTCTTGTCATTGCTGATGATTACTCTCATTACTCGTGGGTCTTCTTTTTCGCTAGCAAGGATGAAGTGTTTTCACACTTTCGGAGCTTAGCTTTGAGACTTTTTACTAAACTTCCAGGTGCATTGAAATTCATTCTAAGTGATAATGGCACCGATTTCAAAAATAGTCTCTTTGTTGACTTTTGCATGGAGCATGGCATAGAACATCAATTCTCTACTCCATGGGTTCCTCAACAAAATGGTGTTGTTGAGAGAAAGAATCGCACTCTGGTTGAGATGGCTAGGACAATGCTTGATTAACACATAACTCCTAGAAGGTTCTAGGTTGAGTCCATGAACACAACATGTTACATCTCAAACTAGATCTTTCCGCGTTCAATTTTGAACTTAACTTCTTATGAATTGCATTTTGGGAGACAACCTAAGGTTACTCATCTTCGAGTATTTGGTTTTCGGTGCTTTATCATAAAGCGTGGAAATTTGGATAAGTTTGAATCGCGTTCTTCAGATGCGATCTTTTTGGGTTATACCACATATGGTCACTCCTATCGAGTTTTCAATTTATATAGTAATACTATCATCGAGTCATGTGATGTGACTTTTGATGAATCAACCCCCTCTGATAGTTCATCTTTTGAGCTTGCCAGTGAAAAGGATATGGAAGCTACCATCTTTGAGGATGAAGATCCAGAAAAAAATGAGGATGAACCCCTATTTCCCTCGATATCAATTCCTGAAGCAGACCCTGCTTCGATCACTTTGGCAAGAGGCCCCAAAGCATCTACCTCGACATCGGTCATCTTCGACCGCTCCCTGGCACAAGTTGAGGGGGAGACTGCATCCCACCGCGAGGCTCCGTACCACATCCAAAGGATGCATCCTCCTAAGTAGATCATTGGTGAGCTTGATCAAAGGGTAACACGTTCTCATGCTCATTTCATTGATTCTGCATTTATTACTTCTTTTGAGCCCTTAGATGTGAGTCATGCTTTATCAGATTCTAGTTGGATCAATTCCATGCATGAAGAACTTGAAAATTTTAAGAGAAACCAAGTCTGGACACTTGCAGATCCCCCTCCTAATGTTCATTTTATTGGAACAAAATAGATTTTCAAAAACAAGCAAGGGGAGGATGGGTCTGTGGTTATAAACAAAGCTAGACTTGTAGCATAGGGTTTTTCACAAATTGATGGGATTGATTTTGCTAAAACTTTTGCATTTGTTGCTCGTCTAGAGGCCATGAGGATTATGCTTGCATTTGCTGCATCCCGTGGATTCAAACTTTACCAAATGGATGTAAAAAGTACATTTCTTAATGGCTTCATAGATGAAGATGTTTTTGTAAAACAACCCACTTGTTTTGAAAACCCCAAATACCCCCATAGAATTTTAAACTTCATAAAGCTCTTTATGGACTCAAGCAGGCCCCTCGGGCATGGTATGATAAACTTAAGTCTTTTCTTCTTGAGCGAGAGTATTTGATGGGATCAGTTGATAAAACCCTTTTCACTCTTAAGCATGGCAATGATTTCCTCCTTGTTCATATTTACGTTGATGATATCATCTTTGGTGGCTCCTCTCATTCTTTAGTTACAGAGATTGCATATACCATGTGCAAGGAGTTTGAGATGTCCATGATGGGCGAACTCACGTTTTTCCTTGGTTTGCAAATCAAGCAAAGCAAACAAGGTACCTTCGTTAATCAGACAAAGTACACCAAGGACATAATCAAGAAGTTTTATATGGTTGATGTGAAGCCCCTCGCCACTCTGACGGCTACTTCGGTAGCATTGGATCCTGACGGGAATGGAGAAGATGTAGATCAGAAGGAGTTCTGAAGCACGATCGGCTCCCTCCTCTACTTGATAGCTACGAGGCCAGACAAACACTTCGTTGTGTGTCTGTGCACTTGTTTTTAGGCTTCGCCTAGGGCTTCGCACCGACAAGCAATAAAGCGCATTCCAAGGTATGTTAAACACACTCTAGAATTCGGCATTTGGTATTCTGCATTGTCTTCATTATGTCTTCGAGGTTATTCAGATGTGGATTTTGCTGGGTGTAGAATTGATAGGAAAAGTACATCTAGTACTTGTCATTTTCTAGGTACTTCTCTTGTTTGCTGGTCTTCCCACAAATAATCTAGCATTGCACAATCTACAACTGAGGCTGAATATGTTGCTGCAGCTAGCTATTGCTCATAGATTTTGTGGATGGTTTCCAATTTGCGGGATATCGGGTTAGATTATATGAGTGTTCCATTTTTCTGTGATAACACTAGTGCGATTTGTATTGCTAACAACCTAGTTCAGCATTCCAGAACCAACCACATTGATGTGAGATATCATTTTCTCAAAGATCACAATGATAAGGGTGATATTGAACTACAATATGGTGATACCCAGAATCAGCTTGTCGATATTTTTACCAAACCCCTTGATGACTATTTGCTTATTTGCGTCGGGAACTTGGTATTTATCATCCTTATGGCATTTCGTGAGGGGGAGCCTGCTTTAATTGATCTCCATAAGCTTCTTTTTATGTGCAATTGCTTTGAATTATATTTTCTCATATATGCCTTTGCATAATTGTCTTTATCATGTTAGCTCAGTTCTGGTTAATATATCTATTTTCATTACAAGCAAGATTTTAATTTGCAAAATTTAATACATGATCACTGCTTAGTCTTGTATCTAGCATGTTTTAGGCCATAATTGCTTTAGCTATCTTTTATCTGCCTAGTAGCAAGGATCTTTTTCTTATGGATGCAAAATTTGCAACTTGAAAATTTATATGTTTTTCATGGAAATCTTAACTGTGAAATAGATTTAAATCATAAAATTTCATGCTTGATGTGCTAAAAATGAAAAGATCTAGGCGGGTTTGTGTTGTCGCACTATTTTATTCTAGATTACTTACCCTGACACGTTGGTATGAACTATGATATTCTAGTGTTTGCCAAAATCATTGCTGTTGGTATAAAAGATTACGCTAACAGGTTTCTGAAGATTAGAAACTAACAAACGAAGTGTTTGCAAAGTAAACTATTCCATGCCTCCGAAAGGATAATAGCTTAAAATAGTTCGAAAGTGTGTATTGAATAACTTGTATTCGGTCCCTATTACAGGGTAAAACGGGGGGTATTTATAGGCCCAAACATTAAGGAAAAGACCCTTTTACCCCTCTATTACAACCGACATAGTGGAAACTATTCGGTACCCTTAATAGGGCTAAAATGGTAAAAGACTAATCTAATGAGAAATAAGATAAGTCTTCTATCTTAGCTGGCAAAGAAGCTCTCGGAAGAGTCCAAATTCGAAGATATACTCCGAATTAGAGTCCGTCATCATACTTCGAACTTGATTCAATGCATCCCCGGAGTCATATGCTGGAAATCTTGGACTTAATCACCAACCTTTATCCTGTTACTGCAATAACCCTGAAGATGGAATATTTTCCCCCAACAATTGCCTTAAGATTCTGACGGTTTTCTCTTGACCTAAGATTAGCTTGGTTGGGAAGTATAAGGTTGACAAGCAAATAACCCCTAGCAATAAAAAAAGAATTGCAATTCAGAATTTATTGCATATCAAGTTTGCCAAAATGCTCCGTGATATTGGATTTGCTTTCCTAGTTAGCAATTTGCTAGATCTTGCAGTTAATGCCTTTTCATGACTAGATTGCTAGCCTAAGCGGTGATGTTTTTATTTCCAAACATCTGAAAATACCATGCTTATATATTGAAATTGGATTTTTTACCTTTAGCTGAGCACATCATCCTTGACATTATTTTTTGGCATATGTTTGCACTATATGTCATAGCATTTCACAAAATTCAGAGAGCTTTGCATCCTTTATTTCTCCTTGATTCTTGCATTGCCAAAGGGGGATAAATCTGTCTCTGAGTCAAAAGATGAGAAGATTATCAAAGGTGGAGAAGCTAAGCTTCCTGCATGATTAAGGGGGAGATTTTCTTATTCACGCTTTGCCAAAGGGCGTGTATTTCTGAAAGGGGAGAAATTCATTTGTCAAGTGACATGAATTGGATATTTTCTTAGTTTTTATGGTCACATGTGCGCTGAAAATGTGAAATTTTCTTGAACTTCAATTTGCTTGTCAATGCACTCATCATGGGGAGATTGAGAAACCAAGTTGAGATGTGCCTTGGTTTCAGTCTGTGATAAGTGATTGACAGATTTCCTTCTGGGCGAAGTGGTCCCTCCGAATAGGTTCGGAGGTGTGTTCACCGAAGGGTTCGGTGTTTACTGTTTGCAAAAGTTCGTAACGAGGTATATCTGTCGGAGGGTCCAGCAATATACTGTTCAAAGGTTGTACCAAAGTGGTCTGTATTTTGGGTGGTACATCGGAGTGTGTACCGGAGGATGTCATACTCGGAGAGGTCTCCGGGGTATCGGATACACTTGTGTTCTTGTCGTTAGTATGCAGGTGACTTCGGAGGCGATGGGACGGTCAACATAGTAGATGAACCGGGTCAAGCAGGGAGCTTGGCACTAGGCTAGCGGGGAGCTTGGTCACAGAGGTTGTGTGAAGTTGAGGTCGGTCCTCGGGTCGAGGTGCACTTGTCGAAGGTAGGAAGTGCAGAGGGGGACTCCGGCTGAAGATAACCCGAGACAAAGTCCTTAGAGGTGAGGCACTTTGAAGGGGTACTCTCAAGGAGTAACTTCGAATGCTAGCAGACGAAGTCCTCAAAAATGAGGCAAGGCTCCCATGTGTGCTTCGGACAGAGACACTTGGAAGGACACCAGATAAAGGTCTCAGAAGTCGAGGTGCATCGAAGGCATGGTCTGGGTAAGTCTCTTCGGGAGTATGCTCAAGGTTGAGACACTACGAAGAAGTGCTTATGGAAGTGCTTCATGCAGAGGCCTTGGACGTAGGAGGGATTTCGAAAGGTGGTGGACAAAACCCTCCGACGAGAGGTACTTCAAAGTCAGTTTATCTTGACGTGCTTCGGCCATACATGACTTCAGTGCACGGACGAGCGGCTATCGAGCTAAGGGTAGCTGTGAAGTCGTGGCAATCCACTCCAAAGGTGATGGTGTGAAGACTCATGGGCTTTGATGGCTTCGTCTCAAAACCGTCATTTGTATCGAAGACAGACTTTGGTGTAGTGAAGCCCTCTGGGTTCAAATCTTACTATTGAAGCCATTGCAGCACTTCGTGTGCGAAGGGAGATCCGAAGATTCCAGTCTGCAAAGCTGAGACAAAAGGAGCTTCCAATAATGTAGACTACCATCTGTACCCTCATGACTGCCAGAGGCAATAAAGTTGTAAACCCTAGGAGTATAGTAGGCTATTCACATGTATGAGTTGTGCCTATAAATAGAGAGGTTGTTGACGCTAAAATGCGCCCTCACACTTGGGTCGGTTTGCCGATCCAAAAGCATGTGGATACTTAGAGGTAAACCCCTAGGGATGACACAATGCCAACATCGCATTCTGACGCCCCTTAAAACAGTGGTAAGGGAATAATAGAGTCGCCAGGCTCCCAGATAAAACCCTAGGTGTAAGTTCCAATTGGCCGAAGTGTGTTAAAAAGCAATCAATAGGCCAAGCTAGGGTTGGTTGGACCGAAGCAATCAAGGCGGTCAGACCAGCATTTGTCGGTGGTGCAGTCGCACCGGCCTGGTGGCTGATCATCATCGTCGGGCGTGAGTCGGTCGGACCATCCCAAAAGGCGGTCAGACCGACCGTCGTTGGTGGTGTGGTGACACCATGGTTGAGTGATGTGGGCTGGCACACGATGGTCGGACCAGCTTGGTATGATCGGTCGGACCGACTATGTTCACTTGGTTGGACAGGCCAACCTAGCCCGGTCAGACCGATAGGAGCCAGTGGGGCCTCGGCAATGAAATTCGAGGATATAGATGTGACATCTCTCTCCATGCTCCCATCCATTCTACTGCGTACGCGATGAAAAGGGGGAGCACTAGTGATCATAATAGGGGAATCAGCTTCAGAAAAACTAAATCTTCTAAACACTGCATCTATCCTAGAGTTTACTCTGCGAACCACGTGTTCCTTATGTTTTTCCAATGTGGAGTTATCCGCTCGGTCTACTTTGGAAACTATCTCTTGTTCGAGGTCCGGGGGAAAGAGGGGAGGACAAGATTTTACCTTAGCCGGCGTGGTGATGGCGCTAGATTTTGCGTCACGCTTGACAAACGTGTCACCTATCTTGACGTAGCTTGCAAGCATGCGATCGCAAAGTTCCTTCACCTTGGCTTCAAGGTATGCACGGTCCTCCTCCGAGAGATCCTCTAGGGCAACGGTACAAAAGTCGTCGTCATCCTCCATGTTCCCCACCATGCTTGTTGGCATAGAAGGTACCGTCGGTGTAGTCGTAGTAGTCTTATTTTCCGTCGATGTAGTCGCACTTGGCGTGTATGTCCCCAGCAGAGTCGCCGAAAAGTGTGTTGACGCTAAAACGCGCCCTCACACTTGGGCCAGTTCGACGATCCAAAAGCGTGTGGATACTTAGAGGTAAACCCCTAGGCATGACACGATGCTGACGTCGTATTCCGATGACCCTTAAAATAGTGGTAAGGGAATAACGGAGTCGCTAGGGCCAGAGTGTGTGAAAAAGCAATCAATCGGACAAGCTAGGGCCGGTTGGACCAAAGCAATCAAGGCAGTCAGACTAGCCTACGCGGGCCGGTTAGACCGACACTATGCCGTCGGTTGAACCGACGGTGCGAAGTGGGGCGCCAAAGGATATCTTCGGTGTTCGATTCGAAGGGAGGGGGTGTCGAAGGGGTCCCAAAGGGGCCTTTGGCGTCTTGATTGGTCGGACCGGCGTTAGGACTCCGGTCAGACCGAAGTGCAGGTTTTGAGGGGTCCCGGTGAATAGGGCTCTGAACGCAGTCTTTGCCACCTCGGTCGATCAGACCGAAGGTAGTCCTTCGGTCAGACCGGAGGGTACCGAGGCTCCGGAGGTTGATGCGAAGGGCGTCCTGGACGAGAAGAAGTCCTCCAGTGTGAGGGGCTTGGTCGGACCGCAGGTAGAGCTCCGGTCAGACCGACAGGATCTGCTGTGAAGGAGGCCTTCGTCGCGATGAAGACCTTCATCGTGAAGTAGGCCGAGGCCGATCAGACCAACTCAGTGTCGTCGGTCAGACTGGCATGTGCCGGAAACACCTGGTTGGACCGGCCCTAGATGGCCAGTCAGACCGACAGGGGAACGGAGAAGCCTCCAGCTTGACGGTGATCTCTCCGTTGACTTGGATTGTTGTAGTGGAGTTGGTTTGACGAAGATGATGACCTTGACTCCTGCAAAACACAAGAAACCAATGGCAATTTGGCCTAGGGACCGAATCACCGGTAAAAACCAATAAAAACGATAAAAACCCATACAAGGGCAAAACGAAAGGTTTTCGGATCAAACCCACAAAGAACTCATTGTAGCGTGGCGAAGTACATACAATTTGCTGATCAAATTGCAAAATATCTACTACTAGGAGTACAATAATGCTAGGGAAAAGGTAGATTGAAAAGTAAAGGTACGATTCAAAACTAGGGTTTTGAAGTATTGATCTATGGAGATACCCTTTGAATTGGCCTCACCCCTATATTTATAGGGGCTGGTCTAAAGTTTCCTGACACCTACTCCAAGTAGGATTCGACTAAAAAGTGGTTAAGATTTAATTAGAGATCAAAACAGCCCAAAACCAACTCTATCTCTAGTTTTCATACTTGGGCCAGTCTGATCGGATCCATTGGGCCAGTCTGACCGGGCCTACATGGCCGGTTGGACCAACCTACTATGGCCGGTTGGACCGGCCTGTGCCAGGAAATGCATATTTTCGGCACAAATTACCAAAAATTAATATTTTGACAATTTCGACGATTAATGCCATTTTTTGCTATCAATAGAGGTTGGCTGAGATCTAGGGTAACACTGTGCACTTCACTTTTAGAATCTTTTGTACTGACTGTAGCCTTGGGCCAGCCACCATGTTTTGTACTCTAAATCAGTGAGTTTTTGTGTTCCCTGATCTTGCAATGAAATTTCTATTCTGTTTTCATTTATTGCATGAACTTGTATCTGTGTTTTTCGCACTATCTGGGTTGACTTTTCTCTAGTTCATTTCGTTCTGTGTAAACCCGAGTTTTTATTCTGTGTTCTTCTTGATGAAGTGTTCTGTCTCTCATGCGTGTGATTTTTGTGTGTGATTTTGGAGTATGCTATCTCTGAGTATTTTGAAGGCCAGTCCTCTCGTTTTACTAGCGAAGTACAATTTTCGCATATGAACGAAGCTGTCGTTCCTTAGCTTACCGAAACCTTCCTGGTTGTTCATTTTTGTTGTTTGGTTCGGAGAGCTCAGTGCTATGCCTAAGTATTTGTTACTAGTGCGGAGCATCTGATCAGAGCTCTTTGAGGGAAACGCATTTGTGCGATGTACTGTTGTGTGAAGCCTGCTCATAGGCACATCTTTGTGTGGAGCGAGCACAAACTTTGTTGAGTTCAGTGCGTTTTTTAGGTTTCTGAGTGTGAGTGAAGTCTTCTGGACTTCAAACTTTTACCATGTGCGAAGCCTGTGTTTGGAGTGTGTTCCATACTTCCGAACAAGACTCTGCAAAGGGTGTGTTCGAAGTTTGTTCAACAGAAGAGAATTTTAAAAGTTCCCATTCACCGCCCCTTTGATCGCCTGTTTCGGTCCAACAGAATCCTCTATGATGAATTGTCTGTGATGTGCTTTGGAGGTTGCATATGTTGGCTTCCAAATCCTAGCTGTGATTCCAGATGCAGTCTAGAATTATTTTTAAATGACCATATTATTAGTGACTGGTGATAATAATCACCTATCAGTAACGATCACATTAGTGATGGGTGTAAAGTATTCCTTGTCACCTAACATGACCTATTCAAGACACAACCTAAAAATAATTATTTTTAAAAATATTACCATAACATTAGTGATGGGTGACATTGGTCATCCATCCCTAAAGAACACAATAGTGATGGGTGTAAAGTACTCCCCGTCACTAAAGATGACCTTTAGTGATAGGTAACATTGGTTACCCGTCACTAAAACAGGGCTTGCCGGACGCGGAGGGGAACTGGAGAGACTCTTTAGTAATGGATATTTACCCGTCATTAAGGATAGGGATTTACTGACGTGATAAGGGTGACGGAGGAAATGCCCGTCACTACTATAAATTATGACCCGTCACTAATATATATTTCTATGGTAGTGTGGCGATGATAAGACTTCAACAGGCATAAAGTGGAGGACAACGATAGTAGTATGTATATAGAACCGACATTACTTACTAGACATGCATGTGTTATTTATGTGCTTAACGTGGTTTCATTATAATGTCACGGGAGGGACCTAGCAACATTGCAGAGAGGAAGGGGAAGCAGATAGCCAAGGAGGTCGGCACCGACCAAATGGAGAAATTGAAAAACATATGCTATTTTGGCAATCCAACAGATGTAACTCCAGCAAGGAAGGCTCTCTTGTAAGACATCTCGATGGGTTTATCCTCTTAGACTTGGTTATATGTCTATACAAAAAATAACATGATCATTGTTGGCATAAAAGATTACGCTAACAGGTTCTCTAAGATTAAGAACTAACAAACAGTGAATTTGTGTAGAGAACTATCTCAAGCCTCTGAATTGGATAATAGCTTAAGCAGTCCGAAATTGTGTATTGAATAGCTGAGTATTCGATGCCTATTACAGGGTAAGAAGGTGGGTATTTATAGGAAAAAAGTCTAAGGAAAATACCTATTTACCCCTCAATTACAACCGACATAGTGGAAACTATTCGGTACCCCAAATAGGGTTAAAATAGTAAAATCTATCCGGAGAAGGTAGATAAGGCAAATGTCTTATCAGTCTTGCTATTTTCCACCGAAGCTTCAGAGCCTGCGGAGGGTACCTTTGAATTCTCGAGTGGAAGCATCCTCCAGCTTAGAAACTTCATCACCTTCGGAGATAAACGCATGCTTCGATGCTAATAAGCCACCTTTGACTGTTGATTTCTAAAGTCCTGAGGATGAAGTATTTTCCCCCAACAATCATCAACAAGAAGTTGATGGTAAGTTATTTCAAATGTTAGTTGTTAACTAGATCATCTATGCAGATAGCTTTGTTTAAATTTTATTGTTATAGTACTTTTTAAGGTAGTACTATGAGATATACATCACATCTCACCTACACTATCAAACCATCGAGATTTAATTTGCATTAGTAGGGTCTAAGGTAGTCCTTATTGTGGAGCATAAATCCATGGATGGTGCTACCTAACTACTGGTTTTAGCCAATTTCTTCGAGATAACACGTTTGAAGTAGGCACAGTATGCACCTTCTATTTCAACATGAACAATGGTGCAATTAAGGTTGTCATGTATGTGTTTTAAACTTAGGAGGAGTACAGGGTGACCATAAAAGAGAGTGCAATACGACAAATATACATCCTTAATCGATTCATGCTGGGTAGATATAGAGAATCTCTAAATTGCATATTCATAAGAGCTTAAGTAGTATCTTATAAAGATTCTGTCTATCTACCCACCATAAATTGATTAACGTTGTACATATCTTGTTTTGTAGCCTCTTTTATGGTCACCTTGTACTCCTTTTTAGCCATGTAATTTCTTAGAGATATGTCGCGCCCCGATTTAATAAATCAGGACTTTATTGAAATTCCATAGAAAATCAATAAACCAAGACGTTCATCAAGCGACCACGTACAATACGGGCAATCATTCACGGTTCGTAGACCGCATTAATACAAAAGTGAATGAAAGTGAAGAGAAACTAATAAAATCAAGGGTCCTAGATGAACGCCTCCTTCCAGTCTCGCCTTGACTGGGTCGCTACTCCAGACCTTCATCCTCCTCATAGTAGACGGGCTCTGATGGTGTAAGTCAACGGGGTGAGTACAGATGTACTCAGCAAGCCACCGAATGCAAATATAATGCAAGGTAATAACAAGGGAGATAGTGGCTAGTTTTGCGGAAGAAGCATAATTGTAAAGCATTAAATGTGATCAATTTATTAGTACTGAAAAGTAAACATGTGTATGCATCATCATCTTCTAACTCGAGGAGTACGTTTCACCTCCTCGCACAACAGTCCTTACATGCCATGAATAACTCATCCATTCAAACAATTGTAAACTAACTGCGAGTAGTCACACAACCCGCCCTTGACCGTGGGCTCGACTTTTCGAAAAGATTGAATTACTCTGATCAGAGATGTACCACTATACCCACAAGGCACACACTCATCACTTACACCAAAGTGTAACGAGATGACCCATTTCACGGGAACTCGTGCCAAAACCTTCCATATGGTCTCCCCCGACTCAACAACACCCTCTTATAGGTTTCGTACCGTGTCTCGCCATGTCGAGTTTCCACAATACCCCCCTTGAGCCATCATCGGTACAAGGCGCCCTGAGGGCTAGCCCCTTGCCCCCTCCACTATGGTACTGAGAGCTGGAGTGTTCCACACTTCTAGTTAGGACAGACCCATTAGACTTGTGGTTGGTATGGAAGTGCTTTGCAACAGATCCCGCAGACCGGTCCTTATAGTGCCCCGGGTGCGACATAACAAAACCCGAGCTTGCACCCGGAACCCACCATACTTATAACATACCTAACTCCAACAGAGTCCAGAGACAAGAATAACGGGGTATTTCATATACCAGAATCCATCTAATCTACGACTCGTTTCTTTTATCCTATAGCAGTGGTGTCGGTACATTGGGCACTAGCTAATATAATATTTGTAGAGTGACAAGGAGTTAAGGCTCAATAAGCATGGCTTGGGTTTGCACACAAGGACAGGGATCTAATAAATATAAGTGTAAGGCTTGATCTTTGACTAATGCAATATTAACCTATGAGTTATAGCGATAATTTATTAAATCCTGGGCTCAATAATGATCAACTGTTTCCACAGAGGTGGTCGATGACTTGCCTTGATCAGCAAATGGGGATGGAGGAACCTCGGGGTAGAACTCCGGCTCCTCGACGAACTCGTAGTCTTCTCGATGCGGAAAGATAAACAATACATTCAATAAACAGATAAAATCCACCAAATAATAAACATACACATTTGTGGGTTTTATTATGTGGAATAAAGTTTTAATGTGCTGATGTTTGGTGAATAAACAGTAAACTTATTTTCTTAGGGATTTTCTAATTCATTTTCCTGAATTAATAATTTATCCCTAAGGGGTTTTTATTCATTTATTTATTAAACATATTTTGGGTAACAGTAACATACTGTTTTTATGGCATTAATGTGTAGAGAATAATATACTGAATTTAACAAAATATGAATGGTGAAATTTGGTGTTAAAATGAGCAAGTTATGAATTTTGGAAGTTTAAACTATTTTTCTGAATTTTATTTAAAACCAGAAAACAGTCTCTGGTCCACGGTGAACTGGGTTCACCGTGAACCGTTGACTGTGCGCGTGAGCCGGGCACGTGACAGCGGTTGGATCAGGATCCAACGGCCAGAGCGCGCGGGGGTGTTTTAAGTGGCGATCGACGGCTCCTGTGACTCGGTACCGCTTCGGCTCAGATCGAGGGCCAGGATTAAATCCCACGGGGATTTAATCCGGGCCGTTAGATCGAGATCGTGCGGTCCGCGAGGGATCCGGCACGGCACGCGGCGAAGGGGTAATTTACCCCTTCTTCCCCGACTCCGGTGGAGCTCCGGCGAGCAATTGCCCCGACGGCGAGGCCTAAGGCCCTAGGCGATGGCGAAAATGGAGAGAGGGGAAGACGGGGAACATGAAGATACCGGTGATGACGGCGACGGTGACCTGACGGCGACCGGCGTCGACGAGGGGCGGAGAAACCACTCGGGTTCGTCGGCGGCGAGGCGATCCGGCGGTCCTCTCGACCAACGGAGACGTGGCCGAGGACGGGCGGGTCTATGCGGTCACATTGGTGGCGACGACGAGGGCAGCGGTGGCTTGGATCACCGGCGAGTGGTGGCTGGAGGCGGAGCAGAGCAAGAGGCCAAAAACCTTGCGCCGGAGCTCTAGAAAGCGAGGGCTTGCGCTTAAGGCGGTGTGGGCAGTGAGCGGTGGCCGAGGTGGTCTTTATAGGGTCATTGGCGATGGCTATGGTAGGCTATAGGAGGGAAACCCATGAAGGGTTTCTATTTTACTCTGGCGAGGCTTTCCTTTGGCTCGGTTAGCTTCCTTAAGCGTGAAAACGCGTCGGCTATAGACGGAAGGGGTGCGGCGGTGCTCGGGGAAAGTGATCCTAGGGCGATCGAGCGAGATCGGGCAGCCGGTGGCGAGAATCCATAAGGGGATCATCGGGGAGAGGGAAGGGGGGATCCCCTTCCATGGAGAAGACGATGCTGATAGGTGGCCCCCACCTGTCAGTGGTCGAAACGAAAATAGAAGGGCCAACAGGCGGGTCCCGATGGTCAGAGAGCGCGGAAAGGGCAAGGGTGGCTGACGGGTGGGCCAAGCGGGGACGGGCGCGGGAGGAGAGAGGGGGAAGCGGCACCGACAGGCGGGACCCATGGGTCAGTGGCTCATGCCTTGGACTGGGCTGGGCTCGGGTGCTTTGGAGGTTAAGGCCCATCAAGCATTTTTAATTGTTTTCTGATTAAAATAAATCCAGTAATTCATATATTTGATTAAGGGTTGAATCACTGTTGATAAAAATTTGTAAAAATTCCTAAAATTATATCTTGGTCTCTAGTTCATCTCATAAAATTTTCAGGTCCAAATTTTGAATATTTCTCTCTGTTTGGCCTTATTTGAGTTCTTTTAGGATTTTTCTTTAATAAATAAATCCAGAAATGATTTAAATAATCTTTTTCTTTTATTTTATTTGTTTTTATTTCTTGGGGTGTTACAATCCTATCCCCCTTACAGAGAATCTCGTCCTCGAGATTCGGGTCAATCCTCGAACAACTCAGGATGCTATGCCTTGAGTTCATCTTCTTTTTCCCATGTAGCTTCCTCAACCGGATGATTGCTCCACTGCACCTTGCAGAAGCGGATGACCCGACTCCTGGTGATCCTTTCCTTGACCTCCAATATCTTGATAGGCTTTTCCACATAGGTCAGATCCTCTTGGACATCTAACTGCTGAAGATCCACTTGCTCTGTCGGGACGCGGAGACACTTCTTTAGTTGGGAAACATGAAACACGTCATGCACTCCAGCCAATGAGGGTGGTAGTTCCAACTGATAAGCAACCTCGCCTTGGCGTCGGATAATGGGGAATGGTCCAACATATCGAGGGGCCAACTTTCCTGTCATGTTAAATCGTTGAGTACCATGGAGAGGCGTAACTCGAAGATAGACATGGTCTCCTTCTTCAAATGCTAGGTCGCGACGACGATTGTCCGCGTAGCTCTTTTGTCGTGATTAGGCTGTCTTGAGTCGGTCTCTGATGATCCGTACCTTCTCTTCAGCTTCTCGAAGGATGTCCATCCCGAACACTTGAGATTCACCCGTTTGGTCCCAAAGTAGTGGCGTTCTGCACTTGCGTCCATATAAGTCTTTGAAGGGAGACATCTGAAGGCTGGCTTGATAGCTGTTGTTGTATGAAAACTCAGCGTACAGTAAGCTCTTGTCCCAAGTGGCTCCAAAATCTAAGACACATGCCCGTAACATATCCTCCAATATCTGGTTTACCCTCTCTGTTTGTCCATCCGTCTGAGGGTGGTAGGCTGTACTGAAGTTCAATCTTGTTCCCATCTCTTCTTGAAGGTTCTTCCAAAAACGAGAGGTGAACTGGCTTCCTCTATCGGACACTATCTTCTTAGGCACTCCATGAAGACACACAATGCGGGCCATGTATAATTCTGCAAGCTTGGGGCCACTAAAGGTCGTCTTGACGGCTATGAAATGCGCTACTTTTGTAAGCCGGTCGATGATTACCCAAATAGAATCATACCCAAGTTGGGTCTTTGGTAGTCCGGTGATGAAATCCATACCGATCTCTTCCCACTTCCATTCAGGTACTTTCAATGGCTGCAGCAGCCCTGCAGGTCTCTGGTGTTCAGCTTTTACCCTCCTGCAGGTGTCACACTCGGCGACAAACTGCGCAATCTCCCTCTTCATGCTAACCCACCAATAACGTTCCTTCAGGTTGTGGTACATCTTGGTACTGCCGGGATGAATGGAGTATAATGTCTCATGGGCTTCTCTCAGGATGAGGGTTTTTATCTCAGGTTTATCCGGCACACATATCCGGGTTCCAAACCATATGGTGCCATTCTCATCCTCTGAAAATCCTGGGGCTTTTCCTTGCCTCATGTTCTTCTTGATGGTTGCTATATCCGGATCTTCTAACTGAGCTTCACGGATCTGCTCAAATAGAATTGGCTGGGTCTCCAAGGTGGCTAGGTATGCTCCTGTGGTTAACCCAAGATTCAACTTTTCCATCTCTCTACTTAACAAGGGTGCATGATCCTGAATCATCACGGCTGTGCAATATCCCTTGCGACTTAATGCATCAGCTACCACATTTGCTTTTCCGGGGTGGTAGTGAATACCTAAGTCATAGTCCTTTATTATCTCCAACATCGTCTTTGCCTCAGATTGAGGTCCGGCTGTGTGAAGATGTACTTCAAGCTCTTGTGGTCCGTAAAGATCTCACAGCGATTTCCAACCAAATAATGCCTCCAAATCTTAAGGGCGTGTACTACTGCGGCTAATTCCAAATCGTGGGTCGGGTAGTTCAACTCGTGAGGTCTCAACTGACGGGAGGCATAAGAGATAACTTTTCCATCTTGCATAAGAACACATCCCAATCCTTGGCGAGATGCGTCGCAATAGACATGGAAGTCCTTACAGATATCGGGTAGGGTCAGTATGGGTGTAGATACCAAACGGATCTTGAGAGTGCGGAAACTTTCCTCGCATTCAGGAATCCATTCAAACTTCTCTCCTTTCTGCAACAACTTGGTCATTGGCTTGGCTATCTTAGAAAAATTCTCAATGAACCTCCGATAATATCCGGCCAAACCCAGAAAACTTCGTATCTCAGATACGTTCGTGGGTGGCAGCCAATCCGTAACTGCTTCTACGGTGGCAGGGTCCACTGCGATTCCTTGCGCAGAGATGATGTGTCCAAGAAACTTTACTTCCGCCGTCCAAAACTTGCATTTGCTGTACTTGGCGTATAATTGGTGTTCCCTTAGCTTCCCTAAGGTTAACCGGAGGTGAGTCTCGTGCTCTTTCTGGTCCTTGGAATAAATGAGGATGTCGTCTATGAAGACCACGATGAATTTGTCCAAATATTCCATGAACACCTTATTCATCATGTTCATGAAGAATGCAGGGGCGTTGGTCAATCCAAAGGACATAACCGTACACTCGTACAGTCCATAACGGGTGGTAAAGGCCGTCTTGGGTATATCTTCTTCTCGAATCCTTAACTGATGATAACCAGACCACAGGTCAATCTTCGAGAATACCGTAGCTCCCTTTAGCTGGTCGAAGAGATCGTCGATCTGAGGCAACGGGTACTTATTCTTGATGGTTACTTCATTCAAAGCGCGGTAATCCACACACATACGCTTGGCCTTGTCTTCTTTCTTCTCAACGAAGATGAGGGGGGCACCCCAGGGCGATGTACTGGGTCTGATGTAGCCTTTCCTTTCGAGATCCTCTAACTGTTGCTTCATCTCAGCTAACTAATTGGCGGCCATCCGGTACGGTCGCTTGTAAATAGGGGTGGTTCCGGGCACCAAATCAATCCGGAATTCGATGTCCCTCCTGGGTGGCATCCCTGGTAAATCCTCTGGGAATACGTCTGGGTACTCACTGACTACCAATATCTCCTCCAAGGTAATCTGATGTAGTCTTGGTCTTCCGGTCTTCATGCTTGGCATCTGGAATGTGATGATAGTCCCTTCCTGACTAGTCACGGTCACTTTCCTCTGGGCACATTCTATTACTCCTTGATGTTTATTTAGCCAATCCATCCCTAGAATGAGATCCAAACCTTGACATTCTATTAGAATGGGGTCGGCCCAAAATATCGTGCCTTGGATATCTACCCATACCCTTGGACTAAAAGAATAGGCGAGGGTTTGCTTGCCTGGGGTAGCTATTAACACTGGTCTGGGTAGTTCACTAATGTCCAGGGAATTTCTTTCCACAAAAGCAGTCGATATAAAGGAGTGGGTACCTCCGGTGTCAAATAATACCACTGCAAATGATGAATGTACCGTAAACTTACCCATGACAATTTCCGGGGCAGCCTGGGCTTCTTCGGCGGTGACGTGATTGACTTTGGCGCGGACGGCGGGGTTCGATGTGACGCCTTGGGCATGCTTGGGATGAAGGCACTGACTGGAGTAATGCCCTTCCTGACGGCAGTTGAAACATACCACGGGCTTGCCGTGCTTGTCGCGTAGGATCTCCGCCTTCTTTGCTGGGGCGGGTGGTGCAGCTAGTGCGGCAGGAGCGGGGCGAGGCTGTCCGGCTCCGGCATTGGCGGCAGATGGCGCCGGGCGATACACTGGTCGGGGGTGATATTGTGGCGTCGGAGGAGGAGGGGTGAAGCGAGGCCTCTGCGCCATGCCTTGGTTCTGCCTGAAGGCAATCATTCTCTTCCTCTTCACGTCGACCTTATTATGCTGTGTCTCCTTAATGATAGCTTTATTAACCAACTTTTGAAAGTTGGCGTAATCCCCGGAAACGAGTTGAAGGGACAACTCATCCTTCAGTCCCCGAAGGAACTTGGACTGTCTGGCTGCGTCTGTACGGACTTCTTCAGGCGCGTAACGGGCCAGTCGGTTGAACTCGTGTAAATACTCCGTAACGGTCCTGCTCCCCTGTTGCAGGTCCCGGAACTCCTACTGCTTCTGTGCGATAATACCGTCTGGGATATGAGCAGCACAGAAGGCATCAGAGAACTCTGCCCAGGTGTGAGCATGTCCTTCGGGCAGAGTCTCACGCAGGTTGTCCCACCATTCTGTGGCGGGACCCTTGAGCTGGTGCGCGGCGAAGGCTACTTTTTCCTGCTCAGTGCAGGTCAGGAGGTCTAGTTTCTTTGCGATAGTCCTCAACCAATCCCCAGCCTCCATGGGGTTGGTGGGGCTTGAGAACGTGGGTGGGCAGACTCGGAGGAACTCCGAGAGCTGAGAGGCGGGAGCGGGAGCTGGTGTGGCGGGGCGGGGCAGCTCGGGCTGTTGGTGGAGGCGGAAGAATTGCGCCTGCTGCTCTTGCATCTGCTGCTGCTGTTGCTGCATCTGGTTCAATAGGGCAGCGACCAACTGGTTCTGAGTGGCCATCATTTCAGCTAGTGTGGGGTGGTTGGCGACTGGGGCTTGCCTTTGCCCGGTCGCTCCCCACTGTGGCAAGTTGCCGCTCTCTCCTCCATTCTGGGGAGCGTCGGAGCCTTGGTTGTTCGACATCCTGAGATTTCCAAAATAACAATATCTTTAAAGGGGGAACATTGCTAAATTTTATTCCAAAAGATCGTTCTTGCGATTACATTTATTGTCTTTTATTTAATTCATCACTCATGCCTCATATTTGACATGAATGGCAATACAAGCAAGCAAAAAGCAATCAAGCGTCAACTATGTCTATGGTAGCTCGGGGGACGGCTCGATCACGGGCTCGTGGGAGACGGTCGGGGTCGAGGAACTAGATGGTCCGACGGGTGGTGCACTGCGGGAGATCATCTTGGGCCTCATGGTGGGGATCCGAAGGGGTTTCTTCTTGCGAGGCGGAAGAGGGGCGATCTCCTCGATATCCTTCTTTAATTCCTCGATCTGGTAACGGAGCTGAGGGTTGGTGGCGACGTGCTGCCGAAGGAGCTCATTCTGACACCGTAACTCCTCTGCCTCGGCCGCCAAACGGTGTCCCTGCTGAATACGGCGACGAAGATCTCTGTTCTCGTGGTTCAGATCCTCAGAAGACTGTCGGTAAAAACTGATCGTGTCGCGCTGTCCATTGGCGTCCTGTAGTGCCTCGTAATGGAGATCATCCATTGCCTCCAACAAACGCATGGTATGGCCAATCGCGGAATGACGCTGGGAGAGCGTGCTGATGAAGACACTGTGGGGACTCCCTAGTGTGCGAAGAGGCACGAAGCGGAAGTCCGTGTCGTAGAGCTCACTATCGTAGATCATCCGGAGCTCAGTGAGGGCTTGGAGGGCAGTGCGTTGACTGGCAACCAAGAAGGTAGGTCCTCCTCCGCGATAGGTGTGAGCTGTCTGAGGGGAGGGCTGGACGACGACGGTGACCTCGCAGAAGCTTTCTTCCTCGTCGGGGAAGACTCCATGGTACATCGGCTCATGCTCAAATCCGAGGAAACCAACGAGCATGCGCAGCTCGCGGATGAATCCGGCCTCATCACGAAGGTTCCCACTCATGGTACGGACCGACATCTACAAAAGAGAGAAAGTTTTTGTGAAAAATCTCGGGAGATGAGAGGATAAGTAATTTTTGTAAGAAAATATAGTGAATATATAGGCCCTAAGGTCAGGTCTGTTTGGCTTCCTACAGTCAAGTCGGCTCTGATACCATCTTGTCGCGCCCCGATTTAATAAATCAGGACTTTATTGAAATTCCATAGAAAATCAATAAACCAAGACGTTCATCAAGCGACCACGTACAATACGGGCAATCATTCACGGTTCGTAGACCGCATTAATACAAAAGTGAATGAAAGTGAAGAGAAACTAATAAAATCAAGGGTCCTAGATGAACGCCTCCTTCCAGTCTCACCTTGACTGGGTCGCTACTCCAGACCTTCATCCTCCTCATAGTAGACGGGCTCTGATGGTGTAAGTCAATGGGGTGAGTACAGATGTACTCAGCAAGCCACTGAATGCAAATATAATGCAAGGTAATAACAAGGGAGATAGTGGCTAGTTTTGCGGAAGAAGCATAATTGTAAAGCATTAAATGTGATCAATTTATTAGTATTGAAAAGTAAACATGTGTATGCATCATCATCTTCTAACTCGAGGAGTACGTTTCACCTCCTCGCACAACAGTCCTTACATGCCATGAATAACTCATCCATTCAAACAATTGTAAACTAACTGCGAGTAGTCACACAACCCACCCTTGACCGTGGGCTCGGCTTTTCGAAAAGATTGAATTACTCTGATCAGAGATGTACCACTGTACCCACAAGGCACGCACTCATCACTTACACCAAAGTGTAACTAGATGACCCATTTCACGAGAACTCGTGCCAAAACCTTCCATATGGTCTCCCCCGACTCAACAACACCCTCTTATAGGTTTCGTACCGTGTCTCGCCATGTCGAGTTTCCACAATACCCCCCTTGAGCCATCGTCGGTACAAGGAGCCCTGAGGGCTAGCCCCTTGCCCCCTCCACTATGGTACTGAGAGCCGGAGTGTTCCACACTTCCAGTTAGGACTTACCCATTAGACTTGTGGTTGGTACGGAAGTGCTTTGCAACAGATCCCGCAGACCGGTCCTTATAGTGCCCCGGGTGCTACATACCAAAACCCGAGCTTGCACCCGGAACCCACCATACTTATAACATACCTAACTCCAACAGAGTCTAGAGACAAGAATAACGGGGTATTTCATATACCAGAATCCATCTAATCTACGACTCGTTTCTTTTATCCTATAGCAGTGGTGCCGGTACATTGGGCACTAGCTAATATAATATTTGTAGAATGACAAGGAGTTAAGGCTCAATAAGCATGGCTTGGGTTTGCACACAAGGACGGGGATCTAATAAATATAAGTGTAAGGCTTGATCTTTGACTAATGCAATATTAACCTATGAGTTATAGCGATAATTTATTAAATCCTGGGCTCAATAATGATCAACTGTTTCCACAGAGGTGGTCGATGACTTGCCTTGATTAGCAAATGGGGATGGAGGAACCTCGGGGTAGAACTCAGGCTCCTCGACGAACTCGTAGTCTTCTCGATGCGGAAAGATAAACAATACATTCAATAAACAGATAAAATCCACCAAATAATAAACATACACATTTGTGGGTTTTATTATGTGGAATAAAGTTTTAATGTGCTGATGTTTGGTGAATAAACAGTAAACTTATTTTCTTAGGGATTTTCTAATTCATTTTCCTGAATTAATAATTTATCCCTAAGGGGTTTTTATTCATTTATTTATTAAAAATATTTTGGGTAACAGTAACATACTGTTTTTATGGCATTAATGTGTAGAGAATAATATACTCAATTTAACAAAATTTGAATGGTGAAATTTGGAGTTAAAATGAGCAAGTTATGAATTTTTGAAGTTTAAACTATTTTTCTGAATTTTATTTAAAACCAGAAAACAGTCTCTGGTCCACGGTGAACTGGGTTCACCGTGAACCGTTGACTGTGCGCGTGAGCCGGGCACGTGGCAGCGGTTGGATCAGGATCCAACGGCCAGAGCGCGCGCGGGTGTTTTAAGTGGCGATCGACGGCTCCCGTGACTCGGTACCGCTTCGGCTCAGATCGAGGGCCAGGATTAAATCCCACGGGGATTTAATCCAGGCCGTTAGATCGAGATCGTGCGGTCCGCGAGGGATCCGGCACGGCACGCGGCGAAGGGGTAATTTACCCCTTCTTCCCCGACTCTGGTGGAGCTCCGGCGAGTAATTGCCGGCGACGGTGAGGCCTAAGGCCCTAGGCGATGGCGAAAATGGAGAGAGGGGAAGACGGGGAACATGAAGATACCAGTGATGACGGCGACGGCGAGCTGATGGCGACCGGCGTCGACGAGGGGCGGAGAAACCGCTCGGGTTCTTCGGCGGCGAGGCGATCCGGCGGTCCTCTCGACCAACGGAGACGTGGCCAAGGACGGGCGGGTCTATGCGGTCACGTTGGTGGCGACGACGAGGGCAGCGGTGGCTTGGATCGCCGGCGAGTGGTGGCTGGAGGCGGAGTAGAGCAAGAGGACAAAAACCTTGCGCTGGAGCTCTGGAAAGCGAGGGCTTGCGCTTAAGGCGGTGTGGGCAGTGAGTGGTGGCCGAGGGGGTCTTTATAGGGTCATCGGCGATGGCTATGGTAGGCTATAGGAGGGAAACCCGTGAAGGGTTTCTATTTTACTCCGGCGAGGCTTTCCTTTGGCTCGGTTAGCTTCCTTAAGCGTGAAAACGCGTCGACTATAGACGGAAGGGGTGCGGCGGTGCTCGGGGAAAGTGATCCGAGGGCGATCCCCTTCCATGGAGAAGACGATGCTGACAGGTGGCCCCCACCTGTCAGTGGTCGAAATGAAAATAGAAGGGCCGACAGGCGGATCCCGATGGTCAGAGAGTGCGGAAAGGGCAAGGGTGGCTGACGGGTGGGCCAGGCGGGGACGGGCGCGGGAGGAGAGAGGGGGAAGCGGCGCCGACAGGCGGGACCCACGGGTCAGTGGCTCATGGCTTGGACTGGGCTGGGCTCGGGTGCTTTGGAGGTTAAGGCCCATCAAGCATTTTTAATTGTTTTCTGATTAAAATAAATCCAGTAATTCATATATTTGATTAAGGGTTGAATCACTGTTGATAAAAATTTGTAAAAATTCCTAAAATTATATCTTAGTCTCTAGTTCATCTCATAAAATTTTCAGGTCCAAATTTTGAATATTTCTCTCTGTTTGGCCTTATTTGAGTTCTTTTAGGATTTTTCTTTAATAAATAAATCCAGAAATGATTTAAATAATCTTTTTCTTTTATTTTATTTGTTTTTATTTCTTGGGGTGTTACAAGATAACACATTAGAAGTTAATGTATGTGATATTAATTTGGTTATAAATCTTCTTTGTTCATTTTGTTATGAATTGATTGTGATATGCTTTGGAATGTAATGCTGAATCTATTTTGATTCATGATACCATCTAACAATTATTCTTTTTTCAAAATGACCATATATTAGTGACAGGTGAAATAATCAAGCTGGTTTATAGGTCCCTTTTAGTGACAAGTAAATAATGTAACCCGTCACTAAAGGTCACTAAAGGTTGACTCATTAGTAATAGGTAATGACGTTACATCACTAATGTAATAAGAATGGGGGAAGACTTGTCTATCACTAATATAAAGGTTATCATCTGTCACTAATAGAGTTTTTTTGTAGTAGTGTCACCATACTTGTCACCATGCACATATGCTTATAAATGTAAGGTTTGTTTGAGCTTCTGACAACTAGAGATTTTCAATAGCTAGCTGGTTTGGCATGAGTAGTTGCATAGTTTGAGTATCGTTCGTGGAAATATAGAGAAGCTAGTTGTTGGCGTAAAAGATTACGCTAACAAGTTTCTAAAGATTAGAACCTAACAAACAAAGTGTTTGTGAAGTAAACTATTTCAAGCCTCCGAAGTGGATAATAGCTCAAAACAGTTCGAAGGTGTGTATTGAATAACTCATTATTTGATGCTCGTTACAGGGTAAAACGGGGGGTATTTATAGGCCAAAACCTTAAGGAAAAGACCTTTTTACCCCTCTGTTAGAAACGACATAGTGGAAACTATTCGGTACCCTTAATAGGGCTAAAACGGTAAAAGACTAATCTAATAAGAAAGAAGATAAGCCTTCCATCTTAGCTGGCAAGGATGTTCTCTAAAGAGTCTACGTTCGAAGATATACTCCGAACTATAGTTCGCCTCGATCCTTCGAACTTGACCTAGTCAAAGCCGGAGTTGGACGCTAAAGAGCTTCAGCTAAATATCCTGTCTTCGTCTTGTTGTAATAGTAACCCTGAGGATGAAGTATTTTCCCCCAACAGTAGCCCCTCGAATATGCTTCTCCGCTAGATCTGTAAAGTTAGGAGAGCAGTACACGCAAGAAAAATAATCATGCGTAGGGGTTAACAAATTTAATCAATCTTCGAAATACATGAAGATTCATAACTTCGAATTGATTTCTAAGGAAGTTACATTCGAACAATCCCAGAATTAACTTACGAAGTCAGAAAGCCTTTTAGACTCAGAAGAAATAGCCATTAGCCTTTTCCTTTTAGAAGAAGCTACGGGGTGCATTAACTTTGTAAATAGTAACGGTCAAGAATGCGAAACGACAAATGTGAATGGTAAAAAATTGTGAACCTGGGCTATAAATAGAGGACCCAGATACTTCTCAAACACCTTCCTCACCGTCTTTGCGCAACCAACCTTTAGCCTCCAAACTCTAACTTCAAGCCTTCGACTCAGACCAATGGCGAAAACAAGCTTCAAGGCTCCTGGGGCAACTTCGGCCCTAGCCCGGCAGCAAGCGATGGCAGTGGAAGCAGCAGCTAATGGACCCAACGTGTACGGGGGAGCCCGATCTTTCGATGAGAGATGGAGGATGTGGTGAATTTGGTGGAGGCCGACGTTGGCTACCCGACTACCACAACTAGGATGGTGTGGCGCCTTGAGCGACAGGTACACCATCTCCTCATAACTACGATTTGGGGTGGAGGTCGACGTTGTGCTACCCGACTACAACAACCACAAGGATGCTGCATCTTAGCGATAGTTACACCGACTCCGGTTGTTGCTGCTCTTGCCGTGCTAAGAACAGCCTTGAACTTGCAAGCCATCGAAGAACAAGCAAGAACAAGATGACAAGCAAACACAAACGGATATGATAGAAGTTGGAGTTTTGATTCAAGTAATCGGGCGGTCTAGCCGACACGCGCGTTTACAAGGAAGTAGCAATAGCTAACATACATCAAACAAAACCCGAGTTCTTTTTGTGGCTACAACTTGCTTAAAAGGAAAACTATAAACTCAGGATGGAGTCACGAGTGTTCTTCAGCAGTTTCTAGACGTTTCGTCTGTCCTCTGCCATTGATTCCTGATCCGTTGGAAAGTAGACAAAGAGACCTTTCCAACAAGTACTTATTTGCTTTAAACAACCTTGGGAGTTGAAAGATATGCTCTATTTAATCTTGGATTTCTGCAGTTACAAGAGTCCCTTCGGAAGTACGAATATTTATTGCATTGTTGCCTTCTCCACTCCTAGCTGGTTCAATTCCTAAGCACTTAAGGATAATAACGTCATCACAAGGCTTTAATAGTACCCTATTTGAAAAATAATTAACTTGAACAGCTAGGAACGAGTTCACCAGATAATTAAGTTCACGTGCACGGGCGCGTGTCATTGGTCCTTGCTTAGGTGTAGGTGGTGAAGGGGCTGCTGTTGTGGTTGTATCAATGGCAGCGATGTCCTCATCATCCTCCCCTTCTTGCAATAGAGTCATCCTCGACTCAAACGTGTCCTACTCGCGCAAGTATGGTTTCAAATCTGCAATGTTAAAAGAGGGACTAACCCCAAAATCTGCAGGCAACTCAATTTTATATGCATTATCATTTATTTTTTGAAGCACTTTGAAGGGTCCAGCAGCTCTTGGTAGAAATTTAGACTTTCTCAAATCCAGAAATCTATCCTTTCTCAAATGAACCCAAACTAAATCACCAAGTTCAAAAGTAACATGCTTTCTACCCTTGCTACCAGCTTGTTGATACTTAGCATTCATGGACTCAATGTTTGCCTTAGTTTGCTCATTTATCTTAAGAATCAGTTCAGCACGGCGAGAAGCATCAAAATTCAATTTTTCTGAAGGTGGAATGGCCATACGATCAATGGGAGCACGAGGGACAAAACCATACACAATCTCAAAAGGGCATAATTTAGTAGTCGAATGCAGCGAACGATTGTAAGCAAATTCAATATGAGGCAAACATTCTTCCCACAATTTGATATTATGTTTCAGAACATCCCTAAGCATGGTAGATAAACTCCGGTTTAGAACTTCTGTTTGTCCATCAGTTTGAGGATGACAAGTAATAGAAAAGAGTAATTTAGTTCCCAACTTAGCACATAAGGTTTTCCAAAAATTACTAAGAAATTTAGCATCCCGATCTAAAACAATAGTGTTTGGTACCCCATGCAAACGAACAACTTCACAAAAGAACAAATCAGCAATATGGGTAGCATCATCAGTTTTGTGACATGGTATGAAGTGTGCCATTTTAGAAAACTTGTCTACAACAACAAAAATACTATCCCTCCCCTTCTTTGTTCTAGTCAGTCCTAAAACAATGTCCATAGAAATATCCTCCCATGGAGTACTAGGAACAGGGAGAGGCATGTACAAACCATGTGGATTAATACGGGACTTAGCTTTTTGACAGGTGATGCAGCGAGCAATAAACTGCTCCATATCCCTTCTCATCTTTGGCCAATAGAAATGGCTTGTTAGGATGTCTTCTGTCTTCTTCACACCAAAGTGCCCCATCAACCCACCGCCATGTGCTTCCTGCAATAGTAACAGGCACACAAAACTAGCTGGAATGCATAATTTGTTAGCCCGAAACACAAAGCCATCAATGAGAACAAACTTGTTCCATGTTCTCCCTTCTTTACATTGCAGCAACACATCTTTGAAATCAGCATCAAAAGCATACTGTTCTTTAATTTTTTCCAAGCCAAAGATCTTAAAATCAAGTTGGGATAGCATAGTATAATGACGAGACAAGGCATCCGCAATGACATTATCTTTTCCTTTCTTATGTTTGATGAAATAAGGAAAAGACTCAATAAATTCTACCCACTTGGCATGCCTACGGTTCAGATTGGTTTGGCTCCTAATGTGCTTCAAAGATTCATGATCAGAATGTATAACAAATTCTTTAGGTCATAAATAATGTTGACACGTTTCCAAAGTTCGAACTAGAGCATATAATTCTTTATCATAAGTGGAATAGTTCAAACTAGGCCCATTCAGTTTCTCACTAAAATAAGCAATAGGCTTTCCTTCTTGCAACAAGACACCTCCCAACCCAATACCACTAGCATCACATTCCAATTCAAAAGTCTTATTGAAATTTGGTAATTGGAGAAGGGGTGTATGAGTTAACCTATCCTTCAAAGTGTTAAATGCAACCTCTTGCGCCTTCCCCCAGGTGAACGGAGCACCCTTCTTCATAAGCTCATGCAGTGGGCCTGCTATGGTGCTGAAGTCCTTCACAAATCGGCGATAGAATCCAGTAAGCCTGAGAAAGCTTTGGACTTGCGTGACCGTGGTAGGAACCGGCCAACTATGTATTGCTTCCACCTTGGCTTGATCAACTTCAATTCCCTGTGGTGTCACAACATAGCCAAGAAAAGAGACTATTTGTGCAAAAGGTGCACTTGTCAATGTTACCAAATAAGCGTGCATCGCGTAAAGCATTAAAAACAACATGTAGATGTTCACGATGTTCTTCTAGAGATGTGCTATAGATCAAGATGTCATCAAAGTAAACTACCACAAATCTTCCAATGAAAGCACGTAAAACTTCATTCATTAATCGCATGAAAGTGCTAGGTGCATTAGTGAGGCCAAAAGGCATGACTAACCACTCATACAAACCGAACTTGGATTTAAACGATGTTTTCCATTCATCTCCTAGCTTCATACGAATTTGGTGGTATCCACTACGCAAATCAATTTTAGAGAAAATCATCGAGCCATTAAGTTCATCAAGCATATCATCTAACCTAGGGATAGGATGACGATATCTGATGGTAATGTTATTAATTGCTCGACAATTTACACACATGTGCCATGATCCATCTTTCTTTGGAACCAACAGAACAGGAACAGAGCAAGGACTAAGGGACTCACGCACATAACCTTTGTCGAGTAATTCTTGTACTTGTCGCTGAATCTCCTTGGTCTCCTCCGGGTTGGTCCTGTATGGCGCTCGATTTGGCAAGGAAGCCCCAGGGATGAGGTCAATCTGATGCTCAATACCTCTGATTGGTGGTAGCCTGGGTGGCACTTCTTGTGGGAACACATCAGCATATTCATGCAAAAGATTAGTGACAGTAGGAGGCAAAGTAGATGGTATGTCGTGAATCGAGAACAAAGCTTCTTTGCAAACAAACACATAGCAGATCGTGGCATCATCATTTAATTCAAGCAAATCAGATTTTGAAGCAAGGAAACAATCACTTTTCAATTTTATGTCATTTTTCCCAACAAGAGCATATTTAGATTTGTCATTCGTAGGTTGAACCGATCCGTTCACAACACCACTGTCATTTTGAGCAGATTTCTTGTTTTTCCTCCTTGCAAGCTCTAGCAACTTCATCCCTCAAAATAGCATCGAGGGACATGGGGTGCAAAACAAGCTTCTTCTCATTATGCATGAAAGAATATTGATTTGATTTACCATGATGCAATGTATCCTTATCAAATTGCCAAGGTCTACCAAATAACATAGAGCAAGCTTGCATAGGTACCACATCAAAATCAATGTAATCATGATATGGACCAATTGTAAATTCCACTCGGACCATACGTGTTACCTTAAGCTTACCACTATCATTGAACCATTGGATGTAGTAGGGATGTGGGTGTGGTAGTGTTTTCATCCCAAGTTTTGCTACCATGGTGGCACTCACCAAGTTGTTGCAGCTTCCTCCATCAATAATAATGCGACACGATCGTTCCAAAACTACACACTTTGTTTGGAACAGATTGTGTCGCTGGTTCTATTAAGCTTGAATCATTTGGGCACTAAAGATATGCCTCACAACAAGACTCTCGTAGTGTTCAGCATGTTCAGCCCCAATGTGTTCTTCATCATCATTCTTGTTTCCTGCATCTTGGGCAGCAAGCATGGCATATATTTCATCATCTAAATCACTAGCTGATGAATACTCACCATTTTCTCGTACGATCAGCACACGCTTGCTTGGAAAATCCCTTTGTATGTGTCCAAATCCTTTGCATCGGAGGCACTGGATGTCCTTCATTCTCCCGGTGGAAGCGACGGAAGAAGAAGTGTTGGCTGCAGTTTGGGTGGATCCTTTTGTTGTCTCGGTAGTACGGAAAGGTGCTGATTTTGATGTAGTTGTGGACAGCCGATTGGAAGCATCTCTCTGAAAATCATGTTTAGGGCCAGCGGCACTTGTGCGGGGCTGCCACGATGTAGTCCGACCTGCAGGAGTGTTATTTATTGTGCGGCATCCCTGCATTTCCATTTCAGCCTTACAAGCAAGATGAATTAATCGAGTGACATTAGTGTACTCCTTGTAAGCCAATATATCCTGAATTTCTCTAGTTAAACCACCCATGAATCGAGCCATCACAGCCTCTTCATTTTCAACTAGACCACATCTCATCATGCCTATTTATAGTTCTTGATAGTACTCCTCAACCGATTTGTTGCCTTTCCTAAGCTGTTGTAATTTATGCAACAAGTCACGAGCATGATAGGAAGGAACAAAACGACTACACATGATTCTTTTTAAAGCATTCCAAGTTTGTGGTACAATAGTTGTATTTTTAGTTTGGTACTCATGCCACCAAACAGAAGCAAAGTCAGTGAATTCACTAGTGGCAGCTCTAACCTTTTTATCATCAGGAAATTCATGGCATGCAAATTTTTGATCTACCAACAGCTCCCAAGTAAGATATGCATCAGGATCATATTTCCCATCAAAAGATGGTATGGAGAATTTAATCCTGCGTAGGGAATCATCGTTGTCACGTAACTCACGTCGTGGAGCTCGGCCAACCATACCGTGATAGTTGTGACGTGGTTGTCGCCGATACCTAAAAGATCCATCATCAAGCTCGGTATCCGCTGAATACTCTAGCTCGTCATATCTTGCGGCGCTGGCAATGGAGGTATGGCCGTCATCATCATGTTGTTCCCTCTCTCCGAGCCCAGCTTGTTCCATCCTCTCTAATCGCACATTGATTGCTGCAAGAGAGGTGTTAATAGCCCTAGCTGTTCTCTCCAATGTGGTCAGCTAGTTGTTGGCAAGAATCTGCGCCGCCTCTAATTGACCAATGCGCTCATTGGTGACTTGAACATCCTCATTGAGGGCTTCCATGTGCAACCTTAGTTGGCGTTCGAAATGTTGAATGATGCCCCCTCGTACGTGGTGAATGTGGAAGCGTCTCACTCGCATCAGCTGACATGGTTAGTACAAAAGAAGTACAAAAGCAAGCAGATTAAACCTATCAGTTGCTAGGAGATGGTAGGACACAGACACTTTCTCACTAGCAAGAAATCAAGCTTTTGCAAGTTCTTACCACACAATGCAGGAGGCACCGGCAAACAGCAAGAACAACAACAAACGGTGACTGCCAGCACAACCCGGTGGTGTTGTAGGGTAATTTTGTGGAGCTGTAGGTGGCTGCTAAAACAATTGCACAAAGGAATAACTAGTACCACGTTAGTCACAGCAAGTTGAATAAACGTTCCGCGATGGTACTGTGCTGGTCCTAGTCCAAACCGTGATAGAGACGTGAGCCGTCACCCAAATGTAATCACCAAAATGCTCAAAACAGCAAGCTGAATTTCAAAACTTTGAAGCAAAGGTCACACAAAATGTCTTTCTTTTTTTGTACTTGGAATCTTTATATAGAAAATTGAATTAGTGCGCCTTTTTTTTGGCCCGTGTCTTGTTTCTTGCTGATCTGTGCGGCTTTTGTTTTGCACTTGCCTTTTTCTCTCTTTGCAACTTCAGCTAGAGAATGAAAATGGAGATAGAACAAGGTGCACGAACGGGTACGGGGGAGCCCGATTTTTCGATGAGAGATGGAGGATGTGTTGAATTTGGTGGAGGCCAACGTTGGCTGCCCGACTACCACAACCAAGATGGTGTGGCACCTTGAGCGACAGGTAAACTGTCTCCTGATAACTACGATTTGGGGGTGGAGATCGACGTTGTGCTACCCGACTACAACAACCACAAGGATGACGTGTCTTAGCGATAGTTACAATGACTCCGGTTGTTGCTGCTCTTGCCGTGCCATGAACAGCCTTGATCCTGCAAGCAATCGAAGAACAAGCAAGAACAAGATGACAAGCAAACACTCACGGATATGATAGAAGTTGGAGTTTTGATTCAAGTAATCAGGCGGTCTAGCCGACACGCGCGTTTACAAGGAAGTAGCAGCAGCTAACTTACATCAAACAAAACCCGAGTTCTTTTTGTGGTTACTACTTGCATAAAAGGAAAACTATAAACTCAGGATGGAGTCACGAGTGTTCTTCAGCAGTTTCTAGACATTTCGTCTGTCCTCTGCCATTGATTCCTAATCCGTTGGAAAGTAGACGAAGAGACCTTTCCAACAAGTACTTATTTTCTTTAATTAAACAACCTTGGGAGTTGAAAGATATGCTCCATTTAATCTTGGATTTCTGCAGTTACAAGAGTCCCTTAGGAACTACGAATATTTATTGCATTGTTGCCTTCTCCACTCCTAGCTGGTTCAATTCCTAAGCACTTAAGGATAATAAAGTCATCACAAGGCTTTAATAGTACCCTATTGGAAAAATAATTAACTTGAACAGCTAGGAACGAGTTCACCAGATAATTAAGTTCACGTGCACGGGCGCGTGTCATTGGTCCATGCTTAGGTGTAGGCGGTGAAGGGGCTTCTATTGTGGTTGTATCAATGGCAGCGATGTCCTCATTAGCAGCGGCAGTGGTAGCGCCAGCAGCGACGGCGGCGGCAGTGCCAGCAGTAGTGGCGGTGGCAGCTCCGGCGGGGAATCCCCAACAGATCGGTCCTCATGATCTCTTCCTGGCTTCTTCGAAGTATCCGGACCAGTCTTATAAACTGGGGCCATCTACATGCAAGAGGGAGATGATCGCAGTGGTGGTAGAGGGGAAGATTAGCTCGGAGGTCATCATCCGGAAACCTGGAAAGGAGGCCATCCCTTCGCCGCGGCCGGGAGAAGTTGTGGTCTTCGAAGCCTTTTTTGAAGCGGCGTTAGGAGTCCCAGCAGTGGACTTCCTATCAGAGGTATTGGATCTGTTTCATGTTACCCTTCCTCAACTATCTCTGAATGCAATAGCGCGCTTGGCCATCTTCGAATGGGTGCTACGAGCTGAAGGCTGCGAAGGAAGAGCAGAAATTTTTGTAGCACTGCACAGGGCATCTTGCCATCCAAAAACTTACCAAGGCTCTAGGGGAGAGAAAATTGTAGTAGCCTTCGGCAGTATCAACTTCAGACTCCGGGATGAATTCCAATTGTGATTTCCAGCGAAGGCCATCAACGCTAGATGGTACACAGATTGGATTCTCCAGTGGTTCTATGCCGAAGTTGGAGCAGGCAGTCGTCTGGCCGGACAACGACCAGCTCGAAGCTCGCCTTAGCCTGCTCCAAAGGATTTGTCGCCGCATGAGCATGCGGGACTTAGCAGAGGAGTTCATCGGACTCCAAATTCCACCTCTGATGGCCAACTGGCCCATCACTTTCGAAGAAGATCCGGAGGGTGGACTCCGAAAAATTTCTTCAAACTCGAGCCCTGTAGGTAGCTTTGAAAAACAGCATGTTTTATATACGATTGTTTCATGAAATGACTAATGCAAACTTATCTTTCAGCTTCTCAAGTCCCTATGACATCGGAGCAAGTTGTTCAAGCTTCGGAGAAGATTCTATTAGCTCCAACTCCGGCCGAAAAGGAGTGGAGAAAAAAGCTAGTGGGCAGTTGGGAGCAACTCAACCGAGTATGGGGCATACTTGGAGTTGCAGCCCCCCTCTTCCGGACTGGGTGCCTTCTGAGTAAGGCCCGAAGAAGAGGAAAGCGGATGCTGGGAATTCGGCTCCGACCAAGACTCCCATGAAAAAACTAGCCCGAAAGCCGAAGAATGTGGCTCCTTCAAGACCTGTGGCTTCGCCCTCCGATTCATCTGAAGATGAGGGAGTTAGGGAAATGCAAAGGGTCCTCATGGACCTAATTACCGAAGATGAAGCCCTGGCAAACATTGTAGACACTAGCGACGCAGCAAATGTGCCAGATGCTCCAAGTAGCTCCGGACAGGCTGGGACCTCAAGCATTTAGCCTGACTTGCCACATCAAGAAGCCCCTGGTACTGAAGGCGGAGTCAAAGTTACATCTGAACAAGCTTCAATTCCAGACGAAGTGGTATCTGTTGCTCCAAGGGAGGCTCCAACAGTCAACCCTTCGGTTCCAAACTTTGAGTCCGATGACAACTTTGAAGTGGCTTTCGACCCTCCGAGTAGCCCCGTACTCATTCGCCGACAGGACTTCGGAGGTAAACTTCACTTTAACCGCCTTTTTCTTCACCCTGCAAAATTATGCAATATATAATACCTTTGTTTTAGCAGGGTCTGCTCCCATGGAGGTGACTCCCCCCATGAATACTGTTCCTGGGACCTCGACATCTCCGGGGTTGGTTCTAGAAGCTATGCAAATGGGACCTGGAAAAGGTAAAGGCAAAATGGCCCCCTTTCCTGCTCCGAACTCTGGATTAACTCCGTCTAAATCAACAGATGGAGGTCAATCTACGGAGGGGGGGCTAGTCCACCGAGGTCTCCGAAGATGCAGTGCTCTGACCCTTCGTTGAACGAAGACGATCAAAGGGCTCTGTCCATGCTCCCCCTCCTAGCTCCTTTTTTGGAGCGAAGGATCAGACTTCAAGCCCTGCTCGAGCCTTTGGATCGAGCTAATCGCGAAGTTGGGGAAACGGACTTAGTAGCCATACTTCGCGAAGCTGAGGGATCAGAGCTGAACGCAGCCTTGGAATGGGCAGCATACCAGGTATGAAGTATCTGCAAAACAAGATTAATTTCAACTTATGAACAATTCCTCACCTTGCTTTTTCTCTTCGCAGCAAATAGTCTTGGCTCGAGCTGCAGCCGTCTCGAATGAGCGAGGAAGTCTTCATCTTCAGGAGAGGATTACTGTTCTCTAGAGGAGTCTTGAAGGCTCCGATGTTCGAATCTCCAGCTTAGACGAGATGGTTGCAGTGGAAAGGAGGGCCAGACTTGGTCTAGAGGCTGCAAATAAGAAGCTCGAAGCTGAACAAATCGTGCTTCAGGCTGAAATAGAGAAAATGCGGGCAGAGCATGCCACGACGGGGGCTGAGCTGGTTAAGCTTCAAGAGGAGAAGACTAAAGCCATGGAGGAAGCCAGCAATCTGCTTAGCCAGAAAAACTCTTTAGCTACGGAGGCAGCTAGACTATCCTCTGTTGTAGATGAGCTAACTTCGTCAAGGGATGCCTTAATTGAAGATAAAGTGAAGTCAGAGAAGGTAGCTGTGGAGGTCATGAATAATCTTTTAGGTGTCTTAGAGTACTTCGGTACTCTTTGGACACTACCTTCGAGTGACAATGTCCCCTTACTGCGACGGCTAAAAATGATCCAAGGAGTAGCGAAGATGATGAAGACGGCAGGTATTCGGTATGGAGAACTCTCCGGCCATGTAGCTGCTCTCGGAGTACTTCGCTACTACGAGGATCTAGGGCTATCAGTAGCACCAGATTCGGAGGCGGCTCCCATTACCTTCGACGACAACCAAATGCTAAACCCTTCTGAAGATGTGGCCGTAGCTTGGCAAGCCTTCCAAGCTTCATGGAGAGCCGAAGGTCGAACAGCGATCAAGTCTTGGATCGATGAAGGGCATCGCCAAAAGCAAGCTCGGTCTCAAGCTTCGAGTAGCCAGCCTCCGCCGGACCCACAGGTTTAGTTTTTGGCTAGGGGTCCGAATATGTAAAAATTATGCTTTCATATATTATGAATGAAAACGTATTTATCGTGTTTTTAGGCTTCTCAACTTAGTATGGATGATGTCGAAGTATTAAATGTTACCGAAGAACTCCGCCTGCTATGGGCTACCCTCGATCTTTTAAAACTTCACAACTGACCTCGATTTTTGATTCCTCGAGAAAGCTCCGGTGCAATTGCGCCCGAAATATGTAAAGATATATTATCTTATATTAAATAGGAAGAAAAACAAGTTAACTTGGAAACCTCATCTTCTGAAGACGTTGAATGGTCCGAAGAAGAGAATATTGTTGAAGAACAAGGAAAGAAGCCTGAAGAACTTCGAAGCTGGGAGAGAAGCCCCGAGCGACTTCGAACTTGGGCTGAACTTCAACAGGAACAAAAAGATTTTCGAGCTTCGAATAGAGGGAGAAGAATTAAACGTAAGGTTATCAGGACTCCCGGCTCTGGAACTAGTCGTTCCAGCTTTAGTGGTAGCTCTAGAGATCGAAGGGGTCTTCAATTTCTTCTTGGTATAGACACAGATTTTTCATAATGTAGTGTAATCTATTCGAATAATAAAGAATAAGATTTTAAAATTGTCTCCTTACTTCCCAGCCCCTATTTCGGCGTAAGCAATATCGAAGTGTAGTCGAAAATGGTTAGGCGCAAAGAAAGATTTAGGAGTACAATTTTGGAGGCTCTGAGCCCCTCAGCTACTTAGAGATTGATTAAAATCTTACATAATGTCTTCGACTACTTGGAGTCTGAAAATTGGTAACTTAGTACCTTTTGTTTAAAATTTGTCACTTCGGACTAATTTCCCGGACACCTTAGCGTCCAAAACAATTGGTCACTTTGGACTCTTTTTACAGATATTCAAAGCTTATTAGCTCAAACTCTGTTTTGTTTGGCCTCCTTCGGCTCTTTTTGTGAATGCTATCAAACCGGTGGTTTGGAATTCGCAGTGGTCTCCTTGGACTCTTTTTACGGATGCTTTCAAGCCAGAGCTTGGAATCCGTGTTATTTGGTCTCCTTCGACTCTTTTTACGGATGCTTTCAAGCCAGTGGCCTGGAATCTGTTTTTCAGTGACTTTCCCACCTCATCAAAAGCTTCGAATCAGTAGTTCGAAGTCCAAAAAATTGGTTCAAATGAATGACACTTCCCTCACAACCAACTTCGTTCTTCCAGTGCGTCCACTACAAGTAGGAAGTGTTTGAGAGGTAGGCATTATCTGAACCATGGACTTTATTAATTCAGAAGGTGTTTTCATATGATTACAAGGAGCCCCTATGCGAAATATCGCTTTAAGTGCTCCGCATGCTAGGCATGCTTTAATTCTTCGCCTTCTAAATTAGCTAACTTAAAAGAACCAGGGCGTCCTGAGCGGAGAATAATGTATGGACCTTCCCACTTATTTCCTAATTTCCCTAGTGCTATAATGCTTCGCAAAACCAGATGACCCGGCTTAAGTTCATTAATCTTAACCTTCAGGTCAAACCAAGTCTTCGTCTGCTGCTGATACTTTGACAAATTGGCGACAGCTCGAAGTCTTGTTTCTTCTGTTAAATCAAGCGAAGTTTGCCTTTCTGCTTCTATTTCTGGTTCGGTGCTGCGAAGGGATCCTCCTTTAAGCTCCGTTGGCGTCATAGCTTCATCTCCGAATAATAGTCTGAAAGGAGTGAAACCTGTGGACCTTGTTTGAGTGGTCCGAATGGACCATAAAATCTTTGGGAGCTCTTCAGTCCACAGTCCTTTTGCCAATCCTACTATTCTTTGATTCAACCCTAACAAGATATTACCATTGGCTCTTTCAACAGCTCCGTTAGACTGGGGGTGGTGCACTGCAGCGAAGCATATTTGTATGCCAAGATCTTCACAAAACTTCCTGAAGGGCTCTGCATCAAACTGTGTCCCATTGTCAACTGTAAGCTGCCACGATACTCCGAACCAGCATATAATACTTTTCTTTGAAGTGATAGCTGTGAGGGGCTCTGCTTCGACCCACATGGAAAAATACTCGATTGCTACCACTACGAATTTTAAATTTCCTTTTGCTACTGGGAAGGGGCCAATAAGGTTTATGCCTCATCTGGCCATGGTCCACATTGGGGCAATTACTTGAAGAGTTGTTGGCAGACCATGACTTCTTCTTCCCATCCATTGATAACCTTGGCACGTGCGGACTAGGCTCTCCGCATCAGCTACTATTGTAGGCCAATAAAGCCCCTGGCGAAGTGTTTTTCCTGCCAAAGCTCGGGGGGCCAGATGGCTACCACAAAGTCCTTCATGAATTTCTTGGAGAATCTCCTGACCTTCGGCTTGAGATATACATCGGAGCAAAGGGGAACATACTCCAGCCTTGTACAGAATATCGTTGATTATATGATAATTTCGAATTCTGAGCTTTAACCTCGAAAGTTGTCGTCCTTCAGGAAAATTTGCTTCTCCTTGGAGCAATTCCATAATTGAACTCTGCCAATCTGTACTTGGAATGCAAAGAACTTCTGCAGAAGGGATCTGTGTTACCAAAGGTTAATTGAGCTCTTCATAAAAAGCTTCTTCTGGAATGTCCATAGCTCCGGCGACAGCTTTTGCCATGGTCTCAGCTTGTATATTTTCAGCTCTGGGTACACTTCGAATGGAAATCCCTTTAAACGCTGCTTCAATCTTACGGATCTCTTCTAAATATTTTGCAAGTTGTGGATGACGAACTTGAAAACTCTTATCCATGTGCCCTGCTACAATTTGAGAATCTGTTTTAATAACAACTCTTGTAGCCCCCAAAGCATGTGCCTTTTGAAGTCCTAACAAAATTCCTTCATACTCCGCTGTATTATTGGTGGACTTAAAGTTGAGCCTTGTGGAGTACTGTAACACCCCAAATATTCAATACAATAAAAATATTATTAAATTCAATTTATTGGAATACATATTTCTGAAAATACTTTAAATACCCTTTTATACCCAATTGAACTACAGCATAGAGTAGATGGCCAAATTAGGAGGTGAAACTTGTTGTATATGATCCTAAGACCAAAATATATTTTTGAGAATTTTTATAGATTTTTATCAACCTTGGAAGTAGCCCTAAGATTTTAATCTATTTTCTGGAATTATTTTTAATCAGAAATGCTTAGAAACAGTAATGGGCCTCCTCCCCTCCCCTCTCTCTCTCTCGGCCGGCCCAGCCCACTCCCACCCGCGCGCGCCTTCTGACCAGTGGAGCCCACCCGTCAGTGACCCCTCTCCTCTCACGCGCGCACCCGACACCCTGGCCCCACCTGTCGGCGCCAACCGTTCCCTCTCGCGCTCGAGCCCGGCCCTCACCTGTCAGTCGCCACCCCCGCTCGCTCGCACTCACTGTCCAGTGGCCCCCACCTGTCAGATCCTTCGTCTCCGCGAGATCCGCCCCCAAATCCCCCCCCCTCGCCGGCCGACGCAATAACGCGCCTCGGATCCGTTGCCCCCGACCCCCTCCCCTCAAATTGAGCCCGACATTCAAACCCCCGCGCTCCGGTGACCGTTTCCACCATTAAACCCAGCCCGATTGCGTCCAGGTTCGATGAATCTGCATGCCACTCGAACCTCGCCGGCGTTCAAACGCGTTAACCCTCGGCCACCGTCAATTGCGCCCCCTCTGCCCCCGCCGGTGACCCTATTTAAACCCCCCGGCCACCCGCATTTCACCCCACGCCTACACATTGCGAGAACGCACAGAACGCCCTCACTCCAAGTTTTAGCGCACCACCGCCGTCCCCTCTTCAGCCGCCGCTCGCCGTCGTCGGAGTCCTTCTCCGTCCTCACCGACCGCACCACTGCGACCACAAGGACGACCTCGACCTCGTCCACCCCTCTACCGACGTCGAACCCCGCCGGAACACCATCGCCGACGAGGAGCCCGAACAGCTTCGTCGTCTACCCTCGCCGCCGACCATTCCCCGTCGACCCCTCGCCTCGCCTAAGGTACCGTCGTGACCGCCGTAGTGCCCTCTTTCCATTTCTAGGCTTAGATAGGACCCTAGTCGCTCGCCGTGGCCCCTGGCCCGCTCGTCGTCGCCGGAGAAGACGACCAGTACGGGTCGAGTGCCCGTGCCGTGTCGGATCTGATCCCGACCATGCGATCGCGATCGGATGGTGCGTGTGAGCCCACGTACGCGATCTAATCCGCACCGTCGGATCTAGTCAAAGCGTTACGTTTTAATCTCGCGCGTCCATTTCCATTTAAAACCCGCGATCGATCTCGTGCGTCCACGTAGTACCCTTTCGCACGTTTTAATCCTGGCCGTCCATTATAACTAAAGCGCCCCGCCTCGCCTGCGCACGTTGGATCTGGATCCAACGGTCCAGATCGACCCGGTGCACGCGCACAGTGCGCGGGTTCACCGTGGGCCTGGCTCACCGTGGACCCGAGGGGTTTAAAAATTGAAAATGAATTTCAGGAATACTTTTAAACTTGTAAAATTCATATCTGGTGCATTTGAACTCTAAAAATTACCATTCCAATTTCAGAAAATTCATAAAATTGTTCTCTACATGTTTATACCATAAAAACAGTAGGTTTACTTTGACTTTTTCATGTTTATTCAAATAAATATTCAAATGCCTTTAGGATTAAAATATAAATTCAAATGTTTAAACTTCAGAAAAATTTAGATTTATTTCCATTCTGTCCATTTACTGAAAAACCATCAAATTAACATGAACTTTTTATTTCACATTTATTTGAGAACATAATAGGGCAATAATCACATTTAAACACCCTTTTCTAAAAAGGACAACTCTTTAATTCCTTTAAAGTTTAATTATAAAATAAATCACAGAACCTTGACCATTGAATTTATTTTATTTATAATAAAACCAACTTAACCCTATGTGATTATTATGTGATGTTATATTGTTTGGTTAAATGTTGTATTCATTTTATTTTACTTTATTATATTAAAAAGACTACGACGTCGCCGAGGAGCCGGAGTACTTCCCCGAAGTCCCTCCCTCTCCCTTTGCTGAACAAGGCAAGTCACCAAACCAATCTTTTGAGCATATTGAACCCATGTTTGATTAAACTATCGCTAAAACACATAGGTTATATGTGCATTAGTCAAATGAACCCTTACAATATATTTATTTAGGATCCCCCGACCTTGACGTGCAACCCAAGCCATGCTCTCTAGCCTAAACTCCTTGTCACCATATGATTAATGTTATTAGCTAGTGTCCAACGTATCGACACAATCGCTATAGGATAAAAATGAGTCGTAGTACATGGTTCTACTATATGATCCCCATGGTTTCTTATCTATGGAATTCTGTCGGTGTTGGAGTTGTGGTTGTGAGTGAATGCATGGTGGGTTCCGGGTGCAAGCTAGGGCATTGGTCGGTAGCACCCGGGGCACTATAAGGACCGGTCTGAGGGATCCGTTGCAATACACTTACGTACTAACCACAAGTCTAGTGGGTAAGTCCTAACTAAGGTATGGATTGTTCCAAACCGAGACCACCATTTGGAGATGGGTCAAGTTGCACCTGCGGGTGACTTGTACCAATGTGGCGCAAAAGGGGGTGCGACGTTAGCCGGGATGCGGCCCGGCGCGCCGGCGAAACCTAGAACGGGTGGTTATCGCTTGGAACACTTCATGCTGAGGTTTTGGCACGAGTTCCCATGGTATGGGTCATCTCGTTTGGGATGAGTGCGTGTCTTGTGGGTACAGTAGTACATCTCTGATCAGAGTCTTAAATCTTTTCGAAAAGCCGAGCCCACGGTCAAGGGCGGGTTGCGTGACATCCCCCAGTTAGATTACTTTGGATATGTATGTGCATGATGGATTGACATGTAAGGACCATTGTGCGAGGAGGTAAAACGTACTCCTCGAGTTAGTTGATGTTATTGATATTCATGTTTACTTTTCCGCATGACTAAAATGTGATTATACTAAATGCAATAACTGAAACTGTACTTTTCCGCAATGTTAGCCATTACCCTTCCTTGTTTATTATCCTGCATTATTACTTGCATTTGCGGTGGCTTGTTGAGTACTTTTGTACTCATACCCGTTGGACCCCACAGAGGATGCTTACTACGAAGACGGTCTGGAGTAGCGACCCAGTCGAGAAGAAAGATCCTGAAGAAGATGTTCGTCATGCCGCTTTTTAATTATTTTATTACTGTTTCTATTAAAACTTTGATGTAATAAATATGGTCTGCGTACCATGGATATTGTCGTATGTACGTTGTCGCATGATGAACCTCTTGTATTATTGTTTTTCTTCTGAAATTCAATAATGTCTCGATTTGATAAATCGGGGCGCTACAAGATGGTATCAGAGCCGACTTGACTGTAGGAAGCCAAACAGACCCGCCTAGCCATTAGCCACAGGAAATTATTTCTCGAAAATCTACTTTATAAACTTTGTTCCTCTCCTCACTTTTATTCAACTTGTTGTTTTGTAGATGCCAGTATACCAAGTGCACAGCTACTGTCGCCACTACGAGGGCTTCGTCCGGTAGCTTCGTATGATGCTCACCTTCCTCGGGTTCCTCTTCGAACCCGAATTCCAAGGAGTGTACCCCGACGAGTTCGCCGGGCCTTGCGACGTCTCCCTCACCGTCCACGGCTCCGGAGAACACCTGCCGCCCTACACCACAGCACTTGGAGGCCCGACTTTCGACGTCGCGTGCCAACGAGTCGCCCTCCAGGCCCTCATGGAGCTGAGGATGATCTACGACAATCGTCTTCAGAACTCATCCTTCCGGCTTGTGCCGAAGCGTACTCCCGGAGCCCACCGTAGCATCTACCTCGGAGTTCACTCCGTGCGTGATCCGGTCATGGCCCGGTAGTCGCGTCTTCTACAGGCCATGGACGATCTCCATACCGAGGCGGTGCTCGACGCCGATGAGCACCATGAGGCGGTTGAGTTCCTTCGTGAAGAAACGAAGAACTTGATCCAACAAAACGGCGAGCTGCAGCGCAAGATCATGCAGCTGCAGAAGGATATCGTGGAGATGGTTCCTCTTCTTCCAAGGAAGAAGAAGCCCATCCGTGAGCCCCTCCCTCGCCCCAAGAGGATCCCGCCACGACCCTCCCCCGCCAGACCCTCCACCAGCGCCCCTACACCACGCCCCGGCCTCGTCTCCGACTCCATCATCGAGAATTTTCTCGAACCCACCATCCCTCTGGAGCCGCGTACTCGTGGTTCCGAGAGCACGGAGACCGCCTCCGGTGGCAAGTAGGCGTTAGGAGTCGCTATTTAAGTAAAAGCATGATTTTGTATGTGGTGCTACCCACGACGAGTGTGTTGTGGGTAGAATAAGAACTTGATTGTAATGAACATTTTTACCACTTAATTTATATGCATGGACTATTCTTGTTAATTGTGTTGTCAACTTTTTGCCTTATAACCTTATGAATTCAAAAGATGGCCGACCACCAGGACACCGGCTCCAACAACGGAGCAGGAGGAAGCCGTGATGCGCCCGAGGGTGTTGTACCCAACTGGGGTGCAACGGGCCCGCGTCAGTCTGGGTCGCCCTCCGCCAACCACCCCACCTTGGCGGAGATGATGGCGAATCAGAACCAACTGATCACCGCCCTCCTCACCCAAATGCAGAACCAACAGACTCAATTGGACCGTCTACAGAACGGGGAACCCGCCCCTCGCGCACCAGCACCCGCGCCTGCCCCACAACTCTCGGAGTTTCTGCCCGTGCGCCCGCCCATTTTCTCGAGCACCACCAATCCGATGGAGGCCGGAGATTGGCTTCATACCATCGGAAAGAAGCTCGACCTCCTCCCCTGCACCGACTGGGAGCGAGTGGCCTTCGCCACTCACCAGCTCCAGGGTCCCGCCGCTGAATGGTGGGACAACTATCGTGAGTCCCAGCCAGAGGACCACGTGGTGACTTGGGCGGAGTTCACCATCGCCTTTCGTGCCGCCCACGTCCCCGCCGGTGTCATCGCGGTGAAACAGCAGGAGTTCCGCGACCTGCAACAAGGCAACAGGACCGTCATGGAGTAACTCCATGAGTTCAATCGCCTCGCTCGCTACGCACCTGAGGAAGTGCGCACCGACGCCCTCCGCCAAACCAAGTTCCTCCGGGGACTTAAGGATGAGCTGTCCATCCAGCTCGTCACCACCGACTACGCCGACTTCCAACGGCTAGTCAACAAAGCGCTCATCCAAGAGACTGAGCAAAACAAGCTGGACCTCAAGAAGAGTAAGATGATCGCCTTCAAACATCAACAGGCGAACTCGCAGAGGCCCCGCTTCGTCCCTCCGCCACCAGCGCCCTCCTACCATCCTCGGCCCGCCTACAGGCCACCTCACGCCGCTGGTGGATCCAACGCCGGGCATCCTCGCCCCGCTCCACCAGCTCCGGCCGCTCAGCCGACGCCAGCCGCCAAAGCTCCGATCTTGAAGGATCGCCAAGGGAGGCCGGTCGTCTGCTTCAACTGCCGCAAGGAAGGGCACTATTCGCACCAGTGTCCTCACCCCAAGCAGACCCAAGGCGCAGCTCCAAACCAGGCGGTTCATGCCCGCGTCAACCACGTCAGCGCGGAGGAAGCTCAGGAGGCTCCTGAAGTCGTGCTCGGTACGTTTACTGTGAATTCCGTACCAGCCGTAATATTATTTGTCTCTGGAGCAACCCACTCCTTCGTCTCGGAAGATTTTGCAAAAACAAACGAACTGGACGTGCTCCCTCTACCCATCCCCATGGCGATTACCACTCCCGGCAATAGGACCTTAGCCCACTTATACAGTCCTAAGGTTCAAATTGACATCCAAGGAGTACTGTTTCGGGCCGAGCCAGTCCTCATCAAATGCACCGGACTCGACCTTATACTAGGGATGGATTGGTTGATGAAGCACAAGGGAGTGATCGACTGTGCCAAAAAGTCTGTCACGGTGAACAACCCTGAAGGCGCGGTCATCACTTTTCGAATGACCAGTCGCAAGCCACTCGGAGCATCCCTTCGCTCGATAGCTCTTGAAGAGGTACCTATAGTCAAGGAGTTTGCGGACGTCTTCCCTAAAGACCTACCCGGAATGCCTCCCAAGCGGGACATCGAATTCAGAATCGAACTTGTCCCCGGGACCACTCCAATCTCCAAGCGCCCGTACCGGATGGCCGCTAATGAACTAGCTGAAGTCAAGAGCAACATCGAAGACTTAGAGCAAAAAGGGTATATTCGACCAAGTATCTCACCCTGGGGTGCACCGGTTATATTTGCCATGAAGAAGGACAAGACCAAGAGGATGTGCGTGGACTATAGAGCCTTGAACGACGTAACCATCAAGAACAAGTACCCATTGCCTCGGATCGATGACCTGTTCGACCAGCTGAAAGGATCCTCGGTGTTTTCGAAGATTGACCTCAGGTCAGGTTATCACCAATTGAGGATTAGGGAAGAAGACATACCCAAGACTGCCTTCACCTCCCGCTATGGACTCTACGAGTACACCGTGATGTCGTTCGGACTCACGAATGCCCTGGCCTTTTTCATGAACATGATGAACAATGTATTCATGGAGTTCTTGGACAAGTTCATCGTGGTATTCATCGACGATATCCTTGTTTACTCCAAGACCAAGGAAGAACACGAGACTCACCTCCGTCTGACCCTCGGAAAGCTAAGGGAGCAGCAACTGTATGCCAAATACAGCAAATGCGAATTTTGGTCGTCTGAGGTGAAGTTCCTCGGCCATGTTATATCTGCCGGAGGAATAGCAGTGGACCCAACCACCGTTGAAGCGGTAACCAACTGGCTACAGCCCACGACCGTGACCGAGATCCGGAGTTTTCTCGGATTGGCCGGATACTACCACCGGTTCATCGAGAATTTTTCCAAGATCGACAAGCCTATGACCAGACTTTTGCAGAAGGAAGTGAAGTTTGAATGGACCCCCGACTGCGAAGAAAGCTTCCAGACCCTCAAGAAGAAGCTAGTGTCAGCCCCTATTCTGACTCTGCCAGACATCCAGAAAGACTTCCACGTCTACTGTGATGCCTCTCGTCAAGGGTTGGGATGCATCTTAATGCAAGAAGGGAAAGTGATATCCTACGCCTCCCGACAGCTAAGGCCGCATGAGCTGAACTACCCGACCCACGACCTGGAACTAGCAGCCGTGGTTCATGCCTTGAAGATATGGAGACATTACCTTGTGGGGAATCAGTGTGAGGTCTTCACCGACCACAAGAGCCTCAAGTACATATTCACCCAACCAGATCTGAACCTCAAGCAAAGGAGATGGTTGGAACTGATTAAGGATTACGACTTGGGCATCCATTATCATCCGGGCAAAGCGAATGTGGTGGCAGACGCCCTTAGTCGAAAAGGGTACTGCAATGCCATCATGGTTCAGGACCAAGCTCCTTTACTTTACAAGGAGATGGAAAGGTTAAACCTAGGGATCACCACTCGAGCGTACCTTGCTGCCTTGGAGTCTCGGCCTATCTTAATAGACCAGATCCGAGAAAAGCAGAAGGAAGACCCGGACATCCTGGAGATCCAGCAGAACATGAGGAAGGGTAAAGCCCCCGGATTTTCCGAGGACGAGCATGGTACCATCTGTTTCGGAAACCGGATCTGCGTACCCAACAAACCTGAGTTGAAGACCCTCATCCTTCAAGAAGCCCACGATACTTTATACTCCATCCATCCCGGGAGTACCAAGATGTATCAAGACCTGAAGGAAAAATATTGGTGGGTCCGCATGAAGAGGGAAATAGCTGAGTATGTGGCCAAGTGCGACACATGCCGTCGAGTCAAGGCAGAGCATCAGAGACCTGCCGGCCTTCTTCAACCTCTCAAAGTCCCTGAATGGAAGTGGGAAGAAATAGGAATGGACTTCATCACGGGACTGCCCAGGACCCAAGCTGGTCATGATTCTATCTGGGTGATCGTCGACTGACTCATCAAGGTAGCTCACTTCGTTCCGGTCAAGACAACTTACACCGTCGCCAAGTTGGCTGAATTGTATATGACCCAGATCGTGTGCCTTCACGGAGTTCCTAAAAAGATCGTATCTGACCGTGGGAGTCAGTTTACCTCCAAGTTTTGGAAGAACCTTCAAGAGGAACTCGGCACCCAGCTGAACTTTAGCACCGCCTATCATCCACAGACTGACGGTCAAACCGAAAGGATCAACCAGATATTGGAGGATATGCTTAGAGCTTGTGCTCTAGACTTTGGCAGAATGTGGGACAAGAACTTACCGTATGCAGAGTTCTCCTACAACAACAGCTATCAAGCCAGCCTGCAAATGTCCCCGTTCGAAGCACTCTATGGGCGTAAGTGCAGAACGTCGTTGCTCTGGGATCAAACCGGAGAGTCGCAACTGTTTGGGACTGATTTATTAAGAGAAGCTGAAGAGAAGGCTAAGATCATAAGAGACCGATTGAAGGCAGCCCAATCCCGTCAGAAGAGCTATGCCGACAACCATCGAAGAGACCTAGCCTTTGAGGAGGGCGATTATGTCTATCTCCGAGTCACTCCCCTCCGTGGTACTCAAAGGTTCAACATGAAAGGCAAACTAGCACCCCGCTACGTCGGACCTTTCCAGATCCTCCGACGACAGGGAGAAGTGGCATATCAACTTGAACTGCCTCCATCCTTGGCAGGAGTTCATGATGTGTTCCATGTCTCTCAGCTAAAGAAGTGCCTCCGTGTACCCACCGAGCAAGCCGACCTTCAGCAGCTCAATGTCCAAGAAGACTTGACCTACATAGAGAAACCCATCAAGATCTTGGAAACCAAAGAAAGAGTAACCAGGAGTCGTGTAGTTCGCTTCTGCAAGGTTCAATGGAACAACCATCCCGCTAAAGAAGCCACTTGGGAAAAGTAAGACGAACTGAAAGCCCAATATCCCGAGTTATTCGAGTAGCGTTCCAATCTCGAGGACAAGATTCTTGTAAGGGGGATAGGTTTGTAACACCCCAAATTTTCAATACAATAAAAATATTATTAAATTCAATTTATTGGAATACATATTTCTGAAAATACTTTAAATACCCTTTTATACCCAATTGAACTACAGCATAGAGTAGATGGCCAAATTAGGAGGTGAAACTTTTTGTATATGATCCTAAGACCAAAATATATTTTTGAGAATTTTTATAGATTTTTATCAACCTTGGAAGTAGCCCTAAGATTTTAATCTATTTTCTAGAATTATTTTTAATCAGAAATGCTTAGAAACAGTAATGGGCCTCCTCCCCTCCCCTCTCTCTCTCTCGGCCGGCCCAGCCCACTCCCACCCGCGCGCGCCTTCTGACCAGTGGAGCCCACCCGTTAGTGACCCCTCTCCTCTCACGCGTGCACCCGACACCCTGGCCCCACCTGTCGGCGCCAACCGTTCCCTCTCGCGCTCGAGCCCGGCCCTCACCTGTCAGTCGCCACCCCCGCTCGCTCGCGCTCACTGGCCAGTGGCCCCCACCTGTCAGATCCTTCGTCTCCGCGAGATCCGCCCCCAAATCCCCCCCCTCGCCGGCCGACGCAATAACGCGCCTCAGATCCATTGCCCCCGACCCCCTCCCCTCATATTGAGCCCGGCATTAAAACCCCCGCGCTCCTGTGACCGTTTCGCCCATTAAACCCAGCCCGATTGCGTCCAGGTTCGATGAATCTGCATGCCACCCGAACCTCGCCGGCGTTCAAATGCGTTAACCCTCGGCCACTGTCAATTGCGCCCCCTCTGCCCCCGCCGGTGACCCTATTTAAACCCCCCGGCCACCCGCATTTCACCCCCACGCCTACACATTGCGAGAACGCACAGAACGCCCTCACTCCAAGTTTTAGCGCACCACCGCCGTCCCCTCTTCAGCCGTCGCTCGCCGTCATCGGAGTCCTTCTCCGTCCTCGCCGACCGCACCGCTGCGACCACAAGGACGACCTCGACCTCGGCCACCCCTCCGCCGACGTCGAACCCCGCCGGAACACCATCGCCGACGAGGAGCCCGAACAGCTTCGTCGTCTACCCCCCGCCGCCGACCGCTTCCCGTCGACCCCTCGCCTCGCCTAAGGTACCGTCGTGACCGCCGTAGTGCCCTCTTTCCATTTCTAGGCTTAGATAGGACCCTAGTCGCTCGCCGTGGCCCCTGGCCCGCTCGCCGTCGCCGGAGAAGACGACCGGCACGGGTCGAGTACCCGTGCCGTGTCGGATCTGATCCCGACCGTGCGATCGCGATCGGATGGTGCGTGTGAGCCCACGTACGCGATCTAATCCGCACCGTCGGATCTGGTCAAAGCGTTACGTTTTAATCTCGCGCGTCCATTTCCATTTAAAACCCGCGATCGATCTCGTGCGTCCACGTAGTACCCTTTCGCACGTTTTAATCCTGGCCGTCCATTATAACTTGAGCGCCCCGCCTCGCCTGCGCACGTTGGATCTAGATCCAACGGTCCAGATCGACCCGGTGCACGCGCACGGTGCGCGGTTCACCGTGGGCCTGGCTCACCGTGGACCCGAGGGGTTTAAAAATTGAAAATGAATTTCAGGAATACTTTTAAACTTGTAAAATTCATATCTGGTGCATTTGAACTCTAAAAATTACCATTCCAATTTCAGAAAATTCATAAAATTGTTCTCTACATGTTTATACCATAAAAACAGTAGGTTTACTTTGACTTTTTCATGTTTATTCAAATAAATATTCAAATGCCTTTAGGATTAAAATATAAATTCAAATGTTTAAACTACAGAAAAATTTAGATTTATTTCCATTCTGTCCATTTACTGAAAAACCATCAAATTAACATGAACTTTTCATTTCACATTTATTTGAGAACTTAATAGGGCAATAATCACATTTAAACACCCTTTTCTAAAAAGGACAACTCTTTAATTCCTTTAAAGTTTAATTATAAAATAAACCACAGAACCTTAACCATTGAATTTATTTTATTTATAATCAAACCAACTTAACCCTATGTGATTATTATGTGATGTTATATTGTTTGGTTAAATGTTGTATTCATTTTATTTTACTTTATTATATTAAAAAGACTACGACGTCGCCGAGGAGCCGGAGTACTGCCCCGAAGTCCCTCCCTCTCCCTTTGCTGAACAAGGCAAGTCACCAAACCAATCTTTTGAGCATATTGAACCCATGTTTGATTAAACTATCGCTAAAACACATAGGTTATATGTGCATTAGTCAAATGAACCCTTACAATATATTTATTTAGGATCCCCCGACCTTGACGTGCAACCCAAGCCATGCTCTCTAGCCTAAACTCCTTGTCACCATATGATTAATGTTATTAGCTAGTGTCCAACGTATCGACACAATCGCTATAGGATAAAAATGAGTCGTAGTACATGGTTCTACTATATGATCCCCATGGTTTCTTATCTATGGAATTCTATCGGTGTTGGAGTTGTGGTTGTGAGTGAATGCATGGTGGGTTCCGGGTGCAAGCTAGGGCATTGGTCGGTAGCACCCGGGGCACTATAAGGACCGGTCTGAGGGATCCATTGCAATACACTTACGTACTAACCACAAGTCTAGTGGGTAAGTCCTAACTAAGGTATGGATTGTTCCAAACCGAGGCCACCATTTGGAGATGGGTCAAGTTGCACCTGCGGGTGACTTGTACCAATGTGGCGCAAAAGGGGGTGCGACGTTAGCCGGGATGCGGCCCGGCGCGCCGGCGAAACCTAGAGCGGGTGGTTATCGCTTGGAACACTTCATGCTGAGGTTTTGGCACGAGTTCGTGTTGTATGGGTCATCTCGTTTGGGATGACTGCGTGCCTTGTGAGTACAGTAGTACATCTCTGATCAGAGTCTTAAATCTTTTCGAAAAGCCGAGCCCACGGTCAAGGGCGGGTTACGTGACATCCCCCAGTTAGATTACTTTGGATATGTATGTGCATGATGGATTGACATGTAAGGACCGTTGTGCGAGGAGGTAAAACGTACTCCTCGAGTTAGTTGATGTTATTGATATTCATGTTTACTTTTCCGCATGACTAAAATGTGATTATACTAAATGCAATAACTGAAACTGTACTTTTCCGCAATGTTAGCCATTACCCTTCCTTGTTTATTATCCTGCATTATTACTTGCATTTGCGGTGGCTTGTTGAGTACTTTTGTACTCATACCCGTTGGACCCCACAGAGGATGCTTACTACGAAGACGGTCTGGAGTAGCGACCCAGTCGAGAAGAAAGATCCTGAAGAAGATGTTCGTCATGCCGCTTTTTAATTATTTTTATTACTGTTTCTATTAAAACTTTGATGTAATAAATATGGTTTGCGTACCATGGATATTGTCGTATGTACGTTGTCGCATGATGAACCTCTTGTATTATTGTTTTTCTTCTGAAATTCAATAATGTCTCAATTTGATAAATCGGGGCGCTACAAGTACATTGCTCTTTGCCTTGAAGGCAAAATTATTACCACTCCGACACCTGCTCCAGATGCTTGGAAAGCTCCATCGTAGTATATGGTCCAAATTCCTTCACTTGGTTTCTCTGGAGCCCATACTATAGGAGGAGTCCATTCTGCCACAAAGTCTGCCAACACCTTTGACTTAATTGTTGTCCTTGCCACGAAGGAGATGCCGAAGGGTGCTAATTCAACCGCCCATTTCCCAATTCTTCCTGTAGAATCCTTACTACGGAGCATATCTCCTAAGGGATACAAAGTTTGTACAACCACATTATGTGCTAGGAAATAATGTCTTAACTTCCTCGAAGCCATTATCAGAGCATAGGTTAACTTCTCAAGCTCAGAATATCTTGTTTTTGCTCCAGACAATGCTTCGGATACAAAATAGACTGGATTATGTACCAACTTCCCATTGAAATCAACTTCTCTGATAGGACTGCACTGACAGCGGAGCCAGTATCCGCAAGGTAAAGGAGTAGGGTTTCGTCCGCAACAGGCACCGTGAGTGTAGCGAGGTTACTGAGATAATTCTTAATACCATCAAAGCTCTTTTGACACTCCGGTGTCCATGAAAAATCTTCAGACCCTTTCAATGCTTTGAAAATGGGCAAACTTCTCTCCGCGAACCTTGCTAGGAATCTACTAAGTGCTGCAAGGCGGCTAGTTAACTTTTGAACTTGCTCCAAATTTTCCGGAGCAGCCATCCTTTGCAATGCAGTTATTTGAGTAGGGCTATCTTCGATCCCTCTGCTTGAAACTAGATACCCTAACAATTTTCCAGCCTGAGCCCCGAAGATACATTTTTTGGGGTTAAGACGGACTCCACATGCCCGAAGGCTATTGAACGTTTCTGCTAAGTCTAGGCTATGTTGGTGCTTTAGAGCACTCTTTATTACAATGTCATCCATATAGGCTTCTACATTGTGGCCCATTTGATGACCTAATGCCTTAGCAATTAACCTCGAAAAAGTTGCCCCGACATTTCTTAAGCCAAAAGGCATTCTTACATAGCAGAAGACTCCCAAAGGAGTTACAAAGCTTGTTTTGATTTCATCTCTGCGCTTTAGCCAGATTTGATGATAACCAGAATACGCATCAAGAAAGCTTAATAACTTCGAACCAGTAGTGGAGTCAACCAATTGATCAATTTGGGGCATGGGATAGGGGTCACGGGGGCATGCTTTATTCAAAGATGTAAAGTCAATATACATGCGCCATTTCCCGGAAGATTTTTTCCTAACGAAGACTGGGTTGGCTAGCCACTCTGTATGAGCTACTTCTCTGATAATCCCAACCTTCAGCAACTTTTCCACTTCAGCTTTAGCAACGATGGCCCTCTCCGTAGATAACTTCCGGAGTCCTTGTCGGACAGGCCGAACCCTCGGGTTCACAAGTAAACTATGCTCAATAATATCTCGACTGACTCTTGTAATGTCCTCATCAGACCATGCAAAGACATCTAAATTTTCTTCAACTACTTTTTCTAACGAAGTAGCGACTTCTAGGGGCAAATCCTTGCCGGACTGAAATGAATAGTCTTTGCCATCTTTGACAATAACCTTAGTTACAATCTCTCCTTCGGGGCTTGGCCTTGGGAAGGACTTCTTTGAAGGTTCACCTGAAGCAGAGATATCCTCCGGATTGCCTCACACGTTGTTCACTTGTCTTGGGTCAAGAGGGGGCCCATGACCATATTCCGCTCTTCGCGCAGTCGCCTGATCTCCGAAAACAGTGAGCACTCCCGCTTGTGTGGGCATCTTCATACACAAATAATTATGATGCACCACATCTCCGAACTGATTCAACATGCCCCTCTCGAAGATAACATTATATGCATACGGGGCATCCACAACATCAAAAATCACCTCCTCCGTCCTGGCCAGTAGCCCCTCTCCGAAAGTGACCTCCAGACCTATTTGGCCGAGGGCATCGAGAGGGGGTCCTGTGAAGCCTTGCAAAGGACGAGCTGCTGGGAGAAGATGCTTTCTAGAGATACAGAGCTGATCGAAGGCTTGGATGAAGATAATATCTGCTGAACTCCCTCCGTCAATCAGTACTCTCTGGACTTCAGTCCCCGTGAGGAGCCATGCTGAAGAGCGTGGGCCTCATGGCTCCAGATGTGATGAGTCATTGTCAACGATAGTCAAAGAGAATAGAAGAAGAGAGAAGATATGTTGCGTCTGGGCCGCGTGTGACTTAGGTACACGGGCAACGAGCGACTGTCGGGCAAAAGGGCCGCGAAGTCGGGCAGGCCCAATCTAGGTACATGGGCTAGAAGCAGTAGAAGACCCACTGGGCTGTTGACCAGGATTGACTCAGGTACACGGGTGGTGAATGATTGCTGGGCTGAGAGAGCTACGGATTTGGGTCGGCCCAATCCAGGTACGTGGTGCAAAGTCGGTGGAGGCTTTGTCAGTTTCGGTGCAAAACTGACGACCGCTGATCTCAGATCGGACTGTCCAGAAGAGAAGCCGTAGTCACTACGAAAGCTTAGCTTCTGGATAAGTCATCTGTAAATAGGAGTTTACTATTTTGTCCCTAGGCCCACAGTCAGTCAGTCGAGTCTGTAAAAATATCCTAAGGGCAGTTTAGTCTTTTCCTTTTATTTCAGCGTCTGTAAAAAACCCTACGGGGCTGGTGGAATATTCCTAGCCATTGGGCAGCCTATAAATAGGGCCCCAATCCCTAGGGTTATGTCACCCTTTCAAGAAATCACTTTTTAATGAAGGATTGGGTCATTTGTGTTTCCTGCGCCTTCTCTCTCCCTGCGTGCGACGCCAGGTTCTGTTCTTGAGATTTTTCCTGAGAAGTGATGTCTGTTCTTCACAAGATTTTTTATTCTCTAACGTTCTGCGCTGCTAGCATTTTTCCTGTGGTTATGATTACCTCGTTTTGCATGTGAAATCGTTTATTCCTGTGCGAACTGCTTCTCTGGATGCTTCTGTTCCTTGGTTTAGTACTAACCCTTGCGTGCTCCTGTAGCAGCAAGTAGTACCTATTCCTTGAGGCAACAGTACGCTAGTTTTCTAGCCTTGTTTTTTCCTGCATAGCCTTTTTGATCGAGTAGACAGGGTCTAGGATTTCTCTGGTTGTTTTTGGCGAAGCCCCATGTTTTGTGCGAAGTCCTTCTATTCTGTGAAGCAGGCTTCGAATCTGTCTGTGAAGGTGTACTCCGACTCGAGCTCTTCGTAGTCAATACTTCGACTGGTTTCGAAGTTAGCTTCGAAGCATGTCTTTTTGGTAGACTTCAGCTACCACCGTGGGAAAGCAAAAGCAAAATTGCTTTTTGGTTTCTTCAGCTACCTCCGAAAGCTGCACATCCAGGAAACTGTTGCTACGTTGAAAACCATGCGCAAGAGAGAATCCTGCTGCTGTATGGTCGGCATCGCACCAAGTCCCAGCACAACCGCGCGCCGCCCGTTGTGGGAAAAACGCAAAAAACAACGCGGCCGAGTGTTGTTTTACCGCACGGATCAGAAGCGGCGATGAACAAAACAGAGAACGATCAAATTTCTGGTGGACTGCAGATTGATCTATATAAAACAGTCATCTATCCCCAGGGGGATAGGGGCCTATTTATAGGCAAATCCTAATACATGAAAAGACTAATTTACCCTCTGGTAAAATTAAACTGACTCTAAAATAAATTCCGAAAATTACTAAAATATTCTTAGAAAAATCACCTGACTCAAATAAAAATATTCTAAACTTAAAAACTAAATATTAATATCCTAAAAACGAATTAATTATAGATTGTCAGTTTTACACCGAAACTGACAAAGCGTCCACCGTCTTCGCACTGGGTACCCGGATTGGGCCGACCCGACCCCGCAGCTTCCTCAGCCCGGCAATCGCTCGCCACCCGTGTACCTGAGTCAAACCCAGTCAACAGACCAGTGGATCCTCTGCCACTCCTAGCCATGTACCCGATTTGGGCTAGCCCGACTCTGCAGCTCCTTTGCCCGGCCGTCACACTGCCCGTGTACCTGAGTCACATGCGCCTAAGACTCGGTAGGTCTTCATTTCTCCCTTCCATTGACTTCCGTTGACAATCACTCATCACATCTGGAATATCAAAACCATATTCTTCAACATGGTTTCTCAATCTCCCCCTTGATGAGTGCATTGTCAACACCCTTTTCAGCTCATCTCCAGAACCTGCAAAACACGTGGAAACAGGAAAACAAAAACAAAAGAAAATAGAAGAGAGAAAATAAAAGTTTAACCCTAATGACCAAAAGCCAAACAGAAGCAAGAAAAATGGTCATTATGGTTAACCAAAAATAAAGCCTCAAAAACAAGTGCAAATCTCAGAATTACCAACAAGAATAAACTCCCCCTGAAATAAATCCTAGAGAAAGCCAAAAATATATCCAAAATGTCTCCCCTTGTTGACAATTGGACTCATCAAGTGAGACTAAATGCACTCTAAAGAGACATAGACACAAACTCCCCCTGAAATGCAGCTCCCCCTCAAAATATTGCATGAATGCAGATGGGGTGCAGGTGGAGTGTGAAAAGCATGCTTCTTAGATATGATTGACTGCAATTACAACATCTAACAGGTATAGCGAAAAATATACTGTCTAAGATACATGACCTAATCAGTGCAACAGATGATATCTAAAGAGGGTCATTAGCACGCATTTTTCGATTTTTGCAAACAAAAACATCACCACATTTTCTAGTTGACAAGCAAAGTAAAGCATGATATGAAAAAGCTAACTGATATCTACCAAGATAAGCATTGTCGAAAACAAAGTGCTTCAGCAAACTTGTCATCTTTTTAAATTTTTCAGACTGATTCTTTTTCCTTTCATTTCTGTCAGGGGTTATTTGCATGTCAAACCTTATGCTAACCGACCAAGTCAAGCCTAGGCCAGAACTGGACCATCAGAAGCTTAAGACATTGGTCTTGGCATACATTACACCGTTCTAGTTCATACCAAAGTGATATGGTAGGCAGTCCAGAACAATGCAATGCGACAAAGCAAACCCACCTGGATCTTTTCTGATAATCATAAAAATGCATAAATTTTTCATTTTTGCTGAATTTCTATCATATTTATAGAACATTTTTCATATTTAAAGCATATAGATGTCCAAGTTGCATATCTGCATCTAAGTAAGGATCTAGCTACAAGGCATGTAAAAGATAGTGAAAGCATTCATCCAACACATGCTAGTTACCAGAAGCAATGGTGATCATTTTTCAATTTTAAAACATAAAAGCCATGCATATGACAAATACCAGATATATCATGTGAACTGAAACAAAACATGATCATCGACAAGTACTCAAAAGCATATACTAGCTAGAGAAAGTAAAGCAGATTAATCATATAACAGAAGCAAGCTCAAAATGTGACTAGTGATTATGCATGATATGAACACACACAAAAAGACTCAAATAATAAAAAATAAGGAAGAAAGTAAAACTGATACCAATGAAAAGCTGACTCAAAATATCCTAAAAAGGATACATAACTCCCAAGTCAAGATCTATAAACATGAGTGGGAACAAACGGTCCAACGCCAGGTTTGGCAAAGGTGTCAAACCAGTGTCGAGCCATCTGCTCGTATGTAGGAAGGCAAAAGGAATCATATGAGCCTGGACCAAAAAGAGGATCAAAGCGCGGTCCTTTGTTCTTCCTAAAATCACGGCCACGAGGTCCAAAGTCGTATCCATAACGATCTGAAACTCTGCCGGAATGAAAACCACCCTTCGGAGCACGATCATAAAAACCGTCTCCTCTACCACCACCTACACGACATGGCCTGGCCTCCAGCCTCTCTTTACGTCGAGGAACTCTTTGTCTACCACTCTACTGGTAGAACTGCTCCTGCCCACCTCGAGCTCTCTTTGCTCACTCAACCCGCTTCCTCTTGAAGCAAAACTCCTCAAGATGCCCGTCTCTCTGACAAAACTCACAGTGATAGGTAGGCTTCTTAGGATGTGGTTGAGGCTTGGTGGTGTTTGGTATAGCATCTTTGGTGTAAGAGGGTCCAGGTAAAGAATCAAGAGAAGTGTGGAGAGTTTTAGGCTTTGGAACCCAGATCTGCTTTCTAGGTGGAGCTTTAGGTTGTTCTTGGATCACTCCATCCTTGGGCTGACTATCCTTAAAGGACTGAATGGAGTGAGTCTTGGGATATCTCTGTTCGGGAGTCATCTTACTCCACTCCAATGCCCGGCTAATGGCACTCTCAAAGTCAGCCTTGGTGTAGGTGTAGCCTACCCCAAACCCATCCTACCTCTTAAACTGCTGGATCATCATGCCGAGCTGTGGCTCTCTGGCACTGATCGAACTCAGGATAGAACGGAGGTAGAAGTTTTCATCCTGGGCATCATCTAGCTCCTCTCTCAAGGAAGCTAGAACCTCCACCTGAGACAAGCAGGTCTCACACTCTCTATCTATTTGGACAGACTTCTCGGCTTTCAGCTTAATCAACTCCAGTCTAAGAGACAAGCAGTTCTCACAAACACTGGGTGAAACTGACAAGGTCTCAAGCTCTAGCTTCGTCTGCTCCAACTCAGCTCTCACTCCATCTAACTCTCTCAACTGCTCATCACTCTTGGCTCTTAGATCAGCTATACTAGCTAAATGGAATGGGCAGTCTACACAAGGTGCGACAACAGTGGCATGAGCATCTTTTAGCTCCTGCTGAGCGCTCTCAATCTCAGTGGCCAATGCGTCTCTCTCATCTACTCTCTCTGTGTACCTAGACTTAAGAGTCGTCAGGTCACACAACAGCACCTCACAGTTAGGGAACTCACCACTATCACCCAAGCAAGGGGAAGAAGACAGACTCTCAATCTTGCCATTTGCCATGGCAAGCTCACTCTCAAGCTCATCTATCCTCTTCTTAGCCCCTCTAAGCCGTTTCTCCCTATACTTCAACTCCTGACTATTTAGTTCTAGTAAATTAACAACTTCTTGTTCATAGGAAGATGCCTTCTCATCGTCATCGGAGTCGGAGTCGTCGGAGGAGTCCTTCTCTTTCTTCTCCCCAAGAGCCATTGAGCAGAAGCTCTTGTGGGATCTTCGGCTATGACGTGAGCGACTCTTCGGCTTGTTTCCGAAGGTCATGAAACAGAGGCCCGTCGGATTGTCCCTGTCCTTCCCCTTCCTGATCATGATCTCTTCATCACTTGAACTTGAAGATGAGGAGGAAGACAAGGATCTCTTGGAGTATCTTTTCTCCATCTCGGCAAAGAAGGTCTTGTCTCGCTTCTTGTTCTCACGCCTGTAATCCTTTAGAGCCTTTCGAAAAATCTTGTCTTGGGCTTGCCCTTGGTGGAGTTGTCGTACTTGCCGGAGTTGTAGGAGTTGCCGCCGGTTCCCTTCTTGTAATTCTTCTACTTGGGGCAGTCGGCAATGAAATGACCTGGGTCACCACACTCAAAGCATCCGGATTTTGTGCAGTGTCTCTTAAAAATTCTCTTATCATAGACACGTCGCACCTGGTTGTTAAACAATCACAGATCATCATCTCCTAGAGTATCAAGTTGTTCCTCACAGATAGACATCAAGGAAAAAGCAGTACAACTCATGGCATTAGGATCAGCAGACGGTGTCGCAAGAGCCAGAGTCTTTGAGCCAGAATCAGTGAGATTTGATCTCAACTGAATATCGACCTCTGAGGCCTTGAGCTTACTAAAAAGCTCTGCGACGGTCAAGGTATCATAAGATGCGCTCTCAACAATAGAGGAAACCTTGATCTCCCAGATCTTAGGGTCCAAGGTATGGAGTACCTTAAGCGCCTGTTCATGATCCGAGACCAGCTGATCACCCTCGGCCTTGTTAACACGAAGCTTGTTAATGATTGATTGAAAACGACCAAACAAAGCCTCAATAGTCTCACCCGGCTTCTGTGAGAAATTTTCATACTCACGCCGGTAGGTCTGGTAGAGCCTAGCCTTGACCTGAGCTGTCCCCTCATGGCGTGCCTGGAGGGTAGCCCAGATCTCTCGAGCAGTGGTGAGATGGCTAACACGCTCAAACTCACTAGAACCTAGACCAGAAAATAAAATATTCACCGCCTTACTGTTATTTTGATGCTGGGTAATTACATTTTCAGCAGTATCCGCAGCAATAGTCGTTATGGTGAAATTAGGATGAACACAAATCTCCCATATGTCTGAGCTCTGGCTCATAAGGTATGCTCGCATGCGAGTCTTCCAATAAGTGTAGCCAAAAGCTTCTAGGGATGAGATTTTACCAGAAGACGTCATGGTCACTACCTAGGTTTTGAATCGGTTAAGATATTAGAAAAAAACCTAACCTAGCTCTGATACCACTTGTAGGACCGAAAGTAGCAACTAGAGGGGGGGTGAATGGGCGCCTAAAAAATTATTAGAAAAATCACCTGACTCAAATAAAAATATTCTAAACTTAAAAACTAAATATTAATATCCTAAAAACGAATTAATTATAGATTGTCCGTTTTACGCCGAAACTGACAAAGCGTCCACCGTCTTCGCACCGGGTACCCAGATTGGGCCGACCCGACCCCGCAGCTTCCTCAGCCCAGCAATCGCTCGTCGCCCGTGTACCTGAGTCAAACCCAGTCAACAGACCAGCGGATCCTTTACCGCTCCTAGCCATGTACCCGGATTGGGCCAGCCCGACTCCGCAGCTCCTCTGCCCGGCCGTCGCTCACTGCCCATGTACCTGAGTCACATGCGCCTCAGATGATAGAGCTGAAGTGCCTGATCTTTTGGTGAGTAGAGATAACTTCGATTTGGTGGAAGAAGACCCTCACGATCCGACTACGACGAGCGAACCCGAAGCGCCAATGCAATCGCTGAACCAACTCGCTGTGGTTACCGACCTTGTTGATGCAAGATCAGCATGATCACGAAGATCGTTTCCTGTTCGCAATCGAAGAACGAACAAGAAAGAGATGCTAGCAATATGAATATCACTCAAGGTGGAGTTCTGAATTACACGAGGACAGCGCTGTTTGACGTGTGTCGAAAGTAGCAAAAGCTAATTGTAAATCAAAACTCGAGTCTATAGGAATGACAAGACTCTATTTAAATAGAGGGGGGGAAGGTGGGCGCAACCCCCTAATTTGGACGGCCAAGGAGGGGGGTGCCCCTAGGAAGGCCGACTCTTGGCAGGCCCGCGTCTATTCTTCTGGGCCTTCATTCTTTAGTAGTATGAGGAAGTTCAGCTCTCTTGCATGGGCCCTCGTGATTATCCCAGAAGGAGATGGCACCGAAGAAGGTGCTGCTGGTGTAGATGTACTGATGTCCTCATCATCCTCCCCTTCTAGAATCGAAGTCGTCCTCGATGGCAACTCCTCATCCTCGCCCGCATATGGTCTCAAATCTGCAACATTAAAACTAGTGTGTTGGGGGAAAATATCCCATCCTCTGGGTTATTGTCGTAACAGCACAAAGGCAGATAATGGATTCGAAGATTTCCAAACGTCCATCTTCGAAGATGTCCTGAGTCAAGCTCGAAGTACGAAGATAGGCATTGGTTCGGAGTATATCTTCGAACTAAGGCTCTTTGAGATCTTTTTTGCCAACTAAGATGGAAGATTTATCTTTTATCTTATTAGATTAGTCTTTTACCATTTTAGCCCTATCAAGGGTACCGAATAGTTTCCACTATGTCGGTTGTAATAGAGGGGTAAATAGGTCTTTTCCTTAATATTTGGACCTATAAATACCCCCCATTTCACCCTGTAATAGGGACCGAATACAAGTTATTCAATACACACATTCGAACTATTCTAAGTTGTTATCCTTTCAGAGGCTTAGAACAGTTCACTTCGCAAACACTTCGTTTGTCAGTTTCTAATCTACAGAAACCTGTTAGCGTAATCTTTTACGCCAACAGTCGGCGCCGTCCGTGCGGAACCTAGTCCAAGAAACTTCGTTCTCTACCAACTTCTTACATCATGCCTCCTAAGCGGAGTGCACCTCGTAACCCTGTTCGGAGGTCCTCTCGGATCTTCGGAGAGGCACCATCCGACACGGTTGAGGTCAGAGGGCCTTCGACATTCCCTCCACCTCAAACTCCGGAAGGAGTTTCCATCCCTCGAACATACGGAGTTCCTCCGCCAACTCCCTCTATACTTCGACCATCCGGAGTCCCCCTTCCACCTTCAATCCCACTTAGAACTGATCCTCTCAGTTCTCAAGACCCAGAAGATCCTTCCGGAGGAGATGAAGACAATCTTGGTGATATGGCCGCTCAAATGGCCAGTCTCCAAGCTGAAGTAGCGAGGTGGCGGCAAGAAGCTGCGAATAGGCTTCGTTCTCAAGCCATCCCGGTTATTCCAGAAGTGCCCGAAGACGACGAACCCATCTATCCCGAAGCCCCGGAGAACGCCTCCTTCGATACTAAATCTCCACTGCATCCTGAGCTCCAAAAAGTTCGATTCGACCCGAAGTTTAAGACTTCGAAGCTCTGTAAGTATGCCGGAGATGAAGATCCAGGAGAATTTGTCCGTTCTTATGCCCTAGCAATTGAAGCTAGTGGAGGAGTTCGAGATACCATGGCAAAGTGCTTCCCTTTAGCTCTTCAAGGAGTGGCATTAAGGTGGTTCTGGTCCTTGAAGCTAGGATCAATTAATTCATGGGGGCAGCTGAAGAAGAAGTTCGTAAGCAATTTTCAAGGCACCTTCGTGCCTCCAATGTCGACGGGAAGCCTTTTCCAGGTGAAGCAACTCCCCGAAGAGACATTGAGGCAATATTTTAAGCGCTTCGCTCATACGAAGTCGCAGATCCGAGGGTTGTCTACATCTTCGGTAGTTGATGCAGCTCGGGAAGGTGTCACTCATCAAGGCCTCCTGGATAAGCTTCATCAGAAAAGCATATCCTCGGTTTCTCAGCTGATGTCATACTTTGAGGAGTATGCAAGGTCGGAAGAAGGTTGGCTTCGAAGAACTACAGCTACTCCATCCATATTGCAAGAAGTAAAAGTAGAAGTAAAAACTTCGGCACAGCCGCAAGAACCAGTCTTCGAAGTTCAACATGATCGAAGAAGGGGGCAGAAGCATCTTCGTTCTGAGGTCTTGAACATTGCACCCCCGCAAAAGTTCACACAGAGAGCTCCACAGCCTTCGGGGAACAAGGTCAGCGGCTGGAGGCCGCCAGGGAAAACGGCTAGCAAAGGCTAGAACCTTTTCTGCTACATTCATGGTGAAAACTGAAGCCATGCAACTGATACTTGCAAGGCTATACTCACTCTAAGAGGAGAATATATAGAAAGAACTTTGGATCGAGGTACTACCGACCGAGTTCCAGCTCAAGCGCGCCCGGAGCTGGTCCAGGCTGTGGTGCGGATAGAAAACTCCGAAGCCGCAAGACGCCCTCCAGTGGCCAATGTTATGCCACCTCCGAAGCAAGAAGAATGGCAAGACCGAGGGAAAAGAGTAGTCCTCCCCATCTCCGGAGGAGGTACCCTCGGAAGCATGTCGAAAAGACAGAGAAGAGACTATGTCAGAGAGGTGGGCCACATTGGGACTTCGTCATCTGCAGCTGCTATGCCGGAATGGTCTCACGTACCAATATTGTTGGACCAGAAACGGCGACCAGAGGGGGGGTGAATGGGAGCTTTTAAAATTTCAGGCTAAAAACTAGCCTTCTGATTCAGTTCTGTCTTCTGCGGAACAGGCTTCGAACACTACCTTCGAAGGTCTGGTTCGGAGGTACTTCGACACCTTCGAACACAGGCTTCGGAGGAGCAAAAGTTCGAATCCAAGAAGACTTCGCTCCACTTACAACCCTCGAAAATCTACTCTGCTAAGTCAGTGCAGGCTCCGCACACAGGGTGCTTCGAGCAGGCTTCGCACTTCACCCTTCGCAAGAGTGGACAACCCTCTGTGGACTTCGACCAAGTACTTGGCGGCAGCAACTGGTGCTGGGCTTCGTACACGAAGGTCTACACGCACACAAAAGGACTACGCTAAGGGCTTCGACACAAGAAGCAAAACGGGCCTCGGTCAGGGCTACGCTAGTAAGCAGCGAGGTCTTGCCTCCTGTTACACAGAGCGAACGCACGCTGACAAAACACACACCTCGCACAAAAACAGCCTTCGCCTCAACAGGCTTCGGTGCACAACAACAGGCGAGGTATGCAAAGCGAGCTCAAGCAAAAAGCACAGGAAAACAGGGCTTCGCCGCTTGAACAAGGAACACAGAAAATGAACTCTCTGGATGTATTCAATCGAAGTATGTGGCTACAGGAGCTCAACAGTAAATGCTCAAAAGTGTTAAATGTTACCTACCGAGCCCCCATATTTATAGCCCACAGTTCACCCAAAGGAATTGACTACACTACCCCTAGGGTTTACATTCATTTTGTCTCTACAGAACTAAGGGGTACAAAAGGTAGTCCACCTTTATTCTGAGGCTTCTCTGTCAGCTTTGCAGGGGGGACAGTGTCAGCCTTTTACAGAACAGACAGTGTCAGCCTTTGCAGTCTTTGACTTTCTGCAGCCTCCCATCGCACGCGAGGGGTGCGGTAGCTTCGGTGAGAAGCCTTGAGCCTGGTGGCCTTCGCCTCACCGAAGTCAGTCTCCGATACAGTGACGGTTTTGAGCCAAAGCCGTCAAAGCCCTTGGGCCTTCGCACCAACACCTCCGGAGTGGACCACCACGGCTTCGCAGCTTCACCCAGCTCGAACTCCGTCAGTCCGTGTACCGAAGCCATGCAGGCCGAAGTACCTCAAGTCATCCTCACTCCGAAGCCCCACCTTCGGATTACCACCCTTCGAAGTCCCTCCTTCGTCCAAGGCCTCCACATGAAGCATTCCATGAGCACTTCGTCGCAGTGTCTCTCCCCGAGCACACTCCTCGATGAGCCTCACCCGGACCATGCCTTCGATGCGCCTCGACTTCTGAGACCTTCGTCGGGCACCTTCGAGTGTCTCCCTCCGGAGCACACTTCGAACCCTTGCCTCCGCAGAGGACTTGTTCCATCCAACTCCGAAGTCACTCCATCCGGAGTACCTTCGAAGTGCCTCACCTCCGAGGACTTTGTCTCGGAGTACCTTCAGTCGGAGCCACGCTCCGCACTCTCTGCCTTCACCTGGCACGCCTCGACCCGAGGACCGACCCGGACCACCTTCGCAGCCACCGTGACGGAGCTCCCCGCTCCCCTGGCATCAAGCCTCCCGCTTGACCCAGGTTCACCTGGCTCGAACCTTGTCCGTCGCCTCCGAAGTCCCTGCGCACCACAGACAGACAGACAAGTGTATCCAGTACTCCGGAGACCTCTCCGGGTTAGCCAACTCCGGCACACACTCCGGTGTACCGCCCAAAATACCGAAGCCTTCGGTACGAACCCAGTCATCGCGTACTGTCGGACCCCTCCGACGCGCACACTCCGCTGCACAGCTGCAGCAAGCAAACACCGAACACACTTCGGTGATACCACCTCCGAAACACCCTTCGGAGGTACCCTTCGAATAGAGGGTAAAAAGCCTGTCAATCACTCATCACAAAACACCGAAACCAACCCTTGGTTTCTCAATCTCCCCCTTGATGAGTGCATTGACAACCAAATCGAAGTTCAAGAAAATGTAAAAAATTTTCAGCACACAAGTGACCATAAAAACTCAGAAAAGAGCCAAATCATGTCACTTGATAAAAGAATTTTTCTCCCCCTTTGTAAAAGAGTAAAAGCCCCTTTGGCAAATCTCCCCTTGATAAGAACTCCCCCTGAGTTAAGTAAATTTTTCTCCCTCTTTATGTCAAAAATCTCTCCCCCTTTCGAAATTATGCCTTCTTGCGGCAGAGAACATAGCAAATCTCTCCTCCTTTGGCAATGCAAGCATCAAGGAGCAGTCAAACATGCAAAGCTTCGAAATGAATAGAATTGCAAAGACATATAATGCAAAATATGCCAACAGTAATACCAATGTTCATGTGCTCAGCTCAATTTAACATTCTGTGAAACAAGATGATGGCATGTGATTTTGACATTTTGAGATAAAAGCATCACCACTTAATCATAGCAGCTAGACATGTGAAGGCAAGGACTGCGCAAAGCTAACAATTTCTACCCTAGACAGACAAGTCTTGTTCAAAAGGAGCTTTCAAAGCAAACTTGATGATTAATTAATTTTGTTGTTCTTTTCTTAATGCCAGGGGTTATTTGTTTGTCCACCTTATACTTTCCAATCAGGCCAAGCCTAGGCATGAAATCCATCTGAAGCTTAAGGCGGTGATTTTGGCATACACTACACTATCCCAGTTCAGACCAAAGTGCAATGGTAAGCAGTCTAGAATAGAGTAGTGCGACAAACAAACCCTCCTGGATCTTTTCATTTAAACCAGACAAATCATGGATTTCTGATTTTGATTCAGGTGAATTAAATATTTTGATGAATATCCATGAATAAAGAACACATTTTTCAAGTTGCAAATTTTAGCATCCAAGGAACAGTGTCTTGCTGTCAAGTAGATAAAAGATAGCTAAAAGCAGTCCTGCCTAAACAAGCTAGATACACGATTGTGCGGTGAGCAAGTTTTGATTTTAGAAAATAAAACATCATGCACAACCAATGTTCCAGACATATTTCATAGAGCTGAGCTGTCATGATTTCTTTGAATTAAAAGCAGGCATATAATAGCAAAAGATGTAAATGCAATTTCACACATAATGAGCATATGCAAGACAATTGAAATCAGCTCCTCCTCACAAAATGCCGTAGGGATGACAAATACCAAGTTCCCCACGCAAGTAAGCAAATCGAGAAGCATCGAGGGGTTTTGTAAAAATATCAGCAAGCTGGTGTTGGGTATCAACATATTGAAGTTCAATATCACCCTTCTCATTGTGATCTCTGAGAAAATGATACCGTACATCAATGTGTTTGGTTCTGGAGTGCTGAACCGGGTTGTTTGCAATACAAATAGCACTAGTGTTATCACAGAAAAGTGGAACACTTTTATAATCTAACCCGAAATCCCGCAAAGTGGAAACCATCCACAAAATCTGAGAGCAACAGCTAGCTGCAGCAACATATTCGGCCTCAGCCGTCGATTGTGCAACACTAGACTGTTTGCGGGAAGACCAGCAAACCAGAGAAGTACCCAGAAAATGACAAGTACCAGAGGTACTCTTCCTATCAATTCTACACCCAGCAAAGTCCGCATCGGAATAACCTCGAAGACATAAAGATGAAGACGCTGAATACCATATGCCAAATTCAAGTGTGTGTTTGAGATACCTTAGGATGCGCTTAACCGCTTGGCGGTGCGAAGCTCGTGGTGAAGCCTGAAAACGAGCGCACAGACACACAGCGAAGTGTATGTCCGGCCTCGTGGCAGTCAAGTAGAGGAGGGAGCCGATCATGCTCCGGAACTCCTTCTGATCTACGGCTTCTCCATCTTCGTCAGGGTCCAATGCTACAGATGTAGCCATTGGAGTGGCGAGGGGCTTCGCATCGGACATGTCGAATTTCTTGAGCAGGTCCTTGGTGTACTTCGTCTGGTGGACAAAAGTACCTTGTTTGCTTTGCTTGATTTGCAACCAAGGAAAAAGGTGAGTTCACCCATCATTGACATTTCAAACTCCCTGCTCATGGTATCTGCAAACTCGGCAACCAAAGCATGAGAAGAGCCACCAAAGATGATATCATCCACATAAATCTGAACTAGGAGGAAATCTTTGCCATGCTTGAGAGTAAACAGAGTTTTATCAACAGAGCCCATCAAATACCCTCGCTCAAGCAGAAAAGACTTAAGTCTATCATACCACGCCTGAGGGGCCTGCTTGAGTCCATAAAGAGCCTTATGAAGTTTAAGGACTTTATGTGGGTACTTGGGATTTTCAAAACCAGGGGGTTGTTTTACATAAACATCTTCACCTATGAAGCCATTAAGAAAAGCACTTTTGACATCCATTTGATAGAGTTTGAATCCCCGGGATGTCGCAAAGGCAAGCAAAATCCTAATGGCCTCAAGGCGAGCAACAGGTGCAAAAGTTTCAGTAAAATCAATCCCTTCTAGTTGAGAAAAGCCCTGAGCTACAAGTCTAGACTTGTTTCTAACAATTGTCCCATCCTCCCCTTGTTTATTTTTGAAAATCCATTTTGTTCCAATGAAATGAACATTAGATGGAGGATCTACTAAAGTCCAGACTTGGTTTCTCTCAAAATTTTCAAGCTCTTCATGCATGGCATTGATCCAACTAGAATCAGAAAGTGCATGACTAACATCTAAAGGCTCGAAAGAAGCAACAAAAGCAGCATTAGTGAAATGGGCATGAGAACGAGTTACCCTTTGATCAAGCTCACCAATGATCTGCTCGGGAGGGTGCATCCTTTGAACATGATGTGGAGCCTCGCGGCGGGATGCAGTCTCCCCCTCAACTTGTGCGTTGGAGTGGTCCAAGATGACCGATGTTGAGGTAGTCGCTTCGGGACCTCGTGCTGAAGTAGTAGAAGCGGGGTCAGCTTCGGGGGTCGATGTCGAGGGTAGTAGGGGTTCATCCTCGAATTCTCCGGGATCTTCGTCTTCGAATAAGATCTGTTCCATGTCGTGTTCATTTGCCTGTTCAAAAGCAGAACTAACAGAGGGGGTTGATTCATCAAAAGTCACATCACATGACTCGATGACAGTGTTAGTTTCCAAGTTATAAACACGATAAGAATGACCATGAGTAGTATAACCCAAAAAGATCCCGTCAGAAGATCGCGACTCAAATTTATCCAAGTTACCACGTTTTAGGATAAAACAGCGACAGCCAAAAACTCGAAGATGAGTCACCTTGGGCTGTCTCCCAAAACGCAGCTCATAAGATGTCAAATTTAAAATTGAGCGCAAGAAAATACGGTTTTAGATGTAGCAAGCAGTGTTCATGGCCTCAGCCCAGAATTTTCTAGGAGTCCTATGCTCATCAAGCATCGTCCTAGCCATCTCAACCAAAGTGCGGTTTTTCCTCTCAACAACACCGTTCTGTTGAGGAACCCGCAGAGCAGAGAATTGATGTTCTATGCCATGCTCCATGCAAAAGTCAACAAAGAGACTATTTTTGAACTCGGTGCCATTATCGCTTCGAATGAATTTTAATGCACCAGGGAGTTCAGTGAAAAGTCTCAAAGCCAAGCTCCGAAAGTGTGAAAACACTTCGTCCTTGCTGGCAAGAAAGAAGACCCAAGAGTAGCGAGAGTAATCATCGACAATAACTAAAACATACCACTTGCCGCCTAAAGAACTAACCCGAGAAGGACCTACAGTGTCCATATGGAGAAGTTCTCCGGGCTGTTCAGTCATCACTGTGGTGACTGGCGAATGCGAAGCAGCAATCATTTTTCCATGTCGACAAGGAGCGCAAACTAAATTCTTCTCAAACTTGAGCTTGGGCAATCCTCAGATCAGTCCTAGGGCGCTCAGACGAGCGAGCAACTCAAAGCTCATATGCCCTAGTCTCCTATGCCACTTCCAAAGCTCAGAAGTCGAATGTGCAACAAGACAATGAGAAGAACCAGACGACTCTGAAAAATCAGCTCCAAAAACTCTCCCAACTCTAAAGATCTTACACACCACAACGCCATCAGAATTGAGTACTTGCGAAGTATCGCGATGAAATCACACTTCGAAGCCCTCATCAAGCAACTGAGATACAGACAGCAAATTATATCCCAGGTTTTCAACCAAAGCAACATCTTTGAGAGTGAAATTCGAGTTAATTCTTACCACACCTTTACCTTTCACTCTACTCCTTCGATTGTTTCCGAAGGTGATATGTTCCCTTTGCTTGGTTGTGGTGAGGCTGGAGAACCAAGCTGCATCTCCGGTCATGTGGCGCGAACAACCGGAGTCCATGATCCACGTGCCCTCCAAGCCTCGACCTGTCGCCTACACATGATAAGAACATCTCGATCGCTCAGTGCTGGGGTGAGTAAAATAATGACGAGGCATCCAGCACTGAGTGACACGAGTAGTAGGCACAGTAAAAGCAGACGGTCTACGCACATAAAAATCAGAATGATGCAAAGTGCGAGGTCTACCTACATGCAAAGAACGCAAAGCATGACGAGGTCTCCTACTCTGACGAGGTACAAAGCTACTCACCCGAGATCTACCACCATATGGAACATGGTGAACACCTCGAGGAGCAAAACCTCTCCGAGAAGCACGAGGAGCCTCGAAAACAGGACGAGAGTAATACTCAGACTCATGCATACCTAAAGATGGGTAATGCATGTCCTGATAGCTCATCGCCTGTGCACGTCGCTCATCCTTGATGCGACGGAAACAGAAACCAATCAAATGACCCGCCCGCTGACAATAAGAACAATGAAACACTCTCCTGGGGGCACTCTCATGGGTCATAGGAGCAACTCTCACAGGCTCCTTAGGTTTCTTCTGAGTGGTTTTCTTGGGAGGATTTTTCTTGGCAGGAGGAGTTGGTTTCTTTGGTGGATGGGTAGGCTTTTTGGCTGATGGGGTGTCCAACAGAGCTCTCTCTTTCTCTAGGGTGGTGGGAGAGGTAAAAACAGTTTTGGACTTACTGTCTGAAGGTATCCTCTCTGTTGGAACAATTGCGTTAGTTCCAGCAGGTTTTTCGGTGGTGGAGTATGACATGGAGAATGAACCTCGATGGGTTCTCACAGGGAGAGATAGGGTTTATACTGGTTCGGGCCTCCCCTAGGGGATAATAACCCTACGTCCAGTTTGTGGTAGATTTGGCATGGTGTGCCTTGAGGTGGAGAGGATAACTCCAGGGTCTCATGGCCCCCCTGGAGCCTGTCCCCGTTACAAGGGTCTTGGCCCTGCTTTTTATAGGCACGCAGGCCTTAAGGAAAAGACCAAGATACCCTCCATGGGCCCTTAGGCTCATAGGGGTAAACAGGGAAAGGGGGCTGGCTACTGTACACGGTACCAGACAGCTTTACAGCTTTACAGACGTGTCAGGCTGCGCCAGCCTTTGACCAACTAAACGACAAGCTAGGAGCGGAGGGGGCTTCGGAGTGCACCCGAGGGGGGGGCTCCGAAGCGCTGCTCCGGCGGGTGGCCTCGGTCTTGGCTCCGGAGGGCGGCCTACGGGCTTGGCTTCCGGAGGGTGGCCTCCGGAGGGCGGCCCTCGGGCTTGGCTTCCGGATGGTGGCCTCCGAATGGACTCGGAGGTCGGCCTCCTGGATGGCTTCCGGGGTTGGCAGTACGAAGGAATCGGAGGGCGGCCTCCGGGCTTGGCTTCCGGAGGGTGGCCTCCGAACTGGACTCCGGAGGGCGGGCCTCCGGGCTGGCTTCCGG
>JAAALK010000081.1:482464-564161 GCA_019279435.1 Zizania palustris
CAAGTCAAGGCTCGGCTCTATCAGACCTACCGGCGTGAATATGAGAACTTCACACAAAAGCCGGGTGAATCTGTTGAAGCATTGTTTGGTCGTTTTCAATCGATCATAAACAAGCTTTGGGACAACAAGGCTGAGGATGTTTAGTTAGTCTCAGATCACGAGCAGGCGCTCAAGGTTCTCCATACCTTGGACCCATAGATCTGGGAAATCAAGGTATCCTCTATCATTGAGAGCACATCTTATGATACCTTGACCATTTCTGAACTGTTTAGCAAGCTGAAGACCACCGAGGTTGATATCCAGTTGAGATCAAATCTCACTGGCTCTAGATCAAAGTATCTAGCCCTTGCTACATCTTCTATTGATCCCTCTTCTGTGAGCCGTGCTGGGTTCTCTTTGATGTCCATCACTGAGGACCAACTTTAATCTTTGGGAGATGATGATTTGTGTCTTTTTAACAACCGGGTGCGTCGTGTTTATGACAAAAGGATGTTCAAAAGACACGGCACGAAATCTGGGTGTTTTGAGTGTGGTGACCCAGGACACTTCATCGTCGACTGCCCCAAGCGCAATGGACACAAGAAGGGCACCGGTGGTGGCTTCCATGACTCCGGCAAGCACGACAGCTCCTCCTTCAACAAGGGCAAGCCAAAGACCATATTCTTCAGAAAAGCCCTGAAGGACTACTGGCGAGAGAACAAGAAGCGCGACAAGGCCTTCTTCGCCGAGATGGAGAAGAGTTACTCCAAGCGGTCCACATCTTCTTCCTCTTCATCGAGCTCAAGCGATGAGGAGATCGTCATCAGGAAGGGGAAGGACAAGGACGATCTGGTGGGTCTTTGCTTCATGGCCTTCGAGGACAAACCAAAGAGCCGCTCACATCAGCGCCGAAGATCCCACAAGAGCTTCTGCTCAATGGCTCTTGGGGATAAGGAAGAGAAGGGCTCCTCCAATGACTCCGATGACGACGACAACGAAAAGGTATCATCTTATGAACGTGAAATTGTTGATTTACTTGAGAGCAATCGTCCGGAGTTAAAATATCGGGAAAAAATGCTTAGGGGGGCTAAGAAGAGGATAGATGAGTTAGAGAGTGAGCTTGTCGTGGCCAACGGCAGAATTGAGAGTCTATCTTCTTCCCCTTGCTTGGGTGATAGCAGTGAGTGCCCAAAGTGTGAGGTGCTTCTATGTGACCTGTCGACTCTGAAGTCCATGTACACAGAAAGGGTTGATGAGAGGGACGCTTTGGCCACTAAGCTTGAAAGCACTCAGCTGGAGCTGAAAGATGCTCAAGCCACTGTCGTCGCTCTGGTTGCCCATCTCATCTTGCTAGTTTAGCTGAGCTGAAAGCCAAGGGCGATGAGCATCTGGCTGATTTGGAGAGAGTGAGAGATGAGCTGGCGCAGACTAGGCTAGAGCTTGAGACACTGTCAGTTCCACCCACTGTTTGTGAGAACTGCTTGTCTCTTAGACTGGAGTTGATTAAGCTAAAAGCCGAGAAGTCTGTCCAGGTAGATAGCGAGTATGAGACCTGCTTGTCTCAGGTGGAGGTACTAGCTTCCTTGAGAGAGGATCTAGCGGATTCTCAGAATGAGAACTTTTACCTCCGTTCTATCCTATGTTGGATTAGTGCCAGAGAGCCACAGTTCGGTGTGATGATTCAGCAGTTCTAGGCAGGATGGGTTTGGGGTAGGTTACACCTACACCAAGGCTGACTTTGATAGTGCCATTAGCCGGGCAGTGGAGTGGAATAAATGACTCCTGAGCAGAGATATCCCAAGACTCACTCCACTGAGTCTTTCTAGGCTAGTCAGCCCAAGGATGGAGTAATCCAAGAACAGCCCAAAGCTCCACACAAGAAGCCCATCTGGGTTCCAAAGCCCAAACACCTCCACACTTCTGTAGACTCTCTTCCTGGACCCTCTCAACCCAAGAAGACTACACCAAACACCACTAAGCCCAAGAACCCCAAGCCTCAACCACATCCCAAGAAGCCCACCTATCATTGTGAGTATTGTCAGAGAGACGGGCATCTTGCGGAGTTTTGCTTCAGGAGGAAGCGAGTTGAGAGAGCAGAGAGAGCTCGTGGTGGTCAGGAGCAGTTCTACCAGCAGGGTGGTAGACTGCGTGTTCCTCGACGCAGGGAGAGGCTGGAGGCCAGCCGCGTTGTGTAGGTGGTGGTAGAGGAGACGGCTTTCATGCCCGTGCTCCAGATGGTGGTGTTCGTTCCGGCAGAGTTCCAGGCCGTTTTGGCTATGGTCCTGGACCTCGTGGCCGAAGGCAGAACCAAGGACCGCGCTTTGAGCCGCGTATTGGTCCTAACTCTTCTGGTGGTTTTTGCTTTCCGTCTTTTGAGCAGATGGCTCGACACTGGTTTAGTTCTTTTGCTAAACCTAGTGACGGACCATTTGCTCCCCCTTACAACCACTGATTGTGCAGGATCGGGAACTGGAGGACATTTGGATCATGGACTCAGGATGCTCTCGCCACATGATGGGACATCGCAGATGGTTCTCCAGTCTCACTCCCCCGAGCTCCAAAGAATACATCACCTTTGGGAACAGTGGTCAAGGGAAGGTAAGTGGCATTGGCTCAATTCGCATTTCAGACCATTTCTCTTTGAAGAATGTTGCCTTGGTTGGAAATTTGAACTTTAATTTGATTTCTGTTTCACAACTTCTTGAGGATGGTTTGGAGGTTCGATTTAAGAAGGGCAATTCTTTTGTGTTTGATTCTAGAGGGTCTTTGATTTGCTAGATCTTACCATTCGGTAAAGTTTTTCGAATTGACTTCTCTAGTTCTTTTGGCCCTTCTCGCTGTTTGATTGCTGGATCTTCTTCTGAGCTTTGGAAGTGGCATAGGAGGTTAGGTCATTTGAGTTTTGATCTTCTAGTCAGGTTGAGCTCTATGGACCTCATCCGAGGATTGCCCAAGCTTAAGATGGAGAAGGATCAAGTTTGCCATCCCTGTCGTCACGGTAAAATGGTTGTCGCTTCTCACGCACCTGTGACTCAGGTGATGACTTCGTATCCGGGCGAGTTGTTACACATGGACACTGTAGGTCCAGCTCGGGTACGCTCAGTCGGTGGGAAGTGGTAAGTGCTTGTCATTGTTGACGATTTTTCTCGTTTCTCATGGGTGCTCTTTTTGGAGTCTATGGATGAGACTTTTCATTTTGTTCATGACCTGATTTTGAAGCTGAAGAATGAGAACAATGGTCGGATGCGAGCAATTCACTCCGACAACGGCTCTGAGTTCAAGAACTCTCAGTTTGACAGCTTCTGTAGTGATCAGGGTCTTGATCATCATTTTTCTGCTCCTTATACTCCCCCACAGAACGGCGTTGTGGAACGAAAGAACCGCACGCCAGTCTAGATGGTCAGGACGATGCTCGATGAGCACAGGACTCCTAGGTGTTTTTGGGCTGAAGCCATGAACACGGCTTATTATCTGGTCAACCGCATTTTTCTTAGAGCTTACCTAGGTAAGGCCTCATACGAGTTGCGGTTTGGCAGACAGCCCAAGGTGAGCCACTTGCGAGCGTTTGGCTGCAAGTGCTTTGTGCTCAAGAAGGGAGGGCATTTGGACAAGTTTGAGTCTCGTTGCTGGGAAAGAGTTTTTCTTGGCTATGCTTTGCATTCTCGAGGCTTCCGTGTTTGGAACCTTGACTCCCAGCAGCTTGTCGAGACTTGTGAAGTTTCTTTCGATGAGTCCTTGCCTTCTTTGACTCCTTCTTTTGAGCCTTCGGGTGATGATGAGCTCGGAGAGTCCATCTTCGAGGAAGATGAGGATACTCCAACTGTTGATGAGGGTGGGCCTTTTGCACCTCCTGCAGAGCCCACACCTTCTGAGACTTCGACTGAGGATGAGGGAAGACCTCTAATCACTTCTTCCACTTCGATCAAACCCCCTCAGTCAAATCCAGAGGTGCCAGCTACTGACTCCGGTGAGGTGACTTCAGATCACCAGGGATCCCGAGCAGTTCAGTGTGATCATCCCTCAGAGCTCATCATAGGTGATTTGACTGAGAGAACTTTGCGTTCGTCTGTTGACTCTCTTGTTGTGTTTGCTGAATCTGCTTTTGTTGCATCTTTTGAGCCCAGAGACATTTCTCATGCTCTTTCTGATTCGAATTGGATTAATGCCATGCATGAAGAGCTTGAGAATTTTGTCCGCAATCGGGTTTGGACACTAGTTGAGCTGCCACCAGGATGCAACCCCATAGGCACCAAGTGGGTGTTCAAGAACAAGCAAGGTGAAGATGGGGTTGTGGTGTGCAACAAAGCTCGATTAGTTGCCCAGGATTTTTGCCAGAAAGAGGGTATTGATTTTGAAGAAACTTTCGCCCCCGTTGCCCGTCTTGAGTCCATTCGCATTCTCTTAGCTTTTGCCGCTTCGAAGGGTTTTAAGCTTTTTCAAATGGACGTCAAGAGTGCTTTTCTGAACGGGTACATAGAGGAGGAAGTTTCTGTTAGGCAGCCCCCCCGGTTTTGAGAACCCTAAGTTTCCTCGACATGTTTTTAAGCTGCAGAAAGCTTTATACAGTCTGAAGCAAGCCCCCACGGCTTGGTATGACCGGTTAAAGCAGGTTTTATTGGGGAAGGGCTTTGTGATGGGTTCTGTGGATAAAACTCTCTTCTTGCTCATAGATGCTTCAGATTTCTTAGTCGCTCAGATTTATGTGGACGATATTATCTTTGGCGGTACTACTAAAGATCTTGTGTCCAAGTTTTCTGAGCAGATGCACAACGAGTTTGAGATGAGCCTCATGGGTGAGCTCAAGTATTTCTCAGGGCTCCAGATCAAGCAGACCAAGGACGACACCTTCATCCACCAAGGTAAGTACACTCGTGACATGTTAAAAATTTTTGACTTTGGTGGGGAGTTGAAGCCGCAGATGACCCTAATGGGCACATCTGGAGGACTAGACAAGGACGAGAGCGGTGTCAAGGTCAATGAGAGAGTTTCGAGGGATGATCGGTTCGCTGCTATACTTGACGGCGACAAGACCGGACATACAGTTCGCCGTGGGACTTTGCGCGCATTTCCAGTCTTCACCACGCGCGTCTCATCGACAGGCTGTCAAGTGCATCTTCAGGTATCTTCCCTATGCGCCTGATCTTGGTCTTTTCTATTCAGCATCATCATCTCTTGATTTATCTGGCTTTTCGGACGCTGACTTTGGTGGGTGCCGGTTGGATCGCAAGTCGACTTCCGGTACTTGCCAGTTTCTTGGTTCGTCTCTTATGTCTTGGTCTTCTCGAAAGCAATCTGGAGTTGCTCTTTCGACCACTGAGGCTGAGTATGTAGCTGCTGCTAGCTGCTGCTCATAGTTGGTTTGGATGATTTCCACATTACGAGATTTTGGGTTGTTCTTTCCTACCAGAGTTCCTTTGTTTTGCGACAGCACCAGTGCTATTAGTGTAGGGAAAAACCCTTGTCTCCATTCAAAAACCAAACATATTGATGTGCGCTTTCATTTTCTGCGGGATCAATATGAGAAAGGTGTCATTGACCTTGTTCATGTTGATACCCATCATCAGTTGGCTGACATTTTCACCAAACCCCTAGATCAGTCTACATTGAGCGTTTACGAGGGGATTTGGGTGTTGTGTATCCTTTCTAGGATATTTTACGTCAGTTTTCTTTCATCTTTACTCTTACCTTGAGTCTTTTTGTGTGTGTTCATATCATGCATATTCACATATCACACCCTTGAGCTTGCTTCTGTTATATGATTGAACTGCTCTACTTATTCTGGCTGGTACATGCTTTTGATTACTTGTCAATGATCATGCCTTGTTTCAGTTCGCTTGATATGTCTGATATCTATCATATGCATGGCTTTTACGCTTTAAACTTAAAAAATGAAAATTCCATGCCTTTTTATGCTTGAGTTGAAAAGATCCAAGTGGGTTTGCATTGTCGCATTACATTGTTCTGGACTGCTTACCATAGCACTTTGGTATGAATTAGGACAGTGTAATGTATGCCAAGACCAATGTCTTAAGCTTTCGATGGTCCAGTTCTGGCCTAGGCTTGACTTGGTCGGTTAGCATAAGGTTTTACATGCAAATAACCCGTGGCAAAAATGAAAAAGGAAAATGAAAAAGCCTGAAAATTAAAAAGACAACAAGTTTGCTGAAGCACTTTGTTTTGGACAATGCTTATCTTGGTAGATATCAGTTAGCTTCTACATCTCATGCTTTACCTTGCTTGTTAACTGGAAAATGTGGCGATGCTTTTATTTTGCAAAAATTGAAAAATGCGTGCGAATGACTTTCTTTAGATATCATCTGTTGCATTGATCATGCCATGTGTCTTAGACAGTATGTCTCTTGCTATACTTGTTAGATGTTGTAATTGTAGTCAATCATATCTGAGAAGCATGTTTTCTACACTTCACCTGCACCCCAGTTGCATTCTTTGCATATTTTGAGGGGGAGTTGCATTTCAGGGGGAGTCTGTGTCTCTTTAGAGTGCATTTTAGTATCGCTTGATGAGTTCAGTTGTCAATAAGGGGAAGAAATTTTGGGAGAAGAGTTTAAGGGGGAATTTTGGCCTTCTCTGGGATTTGTTACAGGGGGAGTTTTTGTCCCGTTTGTCCTTACTCTTTTGATATCCTTGTTGATGATTCTGAGACTGCACTCGTTTTGCAATTTTTGTTAACCATAATGACTGCTTCTAGCTTTTATTTAGCTTTTGGTCATTAGGGTTAAACTTTTACTTTATTTTTCTTTATCTCTGTTTTCTTGTGTTTTGTTTTCGTGTTTCCACATGTGTTTGCAGGTACTAAAGAGTTGAAGAAGTGAAGTGTTGGCAATGCACTCATCAAGGGGGAGATTGAGGAGCCATGCTAAAGAGCGTGGGCCTCATGGCTCTAGATGTGATGAGTCATTGTCAACTATAGTCAAAGAGGACAGAAGAAGAGAGAAGATCTGCTGCGTCTGGGCCGCGTGTGACTCAGGTACACGGGCAGCGAGCGACTGTCGGGCAAAGGGGCCGCGAAGTCGGGCTGGCCCAATCTAGGTACATGGCCTAGAAGCAGTAGAAGACCCACTGGGCTATTGACCAGGATTGACTCAGGTACACGGGCGGTGAATAATTGCTGGGCTGAGAGAGCTGCGGAGTCAGGCCGGTCCAATCCGGGTACCTGGTGCAAAGGCGGTGGAGGCTTTGTCAGTTTCGTCTCAAAATTGATGACCGCTGATCTCAGATCGGACTGTCCAGAAGAGAAGCCGTAGTCGCTACGAAAGCTTAGCTTCCGGATAAGTCATCTGTAAATAGGAGTTTACTATTTTGTCCCTAGGCCCACAGTTAGTCAGTCGAGTCTATAAAAATATCCTAAGGGTAGTTTAGTCTTTTTCTTTTATTTCAGCGTCTGTAAAAAACCCTAAGGGGCTGGTGGAATATTCCTAGCCATTGGGCAGCCTATAAATAGGGCCCCAATCCCTAGGGTTAGGTCACCCTTTCAAGAAATCACTTTTTAATCAAGGATTGGGTCATTTGTGTTTCCTGCGCCTTCTCTCTCCCTGCGTGCGCCGCCAGGTTCTGTTCTTGAGATTTTTCCTGAGAAGTGCTGTTTGTTCTTCACAAGATTTTTTATTCTCTAATGTTCTGCGCTGCTAGCATTTTTCCTGTGGTTATGTTTACCTCGTTTTGCATGTGAAATCGTTTATTCCTGTGCGAACTGCTTCTCTGGATGCTTCTGTTCCTTGGTTTAGTACTAACCCTTGCGTGCTCCTGTAGCAGCAAGTAGTACCTATTCCCTGAGGCAACAGTACGCTAGTTTTCTAGCCTTGTTTTTTCCTGCATAGCCTTTTTGATCGAGTAGACAGGGTCTAGGATTTCTCTGGCTGTTTCTGGCGAAGCCCCATGTTTTGTGCGAAGTCCTTCTATTCTGTGAAGCAGGCTTCGAATCTGTCTATGAAGGTGTACTCTGACTCGAGCTCTTCGTAGTCAATACTTCGACTGGTTTCGAAGTTAGCTTCGAACATGTCTTTTTGGTATACTTCGCTCGGAGTGTGTTTTCTGAGGATCTTCTGTTGCTGTCATTTCTGTGGATCTCAGTTTATGAGTTCGAAGCTTGTCTTTCGAAGGTTGTTTCAAGGCTTCGATTTCTTTGGAGAGCATCAGCAGACTTCGATTCGAAGTTTGGTCTGTAGTTTGAAGGTTACCACTTCGGTAGTCATACTTCGATCTAGCTAGCTTCGGAGGTAGCATTGTAGGCTTCGTTTTGGTCTCGCTGTTGTGTGTTTGGCTTCGCTTCTCTTTCGAAGTTTGCTTTTCTACGAACTTTGTTCGAAGTTTTCTGTTCGGAGTATAGGCTTCGAAGTACACTGTTCGAAGCAGGCTTCGACACTTTCATACTTTGCACCGAAGCATACTTCGCACTCTACCTCACTCGTACTAGGCTAGATTCCACAAACCTCTGACATCTACCAACTCCGCACGTCACCTCCAGACAAGTTTCGACTACATCAACCTACGGCATATCGACGACAGACTTCGCGGACTTCGACATTGTACTCCGAAGCAGGCTTCGACACAACGAAGCAGGCTTTGACACTCCGAAGCATGCTTCGACACCGCGAAGCAGGCTTCGCCAAGTATCGAACAGGAGACAAATTTTGAACAGTAACTTCTCATCTCGTACTATGTGCACTTAGATCATTTGCTGAGAAGTTTGATCTGCCATGTTTTGAATATTTTGCTTATCTGCCTATTAGCACTGTATTGGTGTTTCTCTGTTTAGGACACCAGTCGTTTCTAGGCTAGATACTTTTAGGCTTTGGTGATCTGCTTTGCTGCTTAGTCTTTTGAGGTGCGTTGGGTGTTGGGAACAGGCCATTGATTCGAAAGAATTTTTAGGCGCCCATTCACCCCCCTCTGGTCGCTACTTTCGGTCCTACATCCTGCAATGTCGATAGTGATGACAAGTGGATCTGCATGTGGAAACTTTATGCCAACTGCATCATCTACGGAAAAAGATATCGGCACATGGGACCATTCAGTCATGGCAGCTGCGGATGAAGAAGTTCCAATATGGCCCACTTCTCGGACATATTCTCTTCTCTGCAGATAACTTCCGGAGTCCTTGTCAGACAGGCCGAACCTTCGGGTTCACAAGTAAGCTATGCTCAATAATATCCCGACTGACTCCGATAATGTCCTCATCAGACCATGCAAAGACATCCAAATTTTCTTCCACTACTTTTTCTAATGAAGTAGCAACTTCTGGAGGCAAATCCTTGCCAAACTGAAATGAATAGTCTTTGTCGTCCTTGACAATAACCTTCGTTACAATCTCTCCTTCAGGGCTTGGTCTTGGGAAGGACTTCTTCGAAGGTTCACCTGAAGCAGAGATATCCTCCGGGTTGCCTTGCACGTTGTTCACTTGTCTCGGGTCAAGAGGGGGGCCATGACCATATTCTGCTCTTCGCGCAGTGGCCTGATCTCCGAAAATAGTGAGCACTCCCGCTTGCGTTGGCATCTTAATACACAAATAATTATGATGCGCCACGGCTCCGAACTAATTCAACATGCCCCTCCCGAAGATAACATTATATGCGTATGGGGCATCCACAACATCGAAAATCACCTCCTCCGTCCTGGCCAATAGCCCCTCTCCGAAAGCGACCTCCAGACCTATTTGGCCGAGGGCATCAAGATGGGGTCCTGCGAAGCCTTGCAAAGGATGAGCTGCAAGGAGAAGATGCTTCCTGGAGATACAGAGCTGATTGAAGGCTTGGATCAAGATAATATCTGCTGAACTCCCTCTGTTAATCAGTACTCTCTGGACTTCAGTCCCTGCTATGTCGGTAGTGATGACAAGTGGATCTGCATGCGGAAACTTTATGCGAGCTGCATCATCTGCAGAAAAAGATATCGGCATATGAGCCCACTCAGGCATGGTAGCTGCGGACGAAGAAGTTCCAATATGGCCCACTTCTCGGACATATTCTCTTCGCTGTCTCTTCGACATACTACCTAGAGTCCCTCCTCTGGAAATGGGGAGGACTACTCTTTTTCCTCGATCTTGACCATCTTCCTGCTTCGGAGGTGGCATAATATTGACCACCAGAGGTTGCCTTGTAGGGTCGAAATTGTCTATACGTGCCACAGCCTGGATAGGCTCCGGACGGACCTTAGAAGGAACTCGGTCAGTAGTGCCTCGACCCGAGGTTCTTTCAAGGTACTCGCCTCTTAAAGCGAGTATAGACTTGCACGCATAAGTTGCGTGACTTCGATTCTCACCATGGACAGAGCAAAAGAAGGCCTGGGCTTTGCGAGCCGGCTTCCCTGATGGCCTCCAGCCGTGGGTCTTGCTTCCCGAAGCTTGCGAAGTCTTAGGGGCAAATTTCCGTGGAGGTGTAATGTTCAAGACTTCTGAACGAGAATGCTTTTGCCCCCGACGCCTGTCATGCTGAACTTCAAAGTTAGGCCCCTGCGAAGGTGTTGAAGTCTTCACTTCCAACTTGACTTCTTGCAGGATTGGCGGAGTTGAAGCAGTTCTCTGAAGCCACCCTTCTTCTGACTTTGCATAATCTTTGAAATAAGACATCAACTGAGCAACAGAAGATATCTGTTTCCGATGAAGTTTATCAAGGAGGCCCGCATGGGTAACTCCCTCTCGAGTTGCATCAACTACGGAGGATGTAGTCAGCCCTCGAATTTGTGACTTTGTATGGGCGAAGCGCTTGAAAAATTGTCTTAAAGTCTCTCCGGGCAGCTACTTCACCTGGAAAAGACTCCCTGTAGACATTGGGGGTACGAAGGTATCTTGGAAGTTACTTATGAACTTCTTCCTTAATTGCTCCCAGGTTCTGATTGACCCTGGCTTCAGGAACCAAAACCACCACAGAGCCATCCCTTCAAGGGCTAGAGGGAAACATTTGGTCATGGTGTCTCGCACTCCTCCACTGGCCTCAATTACCAATGCATAAGAACGGGAGAACTCCCCAGGGTCCTCATCTCCAGAATATTTACAGAGCTTCGAAGTTTTAAACTTAGGATCGAAGCATACTTTCTGTAGCTCGAGATGCAGCGAAGACTCGCTATCGAAGGAAGTGTTCCCCGGGGCTTCGGGATAAGGAAGTTCGTCGTCTTGGGGCACTTCGGGAATGACCGGGGTGGCCTGAGAACGAAGCCTATCTGCGGCTTCTTGCCTCCACCTCGCCACTTCAACTTGGAGAATGGCCATTTGGGTGGCCATATCACCAAGACCATCTTCATCTCCTCCGGAAGGACCTTCCGGTTCTTGAGAACTGTAAGTGTCAGTCCGAAGCGGAATCTGAGGTGGAAGAGGGACTCCGGTTGGCCGAAGTATGGATGGAGTTGGGGGAGGAACTCCGTATGCTCGAGGAAGGGGAATCCCTTCGGGAGTCTGAGGTGGAGGAATTTCCGAAGATCCTCCGACCTCAACTTTGTTTGAAGATCTTACTCCGGAGGTCCGAGGGGACCTCCGAATAGGACTACAACCTGAACTCCGCTTGTGAGGCATAGTTTGAGAACTTGGTAGAGAACGAAGTTTTTTGGACTAGGTTCCCCACGGACGGCGCCAACTGTTGGCGTAAAAGATTACGCTAACAGGTTTCTAAAGATTAGAACCTAACAAATGAAGTGTTTGTGAAGTAAATTATTTCAAGCCTCCGAAGTGGATAATAGCTCAAAACAGTTCGAAGATGTGTATTGAATAACTCAGTATTCGATGCTCGGTATAGGGTAAAACGGGGGGTATTTATAGGCCAAAACCTTAAGGAAAAGACCTTTTTACCCCTCTGTTACAACCGACATAGTGGAAACTATTCGGTACCCTTAATAGGGCTAAAACGGTAAAAGACTAATCTAATAGGAAAGAAGATAAGCCTTTCATCTTAGCTGGCAAGGATGTTCTCTGAAGAGTCTACGCTCGAAGATATACTCCGAACTATAGTTCGCCTCGATCCTTCGAACTTGACCCAGTCGAAGCCAGAGTTGGATGCTAAAGAGCTTCAGTTAAATAGCCTGTCTTCGTCTTGTTGTAATAGTAACCCTGAGTATGAAATATTTTCCCCCAACACTAGTGTTTCCTAGATTTTGTATTCTAGTTCATTTTTAGATTCTCACAATTTAGGTTTAGAATATAAACCATTTATTTCAGTTTTAGATTCTACAAGTATCTGCACCTGTCAGAAGAAAGTGAAAGAAATAAGCCTAATTATTCACATTTATTGGTACTGCTCACACTAATGTTGTTCGTCTTGCACAACTGTTGATTGGGAACCTAACCGAGAACAATGTATCGATCGATAAGGATAATCTACCCTACTATATAATTGGCGAAGTTTAGTATCCACTAACCACTATGGATACTCATATGAAAGATCTCAGCTTTTCATTCCCTTTGATTAAATCCCAGCCTTTATTCTTTCCTACCCACCTACTCTCCTCGATCTAAATTTAGGTGTGCATTCGTTGACGCCAAGATTTGGAAGAGATGAGGACCCACCAGGAATGTCACATGGTCAAAGGAAGTCAAAGGAGGTCCGGTCAAAATTGGTCAAAGAAGCTCATCCATGACGCATATGTGACCGGATAGGAAGAGCCGATGGAGATAAAAGTGAGAATAAGACAGATTATCCAGAATCAGTTAGGATAAGATACTTGGACGACAAGTCTCCGGACTATAAATATGTACCCTTAGCTTGGTTAAACACACATCTCTATCAAACAAATACTCGGCGCATCGCCACCCTTGGCTTCCCAAGGTTAATCCTGATAGGATTCAGGACTCGGAGTTGGGCTGCATCGTTCCGATCTCCAGCGAAGAGGTGAGTCCCGCCACCCCCGATGATCGTATCGACTAGGTCAGTGTCTTCACGGCTGCATCAATTTGATCTCTTGAAGACATTGGCTGAAATAGTACGATCACCGGTTTATCGTGGTGTATTGGCTAGGTCTAAGTCTACATCAGATTGATCTCTTAGATTGATGTGATCTATGTGTGGTAGTTTGATGCTTCATCGGTTAGGTCCGACATCTCTTTCTATTGTATCTTTTTCATGTTGTATACCGTTAATAAAAATAAAGCATGCTCGATACTTTGACATATTATTAAGATTATCATGTTTAGCTATTGTCTTGGTTAGGTCCAACCTAGTTATTGTGATGATTTTCATGATATTGACATGTTATCTGGAACGTTTTATTTATTTCTATTGGAGTACAAGCCAATAGGTTATCTTCAATTCAAGGCCATATCTTATTTGGCGTCGAAAAGCGCTTATCGGCCCATACGTAAAATGGCTATCTCATCGGCCGATGGCATGCTTGTCTGATCACTTCACCCGTGGTCATCATCCCTATGGCCGATCGGCATAAGACCATGATTATCCTATCCTAACTGTGGTCATCGGCTCGATAGTGATTCGGCTATGCTATTAACTCTATTATCTCTGTTTCCTTATCAGTTGTAGGGGTAAACTAATTGCCATGCCTTGAACCCTTTTTCTAAGAACATTGGACCTGCACTGGAGTTAAGCAGATATCCCAGGCCACGCGTGTGTCAAAGTGTGACCAAACAATGCACCAACACACTTTTTGGCACGCCTGGTGGGACAACACTTCAGCAATTCAGCCATGGTGGGTGAACTCAATGACGACAACATCATTCTGATCACCCTAGAGATCTTGACTGAGGAACAAAGGGCGGAGGTCCAGAAACACGTTGACGCTTTCAAGGAGTTGTGCGTACAAGCCTACAAAATGACTCGAGCGGGTCCTATCCTAAGGGATCCTTTGCAGAGACCAACGGTGACCATGGAGTTTAGTCAGCCGACAGACACCCCCCGTGTCAATTTCCTGGAGATCATCGACAACGTGCTTCACCATGCGCTCATCAATCAATTTGAAACATTGGTCAACACCCTCCACGAGCTGATCAAGAAGACTATTGATGGCACTGTAGCCCACGAGAAACCACAAGGTCCGACATATCTCCCTGATACTCAGACCAGACTGCTACAAAATTCGTAGCACACTCGGCTAACTCCACATCATAAGGGTCGATGAGACTGGAACAACCAGTCTTCTCGATTGGCTATGAAGGAAACAGGACGACCCAATCATCGGCCTCCACTCGGGACTTGCCGTCGAATTTGCTGTATAACCTCAAAAGTGGTGTGTTGGTGCCGTTCTCAATGGCCAGCCCTAGGTCGATAAGACAAGAGGCCCCACAAGTTACATATGGTGTCGCAAGGAATGTGCTGCCAGACGTTGTGCCACCTAGGGGCACCCGATGACATTCCTCAGGGGTACCGTAGGACTGTGAACTTCATAGCACAGCCCTACGGTGATGAGGGGAAACATAGACAAAATGTTGCCTGGCTAGAGCAATATCAGCAGACCCCAATTCTTGACCGGTACCCAACGCCAGAGCAGCAAGTAGATGACTAGGTGAATCTGATCATAGAAGTTATCAAAGATCAATTTGGACTGAAGCCCAAAGAGCATACGTACATGTATCGGTGGCCGTACCCAGAATGGTTCGACGGAGTACCACTGCCTGGCCAATACAAGGTACCCGACTTCACCAAGTTCTCGGGGCAAGACTTGGTCTCCACGATCGAGCACAACAGTTGTTTCCTCGCCCAGTGTGGAGAGGTATCGGCCGACGAAATGCTGAGGGTCCGATTTTTTCCACTCTCCCTATCAGGAACAACTTTGTGTGGTTTGCCTCACTGCCAATGGATTCCATCAGAGGATGGCGGATTTGGAGAAGAAGTTTCACCAATATTTCTTCACCAGCATTCAAGAGATGAAGCTCACCGACTTGATAGCCGTAGGCATAGAATGGATTAGTCAGTAAAATATTACGTCCTGAGGTTCTGAGACGTACGGAGCAGATGCTACAATTTTAGCCTCAGTGACACCCAGTTGGTGAAGTTGGCGTTTTAGGTACTCCTGAACAGAATTAAGGAGATATTCTCATCACATGAGTTCGAGAGCCTCTCCCAACTGGTGCAAAGGGTATCGGCACATAAGAACCAATTCTAAGAAGCAAAAAGAGGCAAGTACCAGAAGAAGGTGGCATACGCTTAACTATACCGTTTGGACTCAAACGAGAGCAGTGATTCAGATGTAGAAATCAGTATGGTCGAGTGGTCCAATAAAAAGAAACAGGATGCATGCCCTTGGGTAAAACCAGCCTACAAAGAAGATAAGTATGACTTCGACGTCAACAAGGCCGATAAAATATTTGACATGTTATTCACAGAGAAGTAGATTCACCTATCACCTGGCCACGTGATACCACCTACCGACGAGCTGAAGAAAAGGAAATAATGTAAGTGACACAATTCCCCATCGCATCACACTAATGAGTGCAAGGTGTTCAGACAGCAGATCCAATCGGCCGTAGAGCAAGGCCGAATCAAGTTTTATGATGGAAAGAAGCTGATGAATATTGACGGTCATCCGTTCCTAGTCAACATGGTTCATACGCATCATGCTGATGATCGGCATACAAAAAGTAGTAGGCGGACTAGCACTAACATCACTTCTTCGGACCTCATTGGGAAATACCAAAGGAGGTCGAAGGAAGAGATGGACGATGAAGATAGCCACAACTACTCATGTTTCAACCCCCGTTGGAACTGTGAATTCTTCAGGCTTTGCTGGAATGAGGGGCTATGTTTACCATCAATGGATGACTGCCCGGGGTGTGTCACTAAAGGCAGGGCACAAGATGATCATCGGCCACATAATGTCAGGTCAAGGCCGCGTGATCAAGAAGCTGTCCACCGAACGTTGTCCTCACCAAGGGTATCAGCACTATAGAGGCTCGGTCCTATCAATGCTGAGGGAATCGGCCAGTCGGCCGACGGATACAAGATCATGCTAGAGAAGCTGAAATGCTACTCTAGTGGGATTTTCATGAGGAACTAGAAGAGAAGGGTGCAACATCTACGGCAAAGAGAACTGAAGGAACAAATGGGCAATGAGAAAGTCGACCGGCCCCATATAATGAGAAGTGAATGGCGACCGAAAGATAAGGCTGATCACGATGATAAGAAGGACGCGGGGATAAACATGTTTTCTTCCTCCATGTAGAGTATCGGGCACCCTGCGAGGACAACGTGGGTTATGCCGACACAATAGCTCAATTAATGTTGGCTCCACAGCCAGTAGTTTTTGACAAACTAGAAGACCTCGAGCATCGGCATATAAGACCTCTCTATATCAAAGGAATTGTTAATTGGAAGCCGATGTCCAAGTTGATGATAGACGAAGGGGCGATTGTCAACTTGATGTCTTATGCCACCTTCCGTAAGTTTGGAAAAATGCTTGAGGACCTCATCAGAACTAATATGGTATTAAGGGACTTTTGCGGCAACTTGTTAGACACGATGAGAGTGTTGAATGCAGAACTGACGGCTCAGAGCAAGACAATGCCAACTACCTTTTTTGTTATAGAAGGAAAATGATCTTACAGCTTTGTTTCTAGGGTGTGATTGGATACATGTGAATTGTTGCGTCCCCTCGACAATACACCAGAGCCTAGTATAGTGGGTCAATGACCAAGTGGGAATCATCCCCCCTCCCGATAAATTGGTTAACATAGCTACAACCGATTTATCAATATGGGAGACAGAAGGAGACGTCTTTTTATCAGGAAAGGCTTGGGATGACAACTTTCTTGAAGTATCACATGATGGTATCAACCTGGTCAACGAGGAGCTGCCTAAGATCGCCTTGCAAAGATGGCGCCAAAAAACGAAGGGTGGACTCGGTTAAGACTTTGTCGCAACCAATGAACTACGGAAATACAAACATTGGACCGAGCAACAGACCAAGGCCGACCTTCATAAGTACCCAGATCCCCTGATGAGATAAGAACGGATTGAAGGCTACTACATCGAAGGTGTGGGAAAAGGCCGAACGGGAGGCACTTAAGGAAATACTGAGCGATCGTTCGGGCAAAACATAAAGATCTACATGCAAAAACAGTCGATACGGACGGTATCACCTTCAAACGGTCGATGCAAAGGCATTGCCCTTAGACGCAAAATGCAAATAAGCTCAACATCAAATTAAAGGAATCAAACGATAATATATTACAAAATGGGTAATTGTTTTGTTACAAGACCTCCAATCCTGCGGGAAGTTAGAGTGCTCGACGGATGGCTTCAATTGCCCGTAGCTGAATAGCATTAACATTCTGAAGAACGACATGATCTTCGGCGTCTGAACCAGGGATGTCCTAAAGGAAGCGATGATGACACTGTGTTTGGTGAATGGCACTGGCAAGTTGGCGCTTCTGGGCATCAATTCGAGTGAGGAAAGAGGATATAGCACTCTCTTGCTCGACAATCTACAAGTGAATCCCCGCTAGCTTCGCCACTATATGGGACTCTTTTGCTCACAGCCGATCAAGCTCCTACGATACAGTTGATGACTCAGCTTCAATGCATTCTAAGAGGGCCCCCTCGGTCACGACCGTCTCTTTGTGAGTCTTCATTGCCTCCAAAAGCAGTGCACGATTGGCTCAATCGCCTATCCGTTTAACAAGTTGTTGCACTTCCGGGAGATAGAACTCTAGGTATGCGGCTGGCATGAGAGCATCGGCCAGTTCTGGTGAGAGGTGATCTAGGACATTGTTGAAGTGACCCCGTATCAGTCCTGAGTCATTAACCAGGACCTCCACTAGATCCTCGGGGCGATGTAGCAAGTCCAACAAAACCTCCTTCACTACCGAGGGCAACTGAGGCATGGCCGATGAGGAAACAACAACAGTTTCATCCTCCATGTATGGCCGGACGTCAAAGGAAAATTGTTGGGAGAAACACTAAAAGAGAAAACAAGTTAAGGAAATACCCACCATGTTATGGCTGAGTACAAGAACGCTTACGTCGACAGGCTTGGTAGAAGCAGTCAATGACAGAGTGCTATCGGCAGAAGAAATGATTGCATCATCATCGGCCACTAGGATGGTGTGTGAACCCTCCTCGAGGCTGCCTTGGGGGAGTAGATGACCCCACGACATATGGCATCGGTTGCGTTCAAGGCCGATATCAGTTATGCAGAGGGCAACAAGAAAGGAAGAGCAAGTCAGGTACTTGATGAGAAGTTGAGGCAGAAGCAGCCCTGGCATCAGTTGCCATGCTTGCCAGCATACCGGTAGCCGCACTAGCCACATCGACCGTTACATTGGGACTCACAAACGAGGACTCTAGCGTGCTGGCTCCAATGATAGGTTCCCCCGCAGCACCCCCATCGGGTGGGGAAGGATGATTGTTAGTCGGGACGTTGGCCGCCGGGCTGGAAACTACCAGAGAAGGTGCTACGACAGGAGGAGAGGGCTGGACAGGAAAAGGTACTAGGCACCAGTGGTGAAAACAAAGCATGCAGTACAAAGATGCAGACATACCTAAACCGATGGAGGCACATCAATAGCAGTCCCAGTTTGTTTGACCGAATGAGTAGATGGCGTTGACTGAAGAGAAGAAGATATGTCACAAAGAAGGTAGACATCACCAAATAGTGGGAAAAGTCAGGAAAAGGTACCTAGCCAGATCGAGCCCTAGTAGATCGGCATGTTCCCACTTCCGGCACCTTGCGCTTGCATGCCAGAATCTTAACTGGCCTCCTGGTGAGCCAGTCCTTCGGGGTAGGGGCCCCGCTACCCAAGACGCTAATGGTCGATTACTGCTGATAGACGATCGGGCGACTGCTTCGGTTCACCCATAGAGCATCCACGCCATTACCTTGTATGATGCAAAGACTAGTAAGGGGCAAGTAAATAAGCAAAGTGAGCAGAAGAGTCAAGATATGTACTTACTAGTGAGGAGTCATCAACATAGCTGGGATACAAACATTTACAACATAGCCGGGATACAGACATTTGCAGTACGTCCTCAAGGGTCGATCAAACAAATGCATCACCCATTCGCCCCACAAAGCATCGAAGTCAACAGAGCTAATGGTGCAAACCGACCAAGGGGCAAGATCACCATAAGGTACTTGGTCATCCACCCGAGATAGCTGCTTGTATTCCCGGTCCTCCGTAACCTCTCCACGGAATTAGATTCAGCCAATAAAGAATAAGTGAGGAGAAAGCTGGCTGAATCCTAGCTGCCTCGAGCAGACAGTCTGGTGATAGAACTCGTAAGAAGCTCTACGGGTAGTAAAGTTGATGAGCAGAAGGCAAGGGGTGATCAAGGTTTTAAGGATCCTAGTAAACTCCTCGTTCCGGCACACATCGGCCAAGAGGAACTCACGGGGGAATTCATACTCGGATAAATACTCATATGAAAACCAAATGGTATTCTCAAACCCAAGGCCGTAGTAAAAAGGCTGCGAACCAGAAACTTAGGGAATCGGGCGACAATCAGGAGGAAGATCGACAAGCGGATGCCTCACCCAAAGACAAACACTAGCGATATATGGGGGCAACCGATTTGGAATGATTCCTAGGGAATTCCATCAAGGAAAGAGGAGAATCGTCGACCAATTCGGCGGAGTGAACGTTGAGCCAAAGGAGGTATCGGCCGAGAGGAATTTTTTTTAGCAGTGAGTTTCTCAGCCAGGAATTGGAGGTGGGTTGTTGGACCTAGAGTGGATCCACAGAATACGAACCATTCCAGCTAGAGGTTGAGGAAGGCTACGTGTTCTTCGGTGTCAATAGGGTCAGTCCTCTTGTTGTGCTTCGTGATGTACTTTCCCCAACCACCAATGGATTTCACGCCAAGACAATGAGTCGACTTGGAACGGAAAGAAAGAGGATCACAATGGGAGGTGATGTCTAGGGAAGTCAAGGCAAGGATATCAAGCAGAGAGGGAGTCATCGGACCACTGTGGAAAATGAAAGCATTAAAGGTATTGGACCAAAAGTAGGAAGCAGCAACGAGGAGTGACTCGTTCTTGTAGGGTTTGACAAGAGAAATGCCGATACAATGGTCGATACCGATTTCCTCCCAAGACAGACACTTGACGTCTGATACCTAAGGTACCAATCATGCCAACTAGGAAGTGGATAAGGGCAAGCCCTAAATCTAAGGTGCCAGTCATAAGAAAGCATGGCAAAATGTTTAAAGGGGATTCAGTTGGTTTCCGCATTGATAATATCAATGGGATCGGGGTACCTATCGAACCCAGAAAGCATTGAGTCGCATGATTAGCAATGGGGATTGAAACTTGGTTCTGCAAATTTTATAGAAATAGAATGGGGAAAATAAGAGACGGAAAAACCAAGAAAAAAATCGAAGAACGGGAGGACCAAAGAATGTTGAAGGCTTACTTTGGGGATTGCGTAGATATTGGCCATCGCTGGTGATGCCGAAAGCACGGGGCTGACAAAGAGGGTGAAAACAGCGAGCGGTGGCGGTCGCAAAAAGTACTAGAAGCCAGTGGTGGTAAGCTCGAGGGGCAAAAGCAAAAAATAGTAGGCACAAAGCGTGAAGAGAAAGCGAGTGGCCGGATATACTTATAAAGCAAAAGGATGACTCCTCATTAGCTGGGTCAAGCTGATCCCGTCAGTTTGAATGCAGATCAATCTAGGCTTGTTGTAGGTGAAGTACATGTAGGTCTTTGTCGTACTCATCAGTCGGCCAAAAAAAATAAGTTGGATGCTCAAAAGAGCGGGTTTTTATTGGTTGACTATGACTAAGGATTTTTTAAGTATTATAGAGGATGTGAAGTTTGTCAATTTTTTGGTAATATTCAGCTTGCTGCTACGTCTTTACTTAATCCTATTATCAAACCATGGTTGTTCTGAAGTTGGGCCTTGGATTTCATCAGCCAAATTTATCCTTCCTCTTAAAAAGAGCATCGATTCGTATTGATGGCTATGGATTAATTCACCAAGTGGACCGAGGTCGTGCCTCTCAAGAACATGACGCAAAACGAGGTAATTGATTTCATCTTGAAGCACATTATACATAGATTCAAGCCTCTTACTACTAATTAGGATGCTTCATTTGTTTCTAAAGAAGTATGTGATTTTGCCGAATCTTATGATATAAAGTTGATAAACTTTTCACCATACTATGCTCAGGTCAATGGTCAGACCGAGTCTAATAATAAAACTGTGATTAAGCTTATTAAGAAAAAGATTGAAGAGTTTCCTAGATGGTGGCATGAAGTGCTTTCTGAGGCATTATGGGCATGTAGAGTTACAAATCATGGTGTCACCAAGGTGAGTCCATATGAGTTGGTGGATGGACAAGAAGCCATTTTACCCATAGAGGTGAATCTTGGCTCTTTAAGGTTACTTAAGCAAGATGGCTTATCAGTCGATGAGTATGAAGCTTTGTTGAAAGATAATTTATAAGAAGTGACTAATATGAGATTAAGAGCTCTAGAAACAATAGAAAGAGACAAAAGAAGAGTGGCTAGAGATTATAATAAGAAAGTGAGAGCAAAATCGTTTTAAGTTGGTGACTTGGTTTGGAAGACGATTTTTCCTTTAGACACTAAGAGCTCAAAGTTTGGTAAATGGTCGCCTAGTTGGGAATGTCCTTTTAAAGTTGTTAAAATCGCTCCAGGCAATGCATATTTGTTAGAGTCACTACAAGAAAACAGGAAATTTTCGTCGGCAATTTTTACTTCAGTCATAACTTTCGTCGGCCCTCTAGGCCGACGGAAGTTAGCTTAACTTCCGTCGGCTCCTCTAGGCCGATGGAAGTTAATTAACTTTCGTCGGCATTTCTGAAAGCCGACGGAAGTAAAAATTGCCGATGAAAATTTCCTGTTTTCTTGGCCGACGGAAGTTAGAGGGCAGTTTTCCCCGCCCAGTATAAATCCCCTAACTTCCGTCGGCCAGCATAAATGGAAGTTAAGCTAACTTTCGTCGGGTTTTCACAGTGGCCGACGGAAGTTAGAGGCAGTTTTCCCCGCCCGGTATAAATCCACTAACTTCCGTCGGCTTTAATGCTGGCCGAAGGAAGTTAGGGGATTTATTCCCCAACTGCACGCGCGTACAGGGAGCCCTACAGTACCCCGCCGCCGCCTCCTGCGCCCGCCGCCTCCCGCCGCCAACCGCCGCCTCCGGCAGCCTCCGGCAGCCACCGACCGACGCCTCCGGTCGCCGCCTCCGGCCGCCACCTCCCGCCGCCGGCCGCCCGGTCCCGCGCGGACACCCCACGTGCCGCACCGCGCCTCCCCGCTGCCTCCGGCCGCCGCCGACCACCGGCCAGATCACGCGCTGCCGCCCGCCGTCGCCTCCCACACCGACCTCCCGCGCCGTCGCCCACCACTGCCGCCCTGCCCGGTCCCACGCGCCGCCGCCCACCGGCCTCCCACCGCCGCCAGCCGCCCGACGGCCACCCGCTGTCGCCCACCGCCCTTCGGCCTCTCGTCGTCGTTTCCCATCGTCGCCTGTCGTTGCTCGTCGATCAAGTAAGTTCTGGCATATTGTTGGTGAACTCCCTGCTGCGGTGAACACGGCGTGGTGCCGAGGTGCACACGATGAGATGATTTACTAGTTAATTAGTGAATGTTCGATCTAGGTTGGATTGGACCATTTTAAATTGGGTTATGACATATTAGGAGTCTATACATAGGAGTCTATACAATACCATTTTGTGTATGGTATTGTGATGGTAACTAACTCATTCAATGTTGCAGGTACTCCATGTTCAATGGAGTTATTGACTCGAGAGCAGTGAGAGCTCAGAAGTCAGCTTAGTTGTCGCAGAGCTCCGTCGGAGTTGGCTCCAGCCGTCGTCGCTCAGAAGAAAACCCAGAGGTGGTTCGGCTGAGGGAGGAAATCAGGCGGCACGACGAGAACAGTAGGCAACAATAAGAGTACTATACCGCTTGCTTAGCACAACAGCAGGCGATGATCCAAGTAAATTTAGTTTACAGTGTTGCCGTTAAAAAGTATTCAGAAATAGGTTTAGAACTAACTGATTACATTACAACATGTATAGCAACTAGCCCACTAGCATGGTGGATTTGACATGTCCTTATTCCAACCACTACCTCCCCCGCCACCACCACAACCTCCTGCATCACTTGAGTTACCTCCTAACATATCGTTACTTCAGATACTTAAGTTAGCGTTTAGAAGGGTAGTTGAGTTCGTTCTCTAATTTTGTCTATTTCTTTAGAGTTTTCGTACGCCTGGTCAGGATGGAGCCTCCGGGGCAAATGTGGATGAAGCGGGAGGCAGCGGCGGTGCCCACGACCCAAATGTGGGCGATCAGTGAGTATGGATGTGTATTGTGAAGTTTGGATTGAATCTGGATGTGACATGCACTTTGATATGAATTTGAATGTGTTATGTGAATCTCGATGTGTTATGTGACTTTGTATGTGAATTTGGATGGTATATGTGAATGCGGATGTGTACTGTGACTTTGGATGTGAATTCAGTTGTGTTATGTGATTTTGGATGTGATGTGTGAAGTTTGGATGTGAGATGTGATTTTGGATGTTATATGTGAAGTTTGAATGTGATTTTGGATGTGAGATGTGATTTTGGATGTTATATGTGAATGTGATATAAATTGTGGTTGGATGTGAGTGTGAATAGGGGAACCAGGAAAAAACAAAAAAATACCAGCTAACTTCCGTCGGCTTTGACCATAGCCGACGGAAGTTAGCTGCTTTCGGCCACGTGGGCAGAAAGGCTAACTTTCGTCGGCTAGGGCCAAAGCCGACGGAAGTTAGCTGCCCCTAACTTCCGTTGGCCAGCCTGGCCGACAAAAGTTAGCGCCCCTTTGCTGACGTGGCAGAGTTCGGCGCTAACTTCCGCCGGCCACGTGAAGCCGACGGAAGTTAGCTAACTTCCGTCGGCAACTTTCGCCGGCCACGTGAAGCCGACGGAAGTTAGCTAACTTCCGTCTACTCGCTTCCGTCGGCCAAATGCCGACGGAAGTTAGCTTCTTCCGTCGGGAAAGGGCTAACTTCCGTCGGCCAAAGCCGACGGAAGTTCCCTGGATTGTTGTAGTGAGTCTCTTCAAGGAGAGTGATTTTGTAGAGATTTTAATGATAGATATTTGAAAAAGTACTTCTCAAGTATGTGGCAAAATGCTTGAAGTGTCGAAAGGCCGATATGGAGCATATCGCCCTTAGCTTGTTGTGCTTTTATCTCACTAAAGTTTTCCAAAACATAGGGAGCATGTGTTGATAGCAAAAAATGGTATTAATGGTTAAATTTATCAAAATATCAATTTTGGTAAATTAGACCAAAAATATGACAAGACCTAACACAAACCAGTCTAACCGGTCATGTAGGCTCGTTCAGACCAGCCATGTAGGCGAGGGGGCGGCAGTGGGCACTCCGGCCATGGCACGAGGGTGGAGGTGGTGCTCTGGCTAGGACATGTGGGGTGGGTGGGGGGGCCAAGACGATGCTTCGGCCAGGGCATGAGAGTTAGGGCTTGTTGCTGCGCTCCGATCTCATGTCTCGCACGACATGCCTTAGCCCACGAAATGGACGCGCCAGCAACCAGGACGCGAGCCTCGACGGCGTGTCGAGACTACTTTTGCTTCTTCCTTGCAGCAAGAAGTTGCAGCTGGATTGGAATTTCTCAACTCAATTTCTGAATACATGCTTATATTGCTTCTTCCTTGGAACAAAAAGTTACAGTCAGATTGGAATTTTTGAACTCAATCTGAATACATGTTTTACTGTGATTTGTTGTGCACTTACGTGATGATCTGTGTTTTTGTCATCGTGTGGAATTTTTCTATTAAAATACTATTGGTATACTAGTGAAATGATGCTTATATTTATATTGAAGTGCTACTGAAATTTGTATCGAAAAGTTGTTGAAATCTGTATTAAAATGCTTCTGAAATTTGCATTCAAATGCCGTAGAAAATTAGATTGAAACCATTCTTAAATTTTAAGTGAAATGTCACTAACATTAACAAATGTTGCCGGTGACTAGCAACATGTTTCGATCATACCAAATTTTGACATAAATTCAGATTTCAATCACATCTAACTGAAATTTAATTGAAATAACCTATTTTGGTCTGAGTTTAGACAAATTCAGACTTCAATCACATTTGACACAAATGCAGACTAAATTGTATGTATTTTGTATTGCTAGATTGTATTTCAATTTCAATTTCCCTCCAGGTTTTTCTTTTTTGAGTAATATGAATTATTTATGATTAAAAATACAAAATATTATTATGGTATTTCAACAAAAAACGTAATATAACTTAAAGAGAAAAATAATAAATTCCTACCAAATTTCACTATTTGTAAATCTGAATCTACTCTATAAGCTAAACAAGTGCAATACTTTATAGTAGAGCAGTAACTCCACTTTAGATTTGATTGTAAATGAATTTTGTAGAATGAAGTAGATTTTAGTGGAGTGGAATAACGCCAAACAGCTTCTAATTCTCATCTAGATGCCTAGTTTACCACAAGTGAAGTAAAGCGGTTGGCCTGGCCAGTAATTCCTAGAATAAAATTCTCTACCACTATTTTAACGGAAAATTTATTATTAACGTACATACAAACTCATTAGTAATAAACTTATATATCAATAATAAAAATCACTTTAAAACTAATAGAATTAATAGTTTTCGCACGCGGGATCTGGAATTCTTGATCCGATACTCCGAGTCATTGGATAGATCCAGGCCGCTTGCTGTCCGCACCTACTCCGTTTTCCTTTGCCGGTGGGCGCCACATTTCTGACAACCGTTCCACTTCGCGGGCCCCACTTGCGGGCAGCTTTGAACTTGTCTATTTCTCACTCGCCTCAGGCCTCAGCTCTCCTCCTTCCTCCAGCTCCTCTCCTTCCGTCGGTTTCATCTCTTTCCTACATGCAGTCGCAGGCCGCAGCCGCTACTGCACAATTGTCGCTGACCCCTAAGAGCAATTTCTCTTCATCACCACAAGACTGAGCTACCGCGAGCACATCGAATTTGCACTGCAGATTTCATCGGAGAGCTACCTTGCGGTCAGTTCTGTTGCATCTTCTCTTCTTAACTTGTCCAAATTTCTTTCTTTCCTCCTCTGAAATTTTTGTGCCCTGTGTGCTTTCTTCCTTTTCGGTTTATATCCTTCTGTAATGTATTTTGATGTTAAGAAAAGCGTGATTTTTTTCTTGCCCTGTATGCATCCAGTGGAGATTTCTGTTCTTTCTCCAATTTTCGATCTCCTTTCCCTTTACTCATGTCATTTGGTCTCATCAATGTACACTCCCCCGTATTCTTTACTGCTTACAAGCTGGGATGACATTCTCTGTATCACTAATCACAGGAAACTGCTTCCAGGGTTAGTTCGATTCCTGATAGAGGGGATATGGCTTCATTATGTGACCTTGCTGCTCTTCGATCCAAACATAAAAAGCTTCTGCCTTTCATGTTCTTGATTTGTGTGCTGTAAAAAACATGAATTTATTTGTCTTCCTGCTGGAACAGGCTCTTCCGAGTTACGGTTAACCTTTGATGAATATTCAATAGCTTCTTTACAGTATCCTCTTGTCTAAGTGGCACAAAATATGCTGTCCAGATCCAAACGATGCTCTGCTTACCTTTTCTTTGTAGTGGTATTTGATTTCACATGATCTTCTGTACCGCCCAATTTAATTGACCCATTAACAAATCTAATGACATTTTTTTGTGATTTTATAAATAAAATCTTGGAAAACTGTCTGTCAAACAGCTTTCCATGTGGGTCTCTGTAGCCATCTAGCAGAATATATTATATTCCTCAATTCTAAGATTTGACTAGTGCAGATCAAAGTCAATTGTCCATGTCTGATTTAGGGAAAGAAATAAGATTTGAAATACTGTATACATGGCATTGAACTCCTGTAATAGACAACTTTGGAATTGCATATGCCACAGATGAAGTTTAATCACACTGAAACATCAAAACTCTATCATGTACTCATGTAGTATCATATTTTCCATATTTGAGCTGTAACTGAGCAAACATTTTCCACAGGATAGTGAAGTGAAAGCATTTGTGCGTGAAAAAACTCTTGGGATTCCAAAGGGATACAAGGAAGGGAATGAGTACAACCAAAGTGAAGAGACGTGTGGGGAAGTATGACCTAGGCAGGACCATTGGAGAGGGCACATTCGCGAAGGTCAAGTTTGCGAGGGATACTGAGACCAGTGATCCAGTGGCCATCAAGATCCTAGATAAGGAGAAAGTTCTCAAGCATAAGATGGTCGAGCAGGTCACTGTCAAACACCAGCACACGATCAAATTTTCGATCCAGATTTTTGTAGCACCTAGCACCTTTAATGTTTGGTGATATTTCACATCACGTATATGTGGTCCTGTCCTTCAGATTCTCCTTTTTTTTTGAGCGACTGTCCTTCTGATCCTTTCAACTCATTTCCCTTACATGGCAGTTTCGTTCAGTGTTTAGTAGCTGTTAACTGAAGCAATATTTTTTTACTGATGGGCAGCTCTGTTTTGGAATTCAGATTAAGAGGGAAATTTCGACGATGAAGTTGATTAAGCATCCAAATGTTGTCCGCATATATGAGGTGATTAAAAAGTTGCCATCCTTTGTGTTGATATCCCAGTTAATCAAATATTAGTTCGGCAGAAAAGAGCTACGAAGAGAAAAGTTTTTTTTAACCATGTCACTCAGCATAAATGTTATTGTCTTGTCAGGGGACACTACTGACTGTCAAATCAATGTCCTCTGTGATTTCAGGTGATGGGAAGCAAAACAAAGATCTACATTGTTTTAGAATACGTTACTGGTGGCGAGCTCTTTGATACAATTGTAAGTTACATGCTGCAGTGTCCATTATCAATATAAATGGTTCTATTCTTTCAACACACATGTGAAAGTTATCGTTTTAACTTGCACTGACAGTTATTTGTACTCGTCATCTATTAAGGTTAATCATGGTCGAATGAGGGAAGATGAGGCAAGGAGATACTTCCAACAATTAATTAATGCTGTTGATTATTGTCATAGCAGGGGTGTGTACCACAGAGACTTAAAAGTGAGTTGATCACCTTTTTCCTGTGCTCCTAAGTTTGTAGATGAGAAACCTGTTTCAAAATCTGTACTTCCTCGCCAGTAAAAAAAATAACTACAAAATTTGCAGCCAGAAAATTTACTACTAGATGCGTATGGGAATTTGAAGGTCTCTGATTTCGGGCTGAGTGCACTATCTCAGCAAATTAAGGTAAGGGCTTAATGCTTTCTGCCTTCCAAGCACCAACATGTTCCAATGATAATACTTCAGGCATTATTAAATAATCATACCTCTTTCATCAGCATTCATTTATTTTTCCTTGTTCAGGATGATGGTTTGCTGCACACAACCTGTGGGACTCCAAACTATGTTGCACCAGAGGTAATGTTAGAAACAAAAAATTATGAAAACTGAGCCTATCATTAATTTTATTGTAACTATTCATCACCAGATTTCAACCACCTGTGTGGTAGGTCCTAGAAGATCAAGGATATGATGGTGTAATGGCAGATTTGTGGTCATGTGGAGTTATCCTTTTTGTTCTGTTAGCAGGATACTTGCCTTTTGAGGACTCTAATCTTATGACATTGTATAAGAAAGTGAGCATAACACTACTTTCAGAGCACTGCTGTTGTCCTTCTTGTTCATGCCTAATTGCTTATCCGACTATTCTCTGCACTTGCCGGTAGATATCAAATGCAGAGTTTACGTTTCCACCTTGGACGTCTTTTCCTGCCAAGAGATTGTTAACAAGAATTCTTGATCCAAACCCAATGACGGTATGATAGAACACAAGAGTTGCTTGACAAATTACTAAGGAACATGATAAATTTTCCTTAAGATAATTAAGTACAATGGATTACTATTCCGCCATGAAATGTAATCATCTAATAGGCTATTAAATCTCATAATGTCAATAGACTCAATACCATTGTCAGTCATTAATATTCTCAGTTATACAGGGGCTAGCGCTACTTTTTGAAGGTTATTCTGTACTTGGTAATCAATCAAAGAAATTATCTGCAGCCAGCCACTATTAATTCCATGTCACTATTATGCTAATGTATTCTCACTATTTTGGCAGAGAATAACAATTCCAGAAATATTGGAGGATGAGTGGTTCAAAAAAGGCTACAAACGCCCGGAGTTTGATGAAAAATATGACACAACACTTGATGATGTTGATGCTGTCTTCAATGACTCAGAAGTCAGTAGATGGCGATATACATTTACATTTCTATTTTACCCCGCACACAAACTATATCATGGATAACCACTTGCTAAATAGTTTGACTACTGTAATTTGAATTTTGACCTTCTCCAGGAGCACCATGTAACAGAAAAGAAAGAAGAACCAGCAGCTCTAAATGCATTTGAACTGATTTCAATGTCAGCAGGTCTCAATCTTGGAAACTTATTTGACTCTGAGCGGGTACGTGATCTCCCTATTTCATCAGTAGTGCTGTTGTTTTTGTTCCACTTATACCTTCCAAAATCAGGCTGGAAACATGTAAACCGCCTGTTGGTATCATGTCGATGGCTCGGTTATATGGTTAGACCATACTGCTTGTCAGACGTCCCAAAATGTCCACCAATTTCTATGTAGTCCATTGGTCAGAACATCAGAATTCTGCCCATATTTTTGTTGTTGTTTTGTGACTTATTCCTCTCTGTGTTAATTTCGTTCACACCATTTTAAGGAATTCAAAAGAGAAACAAGGTTCACATCAAAATGTCCACCAAAAGAAATTGTCCGCAAGATTGAGGAAGCAGCAAAACCTCTGGGATTTGATGTTCAGAAGAAAAATTACAAGGTCTGCTCCCATTGCCCATTAGTGAATGAATCTCTATCAAAATAATGGGTTGTAGACATATTGTATGTCAAATTGAAACTGATGCATCTGCATGCTGATACCATTTTTTTTATAAATTGTTTGACCAGTTAAGGCTGGAAAAGGTAAAAGCAGGGAGAAAAGGCAACCTCAATGTTGCTACTGAGGTAATATGAAAAACTGATATACTGCAATGTGCTTTGTATAAGTTTATTAAATGTAACATTTGTTGTGTACCATTGTTCAGATTTTGCAGGTTGCACCCTCTCTTCATATGGTTGAAGTACGGAAAGCAAAAGGCGACACCTTGGAATTTCATAAGGTAGATATTGTTTGCACTGATCATGTCAATTAAAAGATGATGCCATGGATTATCATTGGAAGTTATGGAAGTAATATGATAATTATATCAACCCCTAGCTTTAGGCTGCTCAATTTTCAGTAAATTGCAATTTTGGATTTACTGAGTCACCAGAATTATAATTTTTTTTTTATTTTGCAATCTTTGATTGAATGGTGTAGTCTTATACTTGGTTAAAAAGACAGAGAATGGCTTATACTGAATCGTGTAAACTTTTAATGTGTTTCAGTTTTACAAGAACCTTTCCAACACCTTGAAGGATGTTGTTTGGAAATCAGATGATCTGCAAATTCAACCTTCCTAGAGTAACTTGGGAGAGGAAGGATGGGTGAACTATTAGCATCCCATTCTTCTGAAATAATTCCACTTCTAGATACTGGAACAGCAGAAAGCATGTCCATTGTACTTACAATTAGATGCGGGTGGTCCTGTAAACAAACTGTGCTTGGTATCCTCTACCGGTGTAAATGCTGCTCTTCAATTTTGGAGCGCGCTTGTGAGTTGTGATGGCTGAAGTGAAGCACATTCCATGAGTTTTGTATGTCTACAAGTTTTGTATGTAAATCAGTAGCCTGTGATGAAGTATAATCGGTCAGCAATCATTTTTCATTTTTTTGTTGTCTTTTTTGGTCACACTTTGACATACACATGACTTAAGAGATTTACTTAACTCTAATGCAGGTCTTACAATCTTAGAAAAAAGTTTAAGGTGTGCCAATCAGTTTGACCTTGCAATTGGTAAAGAAACAGAGAAAATGACATTAGTAATATAGCTGATTGGGTGTCAAGTCGATGACTACGATGATGATAAAATAATCGTGAGTGAATAACGCCAATTGGTAATAAGGCAGATGACTAAGGCAGAGCGACTGGGGCAAACGTGCCATTAGTCGATGAGATGGATAATTTACGCATATGGATTTGCTATAAATGAGAATATCATCAAAATAGACTACAACAAATCGTCCAATAAATGTTCTTAAAATTTCATTCATCAATCTCATAAATGTACTAGGTGCATTAGTCAAACCAAAAGGCATCACTAACCACTCATATAAACCAAACTTGGTTTTGAAAGCCGTTTTCCATTCATCTCCCAATTTCATGCGAATTTGATGATATCCACTACGCAATTCAACTTTAGAGAACACAGTAGACCCACTCAGTTCATCAAGAATATCATCTAACCTAGGAATAGGGTGACGATATCGAATTGTGATATTATTAATTGCTCTACAGTCAACACACATGCGCCAAGATCCATCTTTATTGGGTACCAAAATTACTGGAACAGCACACGGGCTCAAGGATTTGCGTACATACCCTTTGTCAAGCAACTCCTGAACTTGACGATGGATTTATTTGGTCTCCTCTGGATTAGTTCTATATGGCGCACGATTAGGCAATGCAGCACCAGGGATCAGGTCGATCTGATGCTCGATTCCTCGGATGGGTGGCAGTCCTGGTGGGGTCTCCTTTGGAAAAACATCACAATACTCCTGCAAAAGATCAATGACAACAGGTGGCAAAGAAGGAGGAATATCCTCAAATGAGAACAAAGTTTGTTTGCACACATAAGCATAACAAGTTGTAGTAGCAACATCTAAATTTTCAGTATCAGATTTGGTAGCTAATAAACAAACACCTTTCATCTTAATCATATTTTTATTTTCGTGGTCAACTTTTGATTCTTTCTTCTTATGTTCCTCAAGTTCCTTGACTACAATCTGGTTCTCACTTTTAGGGTGTCCCTGGTTTCTCACTTTATTAGCTCTAGCAATCTCATCTTTCAAAATATCATCAGGAGACATGGGATGCAGTACAATTTTCTTATTATCATGTATGAATGAATATTGATTAGATCTTCAATGATGTAAAGTGTCTTTGTCATACTGCCAAGGTCTACCTAACAATACAGAGCATGCATGCATAGGTACGATATCACAATCAACAATATCACAGTAAGACCCAATAGCAAAGTTCAGCCTTACCATTCGGGTCACCTTTACCTTACCATTGTCGTTGAACCATTGAATGTAGTATGGTTGTGGGTGAGGTTTTGAATCCAAAGCAAGTTTCTCCACCATCTCAGAACATACCAGATTTCGGCAGCTTCCTCCATCAATAATGGTGCGACAGGCACGATCCTTCACAATACACTTGGTTTGAAATAAATTGTGTCGTTGGTTCTGTTCTGCCTTGCCCACCTGTGCGCTTAACACGCGCTGCACAATGAGGCTTTCATAATGAGCTGCATCTTCAGCACCAATGTGCTCCTCATCTTCGCTCCCTACATCATTAGCAGCAAGCATAGCATATGTATTTTCATCTAAATCACTAGCTGAAGAATACCCACCATCCTCCTTTATGATAAGCACACGTTTGCTTGGGCACTCGTTCTGCACATGCCCATACCCCTTGCATCGATGGCATCGAATGTCCCTTGTGCGTCCTGTTGATGCGACCGATGAAGTACTCTTCGTAGGAGCTTGTGGAGTTGAAGAAGATGAAGCAGGACGTTGCTTGGCATTAGTTGTTCCCAGTGAAGGTGTTCTATTTGTTGGGGCTGAGGTACTTGGTGTCCAAGACATTGTACACCCTGTAGAATAATTAGGTCTCGCACCTGCACGTCATCCCTGCACTTCTCGCTCAGCTTTACAAGCATAGTGAAATAATCGAGTAATAGTATCATATTCCTTATAACTAAGGATGTCATAAATCTCTCGGTTCAAACCCCCTAAGAACCTAGCCATCTTAGCTTCCTCACCTTCTTCCAAGCCACAACGTAGCATTCCTATCTGGAGTTCTTAATAATACTCATCAACACTTTTATTTTCCTGTCTCAATTGCTGCAACTTATTTAACAAATCACGTGCATAATATGATAGAACAAATTTGGCACGCATGATTCTTTTCAAGTCAGCCCAAGTAGGTGGTAAAACATTTCCATGTGTACGACAATATTCACTCCACCAAACAGAAGCAAAGTTTGTAAATTCACTAGAAGCAGCCCTTACCCTCTTATTTTTAGGAATATCATGGCATGCAAATTTCTGATCTACCAATAATTCCTATGAAAGATATGCATCAGGGTCGTACTTACCATCAAAAGAGGGCATAGTGAATTTAATCTTACCAAGAGAGTCATCATGATCGCAGGCCATTCGTCATTGATGTACAGGAGGTACGCGTTGGCGATTATGCTGATGGACTGTGGGGTCATCCTCAGAATCAGCAGCATAATCTTCAAAGTTCTCACCTTCATCGCTGCCACCATTTCTTTGCATAGCTACAAATATAGGTTGTCGTTGTGCTGCTGGTGCTGGACGCTGAGCCATCTCATCAAGGCGTTGAGCAATATCTGCAAGAGTTGTATTCATGTTACCTATAGATGTTTCTAATGCAGCGAGCTTGGTGTTGGTGTGGATCTATGTGTCTTCTACATGACGGAGGCCTTCATTGGTCATACGCACATCCTCCTCAAGTCCCTCGGTGCGTACTCTAACTTTATTCTCAAAGTGCTGTATAATTTGCTTTGTCCGAGGTGTTAGTATTCCATCCTCTGAGTGTTCTCTAGAACCTGTCATGATTACAAATAGAAAAGAGAGGTTGCAAAAAATAGCCCTAAACTTTACTAGGATGGGGTTACAATCCACTTTCTCTCAACCTGCTCACACAAGCTCTTACTCGTTCTTACAAGGCTCAACAGGAGATGACAACAACGTTAGATCAGAACATGCCCTGGAGTTGGTGTATTGATGCTTTTGTTGCTAACCCCGGTCAAGTTATAGCCGAATTTGTGGATCTTTAGGTGGGCAAAAAAAAAACACTCACAAAGGAATACTAGAACTGCATTAGTATAAGCAATTTGAGTAATTGTTCAAGGTTGGTATTGTGCTGGTCCTAGGCTAGAACGTACTAGAGACGTGAGCCTAAACACAAACGATACCACCAAAACGACAAAGGTAGAACTAACTTTCCTCCTCTTTTCTCACCAGTTTTCTTTCACTTTTTTTTGCTCTTTTTTTGCTCTCTTTTTTTGTGCGTCTTTTTTAAGCACTTTCTGCCTTTTTTGTTTTTTTTTTGAAACAACAAATGTTGTTATACACAAAATCTTGCTGCAGGACTTCCGAGCTTTGTACGATCTAAAACAGATAGGAAACTACTGAATCTGAAGATGACTCTAAAAGGAGAAACACATACCTGGTTGTAAGCTTTCCAAAATATATCAAAACTCTCCAATCCAAGTAGGCAGGTGTGAGATATGACAATTTTAGTAACACCTGCACAGCCTTCCCGAGTGATTCTCGAATTCCAACAAACAAACCGACTCCAATTTGATTTGAACTCAAAAACTAAGGGATAAAAATACCCTAAACAATTGATAAACAGATTAAAACACGGTGGTAAAAAACATGACAAGAACTCGAAACTCTAAATGAACTAAACACTAAGACCAGCAACTTCACAAGACGATGCAACCAAAAACTCAAAAAGCCAATACTAAGCAGAACTAGTAATAGGCTCAAAGAGGCTTGGTTCTTGAGTAAACTAATTTTTTTGTGGCTTTTTTTTTGGACTGTAGGAAAAAAATAATAACTCAAAATCTCTCACCGATCAACTGTAGCTCTAATAACACTTGATGGGGACTCGGGTGACCCGATGTTTCGATGAGAAGATAAGTCAATTGGTAGAAGGAGAAGACGTTCACGATCCGACTACAACCATCCAGGGACGTTGCGCCTTAGAAATAACTACACCAACTCCAAGGTTGTTCGTGATCTTTATGGAACACGATCAACCAAACCACGAGGGTTCTTGTTCCTACAAGCAATCGAGAACTAGCAAGAACAAGATGAACAAGTGTGCACTCACACTAATTTTGCAGGGATACAAGGGGTGAGTTCTGGAACAACAAAACGGCGATCTAACCGACCACGACTTCAACTGGCAAAGTAGCATAGCTAAAATTTGTATTCAACCAAAACTGGTTCACAACTGAAGTCTCTAGGGTATTTATAGCCCTAGGAACGTTCCCAATGTTTGGAAACTTATTACATATGGAAACTACTAAATTATTACCTAAACAGATTATCTAGAAAAAGGAAACAGATTGACTAGACGAAGGAAAGCAGTGATTATCCTTCCTTCGCTGGGATATCTCGGTTGAGTAAATATATTATCTGCCAAGGAGACTTTCTCAGCTTTCCAAAGAGTACTCAAACATTCCATTTGATGAAGGGATTCCAAAGTTATGATGCTTTTAATGCAGTCTATCTACATGTTGACGTGGCAGATTTTCCCAACACGAAGTAGCTCAGTTTTCTTCTTATTTTCCTTCATTCCTAAACAAAATAATAGCATCACACGAATTTAGTAGTTCTCCATTCAATTGTGTATGTGTATACAATAAAAGAAACGATTTCACTTGATAGTTTAATTGTCGCGCACGGGCTCGAGTGATTGGACCTTGTATTTCTGTTGGAGCTGGTTCTAATATAAGAGTCTTGGGTTTAACCATGTCGGAGATGCTCTCATCACTTCGGCTCAGCCCCCTCGTGCTCTCTTGGCTGGAGGGTCTCTTTCAGCCTTCAGGATTGGAGGGCCTAATCACAGTGTCGGCAGAATGCCTTAGTAATACTTCGAAGTCTTCTCAGTTTCATACTTCACAAAATAAACTTGTTCTGACTTAGAATCTTGATGAAGCCGCTCATGAAGTAAGGACTCCGGAGGAGGCCATCGTGGCAGTGGAGTGCGTCGTCGGAGCCCCGACACCTTAGGAGCAGGCTCAATGACTCACTCTGGTGGGGACTTGGGAACATTGGAATAGAGTATGGGCCTGGCTTGGAGTCGAGGGGGTCCAAGCTCTGCCAGACTTCTCCAGCCCTGCACCCTCGGAGAGCGGCTCCAAGAGGAAGAGGGTGGATGACGACGAACCCGAAGCCTCAAGGGATCGCTCGGAGCTCCCAACAACCGAAGCCCTTACTGCGGAGGAAGCAACAACCGTGAGCCCTGGAAACAGAGCGGAGCCAGCAGGGGCTCCGGTGGTAGCTACCGAAGTGGTGGCAAGGGCCGTGATGGCGACACCTTCAGGCGCGGGGGCTGAGGCTCTGCCCTTGTAGTGAAGGGACTGGGGAGCACACATCGCTCTCTCAGTCTTCGAAGAAATCTCCGACGAAGGTAAACACTTTAAACATACTTCTCTTTTCATATGTGGATATTGACTTGTACTTTTTTGCAGATGTCGATGCTAGTGTGAGGTCTGTCATACCGAAGCCGATAGAGGCCTCCGGCAACAGCAGCAGCAGCTAATGGGGGATTGGTCCCGATCTTCCGCTAGGTAAAGGATAACTTGGATTGGGGGAGAATCTCGACGTTGACGATCCAAGGCTCCGGTTCGGCGGATCAAAACCTTGCAATCGCTACACCACCGTCTCCGTTGGTTATCAACCACGCAGGCGCGATTGACCTCGCCACGAAGGCTAATTCCTGCAAGCGAACCCAAGAACACAAGCAAGAACAGGAAGGATACAAGTCGAATGCCAAATCACAGATAAACTATGAAGAGGAGAGGTTTCACAAATGCCGATGCAGCAGCCAATCGGTCTGGTGCAAGGGGCGGGATCTAAACACACAAGTGTAGATGCAAACAAAGCAAAACCTAACCCTAAAGGCGGCTGGCATGAGTATATAAAGCGTGGGCATCCTGTAGAAGACGTATAGACTCAGACTATGGGCTAGAAGACGTACAGACTCAGACTATGGGCCAACACGGCCCAATTCTGTCATGCAGGACTTTTTCAAACAAACAGGTCGACTCGAGACTCCAAATGAGACAAAACCAACGGCAAACGATTCGTCTTCTCCTCAGCTTTCCAAAAAGTCCAAGAACGTGCCAATCGGACTTCGTATGAGGATGTTATGCCCATTTTGGTGCATGGTGGTCGATGTAGTCCGAACCAGTGAATTCTTGTCTTCAAATCATCCGTGCGACTCCGTCTTCAACTCCAACTCTTCTATTCCATCTCCCATGTTCCTAAGCAACAAAATATCACTAGTATTCAGTAGCATCCCATCTAAACAAATATTAACATAGTTGCTAAGGAAAGAATTAACCTCATGGTTCAAGCGACGGGCACAGGCGCGTGTGATTTGTCCTTGTAATTGAATTGTAGGTGGAGGCTCCATGTGTGTATCATGTGAAGTGATGTCCTCATCAGCAGCAGTGACAGTAGTAGCTCGGAGTCTGACAGCACTTCGTTCGAGGAGGACAGAGGCGACTGCCACGACGAAGGGAACCTTTGGGACGTGGCTGATGAGCACGTCGAAGTGGTGGACTGGAGCCCGGCTCCACAGGATCCTGCACCAGAGGTGGATGTAGCAGAGATAGTCTAGCCTCTGCAGCCGATGGGACCTATGACGAAGGCGGCTATTCATGATTTCCACGAAGGTTGCGTTGCTGCAGGGTCAGGGGCTTGGTGGCTCAACTCAGCCACTTGAGCCCCTTCGACCTCTTCGCAAACACAAATGAAGCCCTCATCCAAGTGAGCGAAGTCCCATACAGCCTTCGAGTCATACTTACTTTTCGATCAACACTTATTATTTTCTTGAATTATTTCAGGCCTTCGCGCTGAATGCTACAGCAGCAATCTCTGTGGACAAACGGATGGCTCGCTTGGTGGAGGAGAGGGATGCTGAGAAACCAAGGGTTGGTTTCAGTATTTGTGATGAGTGATTGACAGGATTTTTACCCTTTGTTCGGAGGAGGGTACCTCCGGAGGGGTTTCGGAGGTTGTACCTCCGAAGGGTGTTCGGAGGTGGTTTGGTTGCTGCAGCTGTTGCAGCGGAGTGTGCCTGTCAGAGGGGTCCAACAGTACACGATGACTGGGTGTGTACCAAAGGCTTCGATACTTTGGGCGGTACACCGGAGTGTGTACCGGAAGTTGCTAACCTGGAGAGGTCTCCGGAGTACTGGATACACTTGTTTGCTTGTCTGTGGTGCGCAGGGACTTCGGAGGCGACGGACAAGGTTCGCAGCAGGTGAACCTGGGTCAAGCGGGAGGCTTGATGCCAGGGGAGCGGGGAGCTCCGTCACGGTGGCGGCGAAGGTGGTCCGGGTCGGTCCTCGGGTCGAGGCATGCCAGGTGAAGGCAGAGAGTGCGGAGCGTGGCTCCGGCTAAAGGTGCTCCGAGACAAAGTCCTCGGAGGTGAGGCACTTCGAAGGTACTCCGGATGGAGTGACTTCAGAGTTGGGTGGATCAAGTCCTCTGCGGAGGCAAGGATTTTGATGTGTGCTCCGGAGGGAGACACTCGAAGGTGCCCGACGAAGGTCTCAGAAGTCGAGGCGCATCGAAGGCATGGTCCGGGTGAGGATTGTCGAGGAGTGTGCTCGGGGGGAGGCACTGCGACGAAGTGCTCATGGAATGCTTCATGCGGAGGCCTTGGACGAAGGAGGGACTTCAAAGGGTGGTACTCCGAAGGTGGGGCTTCGGAGTGAGGAAGGCTTCGGAGCGAGGCTAGCTCCGGAGTGTGGTTGACTTGAGGTGCTTCGGCCTGCATGGCTTCGGTACACGAACTGACGGAGTTCAAGCTGGGAGTAGCTGCGAAGCCGTGGTGGTCCACTCCGGAGGTGTTGGTGCGAAGGCCCAAGGGCTTTGACGGCTTCGGCTCAAAACCGTCAGTGTATCGGAGACTATCTTCGGCGAAGCAGAGGCCATCTGGCTCAAGGCTTCTCACCGAAGCTACCGCACCCCTCGCGTGCGAAGGGGGGCTTCGGAAAGGTCAAAGGCGGCAAGTCTGACGGTGTCTGCTTTGCAAAAAATCTGGCACTGTCCTATCTGCAAAGGCTGACAGAGAAGCCTCCAGAATAAAGGTGGACTACCTTTTGTACCCCTTAGTTCTGTAGAGACAAAATCAATGTAAACCCTAGGGGTAGTGTAGTCAATTCCTTTGGGTGAACTGTGGGCTATAAATATGGGGGCTCGGTAGGTAACATGAAAAAACACTTTGAGCATTTACTGTTGAGCTCCTGTAGCCACATACCTCGCTGTATTCATCCAGAGTTCTATCTATTTGTGTTCCTTGTTCAAGCGGCGAAGCCCTGCTTCTTTGTGCTTTTTGATTGAGCTTGCGTTACATACCTCGCTAGTTGTAGTGCACCGAAGCCTGTCTAGGCGAAGGTTGACTTTGTGCGAAGTGTGTTTTTCAGCGTGCTGTCGCTCTGTGTAACTTGAGGCAAGTCCTCACAGCTTACTAGCGAAGCCCTGATCAAGGCCCGTTTTGCTTCTTGTGTCGAAGCCTTTAGTGAAGTCTGTTTGTGTGCGTTTAGACCTTTGTGTACGAAGCCCAGCACCAGTTACTGCTGCCAAGTACTTGGTCAAAGTCCTCAGTAGGGTGTCCACTCTTGCGAAGGGTGAAGTGCGAAGCCTGCTCGAAGCACCCTGTGTGCGGAGCCTGCACTGACTTAGCAGAGTAGATTTTCGAGGGTGGTAAGTGGAGCGAAGTCTTCTTGGCTTCGAACTTTTGCTCCTGCGAAGCCTGTGTTCGGAGCTGTCGAAGTACCTCCGAACCAGACCTTCGAAGGTAGTGTTCGAAGCCTGTTCCGCAGAAGACAGAATCAAACCGAAGGCTAGTTTTTAGCCCGAAATTTTAAAAGCTCCCATTCACCCCCCCTCTGGTCGCCGTTTTCGGTCCAAGAATTGGTATCAGAGCGGGTTAAGATCACCAGTTGACCTTAACCAGTTTTGTGATCTGTTGGCGACATGGATAGAGGCAGTAAAATTCCTCTGTTCGATGGGACTGATTTTGCATACTGGAAGGTGCGCATGGAGGCTTACTTGTTAAGCCAAGGAAATGCAATTTGGGAGATTGTGGACTCACAATACTCCATCCCTGAGACTCGCACCTCTCAGACTGAGAAGGATCAGTATAATGCCAATTCCAAGGCAAGAAATATACTGTTCATCGGTTTGAGTAGAAGTGAGTTCGATAGGGTGCAGCACCTTAGGACTGCTAGGGAGATTTGGACAACGCTCACTGTTTTTCATGAGGGCTCTACACAGATTAAGGCCAGGCGCCAAAGCACCTACAACCAACAGTATCAGCTGTTTGTGCAGGCACCTGGTGAATCTATAGATGCCATGTTTTCTCGCTTTGATGCAATAGTGAGTAACTTGCGATCCAACGGGACGCTTGCTTACAGTGATCATGATAGGGCTATCAAGCTTCTCTATGCTCTTGACCGTAGCATATGGGAAGTAAAGATATCCAGCATTGAGGAGTCCGCAGGTTATGACACCTTGACCTGTGATGAACTCTTTAGCAAGCTGAAGTCCACAAAGATTGCCAAGGCATCTCTTGCAGTGCACAGAAGCTCTTTGCCACAGCCATTGGCATTGGTTTCTAGCACTAGCCGTGGCACCACTGCAGAACCAAGCACATCTGGCACTTGTGTTCTTGCAGATGGTTTCGCTTTGTCCTCCCTGGTCTCCGTCACAAAGGAGCAGGTGGACACTCTAGATGATGATGAGCTTGCTCTCATTGCCCGGAGGTTCACCCGCTTTCATCATGTGAGACGGGATCAGAGGAGAAGTGGTTTTAGTGGTTGCTATGAATGTGGCGACACCTCTCATATTAAGGCCAATTGCCCCAAGCTCAAGAAGAGAGATGAGAGTGAGCGCCCCAAATACCACAAGAAGGAGATGAAACCCTTTGTGAAGGGCAAGCGCGGCAAAATGGCTAAGAAAGTAGCCAAGGCCGCTTCCAGAGCCTTTGTTGCTGCTCTCAGCGACATCGACACGTCCTCAACTGAGGAGTCGAGCTCTGAGGAGGAGGAGTCCCCAAGGAAGGAGGACAAGAAGGACAAGAAGGGACGAGACTTCACTGGCCTTTGCTTCATGGCCGACAGCGATCACAGCGGCGATGAGCTTGACTCATCTGAGGTAACACTATCATCTGACCAGCTACTAATTAGATTAGATGAGCTGAATGAAGTAGTTCTTGGTCAGGATAGATTACTTGTGCAAGCCGCTAGAGAAAGAAAAGACCTTAGACTTAGGCTAGAAACTGTTTCTACTGAATATGCAATGCTTAAGTCTAAATCTGATGATGCTGAATGTGAGTCCTGTTCTGTTGTCATGAGTGAGCTTGCTCAGTTGCGTTCTGTTCATGCTCAAACTCTTTCTGAGCTTGAGACTTCACAGAAGCAGCTTTTGGAGGTGGATTCTAGACCTCATGATGTTATTGATTGCATGAACTGCTCTTTATTACGCGAAAGCATTAATTTACGTGATAAGCATGTTCATGATTTGGAGGCTAGATTGGAGAGGGCCGGTAGTTCTAAGGATGTGCAACCTGTTTGTGACACTTGCATTATCCTTAAGGACCAGCTAGGCACTGTTAGAGAGCGAGCTGAGAACCTCATGTCTGAAAATGAATACCTTCTTTCTGTGGTTAATAAATGCACTGAGGGAAAGGGTAGGATGGATTTGCTCTTGGCCAAGACCAAGTTGTGTGCTGACAGAGCAGGGGTAGCTCTAGGTTTGGGTTTTGAGAGGACACCTTCAGACAGTAAGTCCAAAACTGTTTTTACCTCTCCCACCACCCTAGAGAAAGAGAGAGCTCTGTTAGACACCCCATTAGCTAAAAAGCCTACCCATCCACCAAAGAAAACCACACCTCCTGCCAAGAAAAATCCTCCTAAGAAAACCACTCAAAAGAAACCCAAGGAGCCTGTGAGAGTTGCTCCTGTGACCCATGAGAGTGCCACCAGGAGAGTGTTTCATTGTTCCTATTGTCAGCGGGCGGGTCATTTGGTTGGGTTCTGTTTTCGTCGCATCAAGGATGAGCGACGCTCTCAGGCGATGAGTTACCAGGACATGCATTACCCATCTTTAGGTATGCATGAGTCTGAGTTGTACTATCGTCCTGCTTTTGAGGCTCCTCGCACTTCTCGGAGAGGTTTTGCTCCTCGAGGTGTTCACCATGTTCCATATGGTGGTAGACCTCGGGCGAGTAGCTTTGTACCTCGTCAGAGTAGGAGACCTCGACATGTTGTTCGATCACAGCATGTAGGTAGACCTCGCACTTTGCATTATTCTGATTATTATGTGCGTAGACCGTCTACTTTTACTGCGCCTACTACTCGTGTCACTCAGTGCTGGATGCCTCGTCATTATTTCACTCACCCCAGCACTGAGCGATCGAGATATTCTTATCATGTGTAGGCGACAGATCGAGGCTTGGAGGGCATGTGGATCATGGACTCCGGTTGTTCGCGCCACATGACCGGAGATGCAGCTTGGTTCTCCAGCCTCACCACAACCAAGCAAAGGGAACATATCACCTTCGGAAACAATCGAAGGAGTAGAGTGAAAGGTAAAGGTGTGGTAAGAATTAACTCGAATTTCACTCTCAAAGATGTTACTTTGGTTGAAAACCTGGGATACAATTTGCTGTCTGTATCTCAGTTGCTTGATGAGGGCTTTGAAGTGCGATTTCATCGCGATACTTCGCAAGTGCTCAATTCTGATGGCGTTGTGGTGTGTAAGATCTTTAGAGTTGGGAGAGTTTTTGGAGCTGATTTTTCTGAGTCATCTGGTTCTTCTCACTGTCTTGTTGCACATTCAACTTCTGAGCTTTGGAAGTGGCATAGGAGACTAGGGCATATGAGCTTTGAGTTGCTCGCTCGTCTGAGCGCCCTAGGTCTGATCCGAGGATTGCCCAAGCTCAAGTTTGAGAAGAATTTAGTTTGCGCTCCGTGTCGGCATGGTAAAATGATCGCCGCTTCGCATTCGCCAGTCACCACAGTGATGACTGAACAACCCGGAGAACTTCTCCACATGGACACTGTAGGTCCTTCTCGGGTTAGTTCTTTAGGCGGCAAGTGGTATGTATTAGTTATTGTCGACGATTTCTCTCGCTACTCTTGGGTCTTCTTTCTTGCCAGCAAGGATGAAGTGTTTTCACACTTTCGGAGCTTGGCTTTGAGACTTTTTACTGAACTCCCTGGTGCATTGAAATTCATTCGAAGCGATAATGGCACCGAGTTCAAAAATAGTCTCTTTGTTGACTTTTGCATGGAGCATGGCATAGAACATCAATTCTCTGCTCTGCGGGTTCCTCAACAAAACGGTGTTGTTGAGAGGAAGAACCGCACTTTGGTTGAGATGGCTAGGACGATGCTTGATGAGCATAGGACTCCTAGGAAATTCTGGGCTGAGGCCATGAACATTGCATGTTACATCTCAAACCGAATCTTCTTGCGCTCAATTTTAAATTTGACATCTTATGAGCTGCGTTTTGGGAGACAGCCCAAGGTTACTCATCTTCGAGTTTTTGGCTGTCGCTGCTTTATCGTAAAACGTGGTAATTTGGATAAATTTGAGTCGCGATCTTTTGATGGGATCTTTTTGGGTTACACTACTCATGGTCATTCTTATCGTGTTTATAATTTGGAAACTAACACTGTCATCGAGTCATGTGATGTGACTTTTGATGAATCAACCCCCTCTGTTAGTTCTACTCTTGAACAGGCAAACGAACACGACATGGAACAGACCTTATTCGAAAAAGAAGATCTCAGGGAATTCGAGGATGGACCCCTGCTACCCTCGACTTCAACCCCCGAAGTTGACCCCGCTTCAACCACTTCGGCATGAGGTCCCGAAGCGACTACCTCAACATCGGTCATCTTGGACCACTCCAACGCACAAGTTGAGGGGGAGACTGCATCCCGCCGCGAGGCTGCACACCATGTTCAAAGGATGCACCCTCCCGAGCAGATCATTGGTGAGCTTGATCAAAGGGTAACACGTTCTCATGCCCATTTCACTAATGCTGCTTTTGTTGCTTCTTTCGAGCCCTTAGATGTTAGTCATGCACTTTCTGATTCTAGTTGGATCAATGCCATACATGAAGAGCTTGAAAATTTTGAAAGAAACCAAGTCTGGTCTTTAGTTGATCCTCCACCAAATGTTCATTTCATTGGAACAAAATGGATTTTCAAAATAAACAAGGGGAGGATGGGACAATAATTAGAAACAAGGCTAGACTCGTAGCTCAGGGCTTTTCTCAACTAGAAGGGATTGATTTTACTGAAACTTTTGCACCTGTTGCTCGCCTTGAGGCCATTAGGATTTTGCTTGCCTTTGCGACATCCCGGGGATTCAAACTCTATCAAATGGATGTCAAAAGTGCTTTTCTTAATGGCTTCATAGGTGAAGAAGTTTATGTAAAACAACCCCCTGGTTTTGAAAACCCCAAGTACCCACATAAAGTCCTTAAACTTCATAAGGCTCTTTATGGACTCAAGCAGGCCCCTCGGGCTTGGTATGATAGACTTAAGTCTTTTCTGCTTGAGCGAGGGTATTTGATTGGCTCTGTTGATAAAACACCGTTTACTCTCAAGCATGGCAAAGATTTCCTCCTAGTGCAGATTTATGTGGATGATATCATCTTTGGTGGCTCTTCTCATGCTTTGGTTGCCGAGTTTGCAGATACCATGAGCAGGGAATTTGAAATGTCAATGATGGGTGAACTCACCTTTTTCCTTGGTTTGCAAATCAAGCAAAGCAAACAAGGTACTTTTGTCCACCAGACAAAGTACACCAAGGACCTGCTCAAGAAGTTCGACATGTCCGATGCGAAGCCCCTCGCCACTCCAATGGCTACATCTGTAGCATTGGATCCTGACGAAGATGGAGAAGCCGTAGATCAGAAGGAGTTCCGAAGCATGATCGACTCCCTCCTCTACTTGACTGCCACGAGGCCGGACATACACTTCGCAGTGTGTCTGTGCGCTCGTTTTCAGGCTTCACCACGAGCTTCGCACCGCCAAGCGGTAAAGCGCATCTTAAGGTATCTCAAACACACCCTTGAATTTGGCATATGGTATTCAGCGTCTTCATCTTTATGTCTTCGAGGTTATTCCGATGCGGATTTTGCTGGGTGTAGAATTGATAGGAAGAGTACCTCTGGTACTTGTCATTTTCTGGGTACTTCACTGGTTTGCTGGTCTTCCCGCAAACAGTCTAGTGTTGCACAATCGACGGCTGAGGCCGAATATGTTGCTGCAGCTAGCTGTTGCTCTCAGATCTTGTGGATGGTTTCCACTTTGCGGGATTTTGGGTTAGAATATAAGAGTGTTCCACTTTTCTGTGATAACACTAGTGCTATTTGTATTGCAAACAACCCGGTTCAGCACTCCAGAACCAAACACATTGATGTACGGTACCACTTTCTCAGAGATCACAATGAGAAGGGTGATATTGAACTTCAATATGTTGATACCCAACACCAGCTTGCCGACATTTTTACAAAACCCCTCGATGCTTCTCGATTTGCTTACTTGCGTGGGGAACTTGGCATTTGTCACCCTTACGGCATTTTGTGAGGGGGAGCTGTTTTAGATGGATGGGCCTTTGCTAATTGTGTGCTAAATTGCATTTACATCTTTTGCACGTATATGCCTGCTTATAATTCATGGAATCATGACAGCTCAGCTCTCTTTAATTTATCTGGAACATTCATGTGCATGATGTTTTATTTTCAAAATCAAATCGTGCTCACTGCTTAGTCTTGAATCTAGCATGTTTAGGCAGGACTGCTTTAGCTATCTTTTATCTGCTTGTTAGCAAGACACTGTTCATTGGATGCTAAAAATTGCAACTTGAAAAATTGTTCTACATTTTCATGGATATTCATTAAGTGCCAAACAATTGGCTCACTCAGTTAAAATCAACATCTCCATGATTTGCATGCTTTAAGGGAAAAGATCCAGGTGGGTTTGTTTGTCGCACTACCCTATTCTAGACTGCTTACCATTGCATATTGGTCTGAACTAGAATAGTGTAGTGTATGCCAAAATCATTGCCTTAAGCTTCTTATGGTTTTCATACCTAGGCTTGGCCTGATTGGAAAGTATAAGGTGGACAAACAAATAACCCCTGGCACTAAGAAAAGAACAACAAAATTTATTGATTATCAAGGTTGCTTTTCATGATCCATTTGAACTGGACTTGTCTGTCTAGAGTAGAATTTGACTAGCTTTGCGCAGTCCCTGCTCTTACTTGTCTAGTTTCCTTGACTGAGTGGTGATGCTTTTATTTCAAAATTGATCAAATCACATGCTTCATCATGTTTTTAGAGAATGTTAATTTGAGCTGAGCCCATGATCATTGGTGTTATTGTTGGCATATTTTTGCTTCATATGTCTTTGCAATTCTGCTCCTTTCGAAGCTTTGCATCTTTTACATGCTCCTTGATGCTTGCATTGCCAAAGGGGGAGAAATTCCGGATAGACTTGCTTCGTTCACTGCCGCAAGGGGTATAATTTTCAAAGGGGGAGAACATTTGACATAAAGGGGGAGAAGGTTCTTTATTGCCAAAGGGAAAATTTAACTCAGGGGAGTTTTTATTGCCGAAGGGGCTTTTTACTCTTTTGAAAACAGGGGAGGAAAATTCTTCTGTCAAGTGACATGATTTGGCTCTTTTCTGAGTTTTTATGGTCACTTGTGTGCTGAAAATTTTTAAATTTTCTTGAACATGGAGTTGGTTGTCAATGCACTCATCAAGGGGGAGATTGAGAAACCAAGGGTTGGTTTCAGTATTTGTGATGAGTCATTGACAGGATTTTTACCCTCTGTTCGGAGGAGGGTACCTCCGGAGGGGTTTCGGAGGTTGTACCTCCGAAGGGTGTTCGGAGGTGGTTTGGTTGCTGCAGCTGTTGCAGCGGAGTGTGCCTGTCGGAGGGGTCCGACACTACACGATGACTGGGTGTGTACCAAAGGCTTCGGTACTTTGGGCGGTACACCGGAGTGTGTACCGGAGGTTGCTAACCCGGAGAGGTCTCCAGAGTACTGGATACACTTGTTTGCTTGTCTGTGGTGCGTAGGGACTTCAGAGGCGACGGACAAGGTTCGCAGCAGGTGAACCTGGGTCAAGCGGGAGGCTTGATGCCAGGGGAGCGGGGAGCTCCGTCACGGTGGCGGCGAAGGTGGTCCGGGTCGGTCCTCGGGTCGAGGCGTGCCAGGTGAAGGCAGAGAGTGCGGAGCATGGCTCCGGCTGAAGGTGCTCCGAGACAAAGTCCTCAGAGGTGAGGCACTTCGAAGGTACTCTGGATGGAGTGACTTCGGAGTTGGGTGGATCAAGTCCTCTGCGGAGGCAAGGATTTTGATGTGTGCTCCGGAGGGAGACACTCGAAGGTGCCCGACGAAGGTCTCAGAAGTCGAGGCACATCGAAGGCATGGTCCGAGTGAGGATCGTCGAGGAGTGTGCTCGGGGGGAGGCACTGCGACGAAGTGCTCATGGAATGCTTCATGCGGAGGCCTTGGACGAAGGAGGGACTTCAAAGGGTGGTACTCCGAAGGTGGGGCTTCGGAGTGAGGAAGGCTTCAGAGCGAGGCTAGCTCCGGAGTGTGGTTGACTTGAGGTGTTTCGGCCTGCATGGCTTCGGTACACGGACTAACGGAGTTCAAGCCGGGAGTAGCTGCGAAGCCGTGGTGGTCCACTCCGGAGGTGTTGGTGCGAAGGCCCAAGGGCTTTGACGGCTTCGGCTCAAAACCGTCAGTGTATCGGAGACTATCTTCGGCGAAGCGGAGGCCATCTGGCTCATTGCTTCTCACCGAAGCTACCGCACCCCTCGTGTGCGAAGGGGGGCTTCGGAAAGGTCAAAGGCTGCAAGTATGACAGTGTCTGCTCTGCAAAAAAGCTGGCACTGTCCCATCTGCAAAGGCTGACAGAGAAGCCTCCAGAATAAAGGTGGACTACCTTTTGTACCCCTTAGTTCTGTAGAGACAAAATCAATGTAAACCCTAGGGGTAGTGTAGTCAATTCCTTTGGGTGAACTGTGGGCTATAAATATGGGGGCTCGGTAGGTAACATGAAAAAACACTTTGAGCATTTACTGTTGAGCTCCTGTAGCCACATACCTCGCTGTATTCATCCAGAGTTCTATCTATTTGTGTTCCTTGTTCAAGCGGTGAATCCCTGCTTCTTTGTGCTTTTTGCTTGAGCTTGCGTTACATACCTCACTAGTTGTAGTGCACCGAAGCCTGTCTAGGCGAAGGTTGACTTTGTGCGAAGTGTGTTTTTCAGCGTGCTGTCGCTCTGTGTAACTTGAGGCAAGTCCTCACAGCTTACTAGCGAAGCCCTGATCGAGGCCCGTTTTTCTTCTTGTGTCGAAGCCTTTAGCGAAGTCCGTTTGTGAGCGTTTAGACCTTCGTGTACGAAGCCCAGCACCAGTTACTGCTGCCAAGTACTTGGTCGAAGTCCTCAGTAGGGTGTCCACTCTTGCGAAGGGTGAAGTGCGAAGCCTGCTCGAAGCACCCTGTGTGCGGAGCCTGCACTGACTTAGTAGAGTAGATTTTCGAGGGTGGTAAGTGGAGCGAAGTCTTCTTGGCTTCGAACTTTTGCTCCCGCGAAGCCTGTGTTCAGAGCTGTCGAAGTACCTCCGAACCAGACCTTCGAAGGTAGTGTTCGAAGCCTGTTCCGCAGAAGACAGAATCAAACCGAAGGCTAGTTTTTAGCCCGAAATTTTAAAAGCTCCCATTCACCCCCCCTCTGGTCGCCGTTTTCGGTCCAACAGATGCCCTCCAATGCGAGATCTCGGTGGAAGCCGAGAAGTGAAGGCGAGCCGAAGCCTCAGCAGAGAAGGCAAGGGACGAGTCCGAGAAGGCGAGGGAGGTCCTGGTCTTGGGGACCGATAAGCTTCGGGCGGAGCTTCGAGATTCGGAGGAGGCCAGAGTGGAGTTGGTGGCGAAGAACTCAGAGCTTCGCAAAGCCGGCCACTGCCTGGAGGACTTCGTTGTTCACAATGTCGACGAAGCCACTTCGAGCTTGATCTCAGTCCGTGAGCAAATAGGGACTGAGTGTCGGGTTCTAGACTTTAGCCTTCAGGACACAATTGGGGATCGCGTCGAGTTCCTGAATACTGTGGCTGTGATGGTGGAGGTGTCCCTAAAGGGCTTTGCTCTGATGGCCGGCTGAGTGGCGGGTCAAGGGGTGCTGCAGATGCTTCATGACTCAAGGTGCAACCACCTCGAGGTAGCGACCTCGGCGACTCCGGTGGCCTTCGGAGGCCAGCACTTGTGATGCCTCCGCTGGGCATCCGCGGAGCATGGCGCCACCTTCAAGAGCCTTGGAAGGCCCAAGGCTGCGAACCAGTCCTCGACCTCCCAAAGGCCCCCCGCCTTCACTGAGCCAGGGCACAAGCCTCGCCAGCTCAGCCTTCGACATCGACGCCTCCACCTCCAAAGGTGTAGACCTCCTTAGGCTCCTTGTAACTCTTAGCTGTAGGCTTTGTAAAAACTCATTAGTTTATTAATATAAATGCGGGGGTACTTTATACCTGCCCAGGCTCAGCCTTCGAATGTTGATCTCGCAGTACTCGAGGACTCTAGGGAGCTTCACTAGCTATGGGTGGTGCTTGAGGTAGCTAGGTCCGAAGGCCCCCCTTAGTTCAAGCTTCTGAGGGGTCCTAAGGGCGAAGCCATTTCCGAAGTATCCCAGGAGTTGCTGGCTATCATTAAGACGGAGCCCCTTTGGAGTTCTTCTTCCTCGCCAAACTTAAGCTGTTTTGAAATAGACTTAAGTGGCGAGGGGGTACATCCTTCGGGTACGGCCTTAACAGGTGGCGAAGTTTTAGACGTTTCTGCCTTCGACACGGCACGGCCTACATCACAGACTTGGACAAACCTGCAAGGTGAAAGACGAGGTCTGTGGGCTTCGGGGCATGGACGGACCGGCCGTGGGAGAGCAGGCTCCGACGAGGCTTCATCCAGCCGAGGGGGCCCTGGCTGGAAGAATAGCAAGCGAGGGTCGGGGCCTCGAGATCGCTTTTTCTTAGGCTTAGATAAAGACTACTCATAATTTTGTTTTCGAAGTGTATTTGTAACATACTTCTCAATTATCATTCAATGAATGAAATTTGTTGTATTACCATACTTCGTCTACATGCTTCGCATGATTTAATTGTTTCGAACATTTTAGCTTGTCACGCTCGTACTGCGCATTACATTCGCACACTTCACATACATACTTCGGTCCCCCCTTGCGCGTGGCAGCTAGGGACTTAGTCGTTGCTGGTGCGGGCAATTAAAGAATGCGAAGGGGTGCACATTTTTGGCGGCTTTGGATGCTTATATCACATCAAGAGAAGGCCTCTTTTGGGCTTCGAACGCACTAATTTGGAGCAAAGCAAGGCTTCAGCATAGCCAAATTAAGCTAAGCAGGCTTCGACATGCTTGGATTTGGATAATGTGCGTGAGCAAGGCTCCGAAATGCACTTAGATTTTAGGCGAAGCATGACTTTGAGATGCTTAAATTTTAAATTAGATCATGTCACGCGAAGCGATGCCTCGGTGCATGTTTAGATAGCGAAGCAAGGCTTCTTAAGCTTGATCCTGTAGTGAATGAAAAGGATATTTGGTGTGGATTCACCGAACCTGCGATGGGTTGAGGCACCTACGACTCTGGGCCACCTATGACCCTAGGCTACCTTCGACCCTGGGATGCATCAGGCTGGAGCTTGGAATCCCGGACTTGCCGAGCCGTCGCTCGGAAGTCTCAAAGCCCACTGCTATGGGCCCGGAGGCGCCGTGTAGCCTTCGGAGGGGTGCTCCGGTTTCAAACAGTTCTCAAAGTCATGCCTTGGTCCTTAACAATACAAAGTTGTAACCCCGGTTCTTAAAAGAATGAGGCTGTTGGCTTTGGGTCTTGATAAGGACACAACAAAGCTTTGGTTTTAAATGAAAAGGAAGCAAGGCTTCAATTTTAAAACACGAAGCAAGGCTTCATCTTCAAACGTGAAGGGAGGCTTTGACTTTTAATAAGATGGAGCAAAGTTTTGCTTTAAAGGTGAAGCGAGGCTTCGCTTTTAAGGCAAAGCAAGGCTTCAATTTTAAGGCGAAGCAAGGCTTCGACTTTTTATTAAAGTAATCCCAAATTTGTACATCGAAGTGGTTGTTCGGACTGTGTACATACCTCGGAAAGCAAGTGAAAAACTTGCCTTGTTGCCCCTGGGGCTTTGAAGGCCTTCGGCACGCGAAGCGGAGCCCCTTACCAGAGGGTGAACTCCGAAGCACGAAGGATGGTGGAAGGCGAAGAAGGCCTTCGAACTGCACCTGAAGCCCCTTGCTGGAGGGTGCGCGAAGCAAGAAAACTTTGAAGCTCCCCCCTCAAGCGCACTTCGAAATGCAAGCAGTGGTAGAGAACTTAGCTTTTAGGACTAAGATCCCCACGGACGGCGCCAAATGTTGTAGCAATTGTGTTAGCTACAACACAGGTTTTGTGTGTATACGGTGTATAAAATGAACCTCGAAGGGTTCCCTCAGATGGAGAAAGGATTTATACTGGTTCGGACCTCCCCAAAGGGATAATAGTCCTACGTCCAGTTTGTAGTGGATTTGGCATAGTTTGCCTCAGTTGAATCTAATGGATCTAGAGAGTCTTCCGCCTCTGGCTATTATAAGGGCTTGGCCCTGCTTTTATAGGCATGCAGGCCAAAGGAAAAGACCTAAATGCCCTCTATAAGTCATAGGCTTTATAGGTGCAAGAAGGGGAAAAAGGCTAGTCTACTATACAAAGTGCTTTACAGCTTTACTGACGTGTTAGATAAACGTCACTTCTGAATAGCTAAATGACATACTAGGGGCAGAAGGGCCACTGGTATGGATTCTACACTGTAGCGAAGTATAGATATTTTCCTGGTATGAACTAGTGGCCGGAGCTCTTTGGGCGGAGACTGCGATGAAGGCTTTGAAGGACACTCCGAAGTGGGCTTCGAAGAATTCTCCGAACTGAACTTTGAACTGAGCTCTCGGAGACTTAGCTTTGAATTGGCTGGAGAGGGTCCAAAGACCGGCTCTGGGGAGCTCCGAAAGAAGCTTGGAGGTTAACTCCGAAGAGAGCCTGGAGGCTAACTCCAAAGAGAACTATGCAGAGAGCTTGAAGACTTGGCTTTTGGCAGACTTCGGAGGGATCTGGGAGGCTTCGCTCCGTAGGGCTCCGAAAGGAGTCCAGAGGCTTGGACTATATGACTTGGAAATAACTTCGGTAGGTGAGAAACTACTTCAACAGTGTCAGTCTCGGAGCCGGAGGCCTACGTAGGCTGACGTCATTTGGCCCCTGTTCAAGGGAAAACTTATTCCCCCAATAGATGGTTTAGACGTTTGTTTTAAGAAGGGCATGTCTTCTGTTGTTTATTCTAGAGGATCTTTGGTTTGCCAGATCTTACCCTTCGGTAATGTTTTTCGGATTGATTTCTCTAGTTCTTTTGGCCCTTCTCGCTATTTGATTGCTGGATCCTCCTCTGAGCTCTAGAAGTGGCATAGGAGGTTAGGTCATTTGAGCTTCGATCTGCTAGTCAGATTGAGCTCTATGGACCTTATCCAAGGATTGCCCAAGCTTAAGATGGAGAAGGATCTAGTTTGCCATCCCTATCGTCATGGGAAAATGGTTGCCACCTCTCACGCACCTGTGACTCAGGTGATGACTTCGTACCTGGGAGAGCTGTTACACATGGATACTATTGGTCTAGCTCGGGTACGCTCAGTCGGTGGGAAGTGGTATGCACTTCTGATAGTTGACGACTTTTCTCGATTCTCGTGGGTTTTCTTTTTCGAGTCTAAGGATGAGGCTTTCACTACAATTGCGCGTGCATACAGGGAGACCTAATCTCCCTGTACGAGCGTGCGCCCACAGCCCGTCTCGCCCTGCCGCCGCCGCCTACCGCCGCCACCGCCTCCCGCCGCCGCCGCCGCATCCTCCCGCCGCCGCCATGTCCCGGATGCCTCCCGCCCACGCCCACCACCCGCACCCGCCGCCGCAGGTTGCCGTAGCGGCCGCCCGCCGCCGCCCATGCCCCCACCGCCCACCCCCATCGCCGCCGGCCCTGGCCCCCGCCCACCGCCGTAGGCCGCCGTGCCCCTCGCCGGTGCCCCGCCGCCGTGCTCCCGGCCACCGGCCAACCGCCGTTGGTGCCCCGCCGCCGCCGTGTCCCCGGCCCCCGGCCGCTGGCCACCGCCCACGCCGGTGACCACCGCCGTCCATCCCGGCACCCCCCCGCCGCCGCCACCATTCACCCGTCACCTGCCGACCGTAGCCGTCGCCGCCGTCGTTCCCAAGTAATTTTTATTGCATGTTTATTGCATGTTTATTGAATTGAATCAATGTTTATTGCATATTTTGCATGCTCTCATATTGCTTGAGGTTGATGACATAGTGATGAAATCATTTAATCAATATTTTGTGAAAAGAACATGTGGGCGCCACGGAACTGCTCAGGGGGCGGTGTCTCATGACTTCTGGGTATGCAAGTGTTTTTTCAATCTTCTTTTAGGCTTTTCGAGTTACAACACTTTACTAATCATTACTTTTGCAGTTACGCTTTTGCTTGCCAGAAGTCGGCAATCACCATAACCATGCCCTTCAAGTCTTCAACAACAATGCACATAAGGTGGTGAAGGACGCCATTTCGTATGCCCGCATTCAAGCGAACAATGCTTACTACAAGGAGAAGCTAGGGCAACGAATGAGCAAGGCGACGGGCTCATCATCAATCTATTTGACTGAAGAAGAATATCGTTCGGTAAACAATTCTAACTTTTTAAATCTTCGATTGTTGAGATTTGTTGTCATATAATACAAATAGCATCTCTGTTCAGGTGAGGATTCCGTGGTTTGCAAACTGCGAGGACGCATATTACGAATTCTGCAAGATTTGGTCTTCAGCCGCATTTAAGAAGACTTCCGAGCAGAAAAGACAATGACGCGGGACGGATTCGAAGCACAGATATGGTGCCGACGGACATATTCGCCACGCTAAATGCTTGGTAAGACCTCCTTCTGTCACTCTCTAGCTATAGATACATTGTAATGCGACTAACTCATTTCTAATGTACAGGAAGCTAAATCTGGCAACGTGCCAAGTGACATAGAGGTGTATACCTCTGGTCACAAAGGAAGCGATCCTACACAGCCAGATGTCTTGTGTAGCCAGACAGCCACAAACCATTTGGTGAGATGTTATTAAGAGTTTACGTAATTTTATTTTTCTGCGTCTAGCTAATCGGACATGTTTTTTGCAGGCGCAGTATGGTGAACACATGGTTCGACTCCATGGAGAGGACTATGATTGGCGGAGAGAACCTGTCGACCAAATGGCCGTGTACTCCAGCGGAGGTGGCAAAAGCCATGGACGGTGAGACAGTGTATTTATTAATGTTTTGTGTATGGTATTGTGATGGTAACTAACTCATTCAATGTTGCAGGTACTCCATGTTCAATGGAGTTATTGACTCGAGAGCGGTGAGAGCTCAGAAGTCAGCTCAGTCGTCGCAGAGCTCCGTCGGAGTTGGCTCCAGCCGTCGTCGCTCTTTAGAAACCCCGGAGGTGGATCGGGTGAGGGAGGAAATGAGGCAGGAAATGAGGCGGCGCGACGAGTACTATACCGCCTGCTTAGCACAACAGCAGGCGATGATCCAAGTAATTTTAGTTTGGAGTGTTGTAGTTAAAAAGTATTCAGAAATAGGTTTAGAACTAACTGATTACATTACAACATGTGTAGCAACTAGCCCAACAGCATGATGGATTTGACATGTCCAATTTCCAACCACTACCTCCCCCGCCACCACCATTATATTCTACATCACCTGAGGTACCTCCTGACATATCGTTACTTCAGATACTTAAGTTAGTGTTTAGAAGAGTAGTTGAGTTAATTCGTTCTCTAATTTTGTCTATTTCTTCAGACTTTCCGTACGCCTAGCCAGGATTGAGCCTCTCGGGCAAATGTGGATGAAGCGGGAGGAAGCGGCGGCACCCACGACCCAAATGTGCGTGAAGCGGGAGGCAGCGGCGGCACCCACGATCCAAATGTGGGCGATCAGTGAGTATATGGACAAATATGACTTTGTATGTGGCTCTCACTGTGTTTTGTGAATTTGTATGTGAATTTGGATGTTATATGTGAATTCAGATGTGTACTGTGACTTTGGATGTGAATTCAGTTATATTATGTGATTTTGGATGTGATGTGTGAAGTGTGGATGTGAATTTGGATGTGAGATGTGATTTTGGATGTTATATGTGAAGTTTGAATGTGATTTTGGATGTGAAATGTGAATTTGGATGTGTATTGTGAATGTGATTGAAATTGTGGTTGGATGTGAGTGTGAGTAGGGGAACCAGGAAAAAATAAAAAAATACCAGCTAACTTCCGTTGGCTTTTACCATAGCCGACGGAAGTAAGCTAGTTTCGGCCACGTGGGCAGAAAGGCTAACTTCCATCGGCTTTGGCCCTAGACGACGGAAGTTAGCGCCCCTCTACTGACGTGGCAGGGTTCGGGGCTAACTTCCGTCGGCCACGTCAAGCCGACGGAAGTTAGCTAACTTCCGTCGCCTCGCTTCCGTCGGCCAAAGGCCGACGGAAGTTAGCGTTTTGCCGACGGAAGTTAGCTTCTTCCGTCGGGAAAGGGCTAACTTCCGTTGGCTTTGGCCGACGGAAGTTGCCTGTATTGTTGTAGTGTTTCCAGTTTGTTCATGACCTGATTTTGAAGCTGAAGAATGAGAACAATGGTCGGATGCGAGCAATCGCTCTGACAATGGCTCTGAGTTCAACAACTCTAATTCGTCAGCTTCTATAGTGATCAGGATCTTGAGCACCAGTTTTCTGCCCCTTACTCTCCCCCACAGAACGGTTTTGTGGAATGAAAGAACCACACGCTAGTCGAGATGGCCAGGACGATGCTCGATGAGCATAGGACTCCTAGGCATTTTTGGGATGAAGCCATGAACACGGCTTGCTATCTGGCCAGCCGCATTTTTCTTAGAGCTTACTTAGGTAAGGCATCATATGAGTTGCAGTTTGGCAGACAGCCCAAGGTGAGTCACTTGCGAGCGTTTGGCTGCAAGTGCTTTGTGCTCAAGAAGGGAGGGCATTTGGACAAGTTTGAGTCTCGTTGCTGGGATGAAGTCTTTCTTGGTTATGCTTTGCATTCTCGAAGCTTCTGTGTTTGGAACCTCAACTCCCAGCAGCTTGTCGAGACTTGCGAGGTTTCTTTTGATGAGTCCATGCCTTCACTCACTCCTTCTTTTGAGTTGTCTGTAGATGATGAGCTTGGAGAGTCCATCTTCGAGGAAGATGATGACGCTCTTGCTATTGATGAGGGTGGGCCTTCTACACAGCCTATAGACCCCACACCTTCTGAGACTTCGACTCAGGATGAGGGCAGACATCTAATCACTTCTTCCACTTCGATCGAGTCCCCTCAGTCGAGTCCAGAGGTGCCAGCTGCTGAATCCGGTGAGGTGACTTCAGATCACCTAGAATCTCGAGCAGTTCAGCGTGATCACCCCTCAGAGCTCATTATCGAGGATCTCACTTCGAGAACCTTGCGTTCTTCTATTGACTCGCTCGCTATTTTTGCTGAGTCTGCGTTTGTTGCCTCTTTTGAACCAAGAGATGTTTCTCATTCTCTTTCTGATGCAAATTGGATAAACTCCATGCAAGAAGAGCTTGAAAATTTTGTTCGCAATCGGGTTTGGACACTGGTTGAGCTGCCACCTGGATGCAACCCCATAGGCACCAAGTGGGTGTTTAAGAACAAGCAAGGTGAAGATGGGGTTGTGGTGCACAACAAAGCTCGATTAGTTGCCCAGGGTTTTTGTAAGAAAGAGGGTATTGACTTTGTGGAGACTTTCGCCCCTGTTGCCCATCTTGAGTCCATTCGCATAATTTTGGCATTTGCTGCTTCTAAGGCTTTAAACTTTTTCAAATGGATGTCAAGAGTAATTTTCTGAACAGGTATATAAAGGAGGAAGTCTATGTTAGGCAGCCCCCCAGTTTTGAGAACCCTAAGTTTTCTCGACATGTTTTCAAGTTGCAGAAAGCTTTATATGGTCTGAAGCAAGCCCCCAGGGCTTGGTATGATCGTCTGAAGCAGTTTTTGTTGGGGAGTGTCTTTGTGATGGGTTCTGTGGATAAGACTCTTTTCTTGCTCAGAGATGGCTCAAACTTCTTGATTGCTCAGATTTACGTGGATGACATTATTTTTGGTGGTTCTACTAATGAGCTTGTATCCAAGTTTTCTGAGCAGATGCACAACGAGTTTGAGATGAGCCTCATGGGTGAGCTCAAGTACTTCCTAGGGCTCCAGATCAAGCAGACCAAGGAAGGCATCTTCATCCACCAGAGCAAGTACACGCGAGACATGCTGAAGAAGTTCGACTTTGGTAGAGAGCTAAAGCCTCAGATGACCCCAATGGGTACATTTGGGGGCCTGGACAAGGACGAGAGCGGCGTCAACGTCAACGAGAGAGAGTATTGAGGGATGATCGGATCGCTCCTGTATTTGACGACGATGAGACTGGACATTTAGTTTGCCGTGGGACTATGCACACATTTCCAGTCTTCACCACGCGCATCTCATCGGCAGGCTGTCAAGTGCATTTTTAGGTACCTTACTTATGCGCCTGATCTAGGTATTTACTATTCAACATCATCGTCTCTTGAGTTATCTGGCTTTTTCGACGCTGACTTTGGTGGGTGCCGGTTGGATCGCAAGTCGACTTCGGGTACTTGCCAGTTTCTTGGTTCTTCACTTGTCTCTTGGTCTTCTCGAAAACAATCTGGAGTTGTGCTTTCTACCACAGAGGCTGAGTATGTAGCTGCTGCTAGCTGCTGCTCATAGTTGGTTTAGATGATTTCTACTTTGGGAGATTTTGGATTGTTCTTCCCTGCCAGAGTTCCCTTGTTTTGTGATAGCACCAGCGCGGTTAGTGTAGGGAAAAACCCATGTCTTCATTCAAAAACCAAACATATTGATGTGTGCTTTCACTTTCTGAGGGATCAATATGAGAAAGGTGTCATTGACCTTGTTCATGTTGATACCCACCATAAGTTGGCTGACATTTTCACCAAACCCCTAGATCAGTCTACTTTTGAGCGTTTGTGAGGGGATTTGGGAGTTGTGTATCCTTTTTAGGATATCTTGAGTCAGTTTTCTTTCTTCTTTACTCTTTCTTGATTCTTTTTGTGTGAGTTCATATCCTGCATATTCACATATCACACTTTGGAGCTTGCTTCTGTTATATGATAGATCTGCTTTACTTATTCTAGATAGTACATGCTTTTGAATACCTATCGATGTAGGACCGAAAGTAGCGACCAAAGGGGGGGTGAATGGCGCCTAAAAATTCTTTCGAATCAATGGCCTGCTCCCAATACCCAACGCACCTCAAAAGACTAAGCAGCAAAGCATGAATAGATTGCCTAAGTCTAAAGGTATCTAGCCTAGAAGCCACTGATGTTAAAAACAGAGAAACATCAATACAGTGTTAATAGATAAATAAACAGAATACACAAGACATGGCAAATCAAACTTCTCAGTACAATAATCTAAGTGCACAAAGAGTGGGATGAGAAGATACTGTTCTAAATCTGTCTCCTGTCCGAAACTTGGCGAAGCCTGCTTCGGAGTCGCTTGTCAGGCGAAGGTTATCATTGACGTGCCGAAGGTTTGTTTGGTCTAGCCTAGTTCGAGTGTGGAAAAGAGCGAAGTATGCTTCAAAGCGAAGTATGAGAGTATCGATGTTTGCTTCGAACAGAATACTTCGAAGACACAGACTTCAAACAGAACGCTTCGAACACAATTCATAGAAAAACTACCTTCGAAAGATAGGCGAAGGCAAACACACGGGAGCAAGACGAAATCGAAGCCTACACTCAAACTCCGAAGCTAGCTTGGTCGAGGTATGACAACCGAAGTTGAGACCTTTGAACCAAGGGTTAACTTCGAAGGTCAAGCTCCGAACTTACACACTGTGACCTTCAAAAATGATAGCAAGAAGGGACTCACATCGAGCGAAGTCTACCAGAGAGACAAGCTTCGAAGCTACCTTCGAAGCCTATCGAAGTATTGACTTCGGACAGCTCGAGATAGAGATCACCTTCTCAAAGACCGTCAAAGTATGTCAAGCTGACAGACAGCACAAAACGTACTTCGAAGCTAGAGACAGTACACAAAGTGAAGTCGAAGTTCAAGCGAAGCCCTCGAGGATGTCAGATCGAAGCCTGCCTCACGGAGCTGAGGGGTGATGGGGGAGTGGTCCCGGTCTTCCGCTAGGTAAAGGATAGCTTGGGTTGGTGGAGAATCTCGACGTTGGCGATCCAAGGCTCTGGTCCGGCGGATCAAACCTTGCAATCATTACACCACTGTCTCCGTTGGTTATCAACCACGCAGAACGCGATTGACCTCGCCACGAAGGCTAATTCCTGCAAGCGAACCCAAGAACACAAGCAAGAACAGGAAGGATACAAATCAAATGCCAAATCACAGACAAACGAAGATAAGGTGAGGTTTCACAGACGCCAATGCAGCAGCCAATCGGTCCGGTGCAAGAGGCGGGATCTAAACACAACAGTGTAGATGCAACAAAGCAAAACCTAACCCTAAAGGCGGCTGGAGTGAGTTATATAGGGCGTGGGCAGCTGTGGAAGGCGAACAGACTTAGTATAAGGCCAACAGACTCAAACTATGGCCCAACACGGCCCAGTTCTGTCACACAGGACTGTTTTAAACACACAGGACAGCTCGAGACTCCAAATGAGGTGGAACCAACAGCAAACGATCCGTCTTCTCCTCAGCTTGCCGCCGCCCATGCCCCCACCGCCCACCCCCATCGCCGCCGGCCCTGGCCCCCGCCCACCGCCGTAGGCCGCCGTGCCTCTCGCCGGTGCCCCGCCGCCGTGCTCCCGGCCACCGGCCAACCGCCGTTGGTGCCCCGCCGCCGCCGTGTCCCCGGCCCCCGGCCGCTGGCCACCGCCCACGCCGGTGACCACCGCCGTCCATCCCGGCACCCCCCCGCCGCCGCCACCATTCACCCGTCACCTGCCGACCGTAGCCGTCGCCGCCGTCGTTCCCAAGTAATTTTTATTGCATGTTTATTGCATGTTTATTGAATTGAATCAATGTTTATTGCATATTTTGCATGCTCTCATATTGCTTGAGGTTGATGACATAGTGATGAAATCATTTAATCAATATTTTTGTGAAAAGAACATGTGGGCGCCACGGAACTGCTCAGGGGGCGGTGTCTCATGACTTCTGGGTATGCAAGTGTTTTTTCAATCTTCTTTTAGGCTTTTCGAGTTACAACACTTTACTAATCATTACTTTTGCAGTTACGCTTTTGCTTGCCAGAAGTCGGCAATCACCATAACCATGCCCTTCAAGTCTTCAACAACAATGCACATAAGGTGGTGAAGGACGCCATTTCGTATGCCCGCATTCAAGCGAACAATGCTTACTACAAGGAGAAGCTAGGGCAACGAATGAGCAAGGCGACGGGCTCATCATCAATCTATTTGACTGAAGAAGAATATCGTTCGGTAAACAATTCTAACTTTTTAAATCTTCGATTGTTGAGATTTGTTGTCATATAATACAAATAGCATCTCTGTTCAGGTGAGGATTCCGTGGTTTGCAAACTGCGAGGACGCATATTACGAATTCTGCAAGATTTGGTCTTCAGCCGCATTTAAGAAGACTTCCGAGCAGAAAAGACAATGACGCGGGACGGATTCGAAGCACAGATATGGTGCCGACGGACATATTCGCCACGCTAAATGCTTGGTAAGACCTCCTTCTGTCACTCTCTAGCTATAAATACATTGTAATGCGACTAACTCATTTCTAATGTACAGGAAGCTAAATCTGGCAACGTGCCAAGTGACATAGAGGTGTATACCTCTGGTCACAAAGGAAGCGATCCTACACAGCCAGATGTCTTGTGTAGCCAGACAGCCACAAACCATTTGGTGAGATGTTATTAAGAGTTTACGTAATTTTATTTTTCTGCGTCTAGCTAATCGGACATGTTTTTTGCAGGTGCAGTATGGTGAACACATGGTTCGACTCCATGGAGAGGACTATGATTGGCGGAGAGAACCTGTCGACCAAATGGCCGTGTACTCCAGCGGAGGTGGCAAAAGCCATGGACGGTGAGACAGTGTATTTATTAATGTTTTGTGTATGGTATTGTGATGGTAACTAACTCATTCAATGTTGCAGGTACTCCATGTTCAATGGAGTTATTGACTCGAGAGCGGTGAGAGCTCAGAAGTCAGCTCAGTCGTCGCAGAGCTCCGTCGGAGTTGGCTCCAGCCGTCGTCGCTCTTTAGAAACCCCGGAGGTGGATCGGGTGAGGGAGGAAATGAGGCAGGAAATGAGGCGGCGCGACGAGTACTATACCGCCTGCTTAGCACAACAGCAGGCGATGATCCAAGTAATTTTAGTTTGGAGTGTTGTAGTTAAAAAGTATTCAGAAATAGGTTTAGAACTAACTGATTACATTACAACATGTGTAGCAACTAGCCCAACAGCATGATGGATTTGACATGTCCAATTTCCAACCACTACCTCCCCCGCCACCACCATTATATTCTACATCACCTGAGGTACCTCCTGACATATCGTTACTTCAGATACTTAAGTTAGTGTTTAGAAGAGTAGTTGAGTTAATTCGTTCTCTAATTTTGTCTATTTCTTCAGACTTTCCGTACGCCTAGCCAGGATTGAGCCTCTCGGGCAAATGTGGATGAAGCGGGAGGAAGCGGCGGCACCCACGACCCAAATGTGCGTGAAGCGGGAGGCAGCGGCGGCACCCACGATCCAAATGTGGGCGATCAGTGAGTATATGGACAAATATGACTTTGTATGTGGCTCTCACTGTGTTTTGTGAATTTGTATGTGAATTTGGATGTTATATGTGAATTCAGATGTGTACTGTGACTTTGGATGTGAATTCAGTTATATTATGTGATTTTGGATGTGATGTGTGAAGTGTGGATGTGAATTTGGATGTGAGATGTGATTTTGGATGTTATATGTGAAGTTTGAATGTGATTTTGGATGTGAAATGTGAATTTGGATGTGTATTGTGAATGTGATTGAAATTGTGGTTGGATGTGAGTGTGAGTAGGGGAACCAGGAAAAAATAAAAAAATACCAGCTAACTTCCGTTGGCTTTTACCATAGCCGACGGAAGTAAGCTAGTTTCGGCCACGTGGGCAGAAAGGCTAACTTCCATCGGCTTTGGCCCTAGACGACGGAAGTTAGCGCCCCTCTACTGACGTGGCAGGGTTCGGGGCTAACTTCCGTCGGCCACGTCAAGCCGACGGAAGTTAGCTAACTTCCGTCGCCTCGCTTCCGTCGGCCAAAGGCCGACGGAAGTTAGCGTTTTGCCGACGGAAGTTAGCTTCTTCCGTCGGGAAAGGGCTAACTTCCGTTGGCTTTGGCCGACGGAAGTTGCCTGTATTGTTGTAGTGTTTCCAGTTTGTTCATGACCTGATTTTGAAGCTGAAGAATGAGAACAATGGTCGGATGCGAGCAATCGCTCTGACAATGGCTCTGAGTTCAACAACTCTAAATTCGTCAGCTTCTATAGTGATCAGGATCTTGAGCACCAGTTTTCTGCCCCTTACTCTCCCCCACAGAACGGTTTTGTGGAATGAAAGAACCACACGCTAGTCGAGATGGCCAGGACGATGCTCGATGAGCATAGGACTCCTAGGCATTTTTGGGATGAAGCCATGAACACGGCTTGCTATCTGGCCAGCCGCATTTTTCTTAGAGCTTACTTAGGTAAGGCATCATATGAGTTGCAGTTTGGCAGACAGCCCAAGGTGAGTCACTTGCGAGCGTTTGGCTGCAAGTGCTTTGTGCTCAAGAAGGGAGGGCATTTGGACAAGTTTGAGTCTCGTTGCTGGGATGAAGTCTTTCTTGGTTATGCTTTGCATTCTCGAAGCTTCTGTGTTTGGAACCTCAACTCCCAGCAGCTTGTCGAGACTTGCGAGGTTTCTTTTGATGAGTCCATGCCTTCACTCACTCCTTCTTTTGAGTTGTCTGTAGATGATGAGCTTGGAGAGTCCATCTTCGAGGAAGATGATGACGCTCTTGCTATTGATGAGGGTGGGCCTTCTACACAGCCTATAGACCCCACACCTTCTGAGACTTCGACTCAGGATGAGGGCAGACATCTAATCACTTCTTCCACTTCGATCGAGTCCCCTCAGTCGAGTCCAGAGGTGCCAGCTGCTGAATCCGGTGAGGTGACTTCAGATCACCTAGAATCTCGAGCAGTTCAGCGTGATCACCCCTCAGAGCTCATTATCGAGGATCTCACTTCGAGAACCTTGCGTTCTTCTATTGACTCGCTCGCTATTTTTGCTGAGTCTGCGTTTGTTGCCTCTTTTGAACCAAGAGATGTTTCTCATTCTCTTTCTGATGCAAATTGGATAAACTCCATGCAAGAAGAGCTTGAAAATTTTGTTCGCAATCGGGTTTGGACACTGGTTGAGCTGCCACCTGGATGCAACCCCATAGGCACCAAGTGGGTGTTTAAGAACAAGCAAGGTGAAGATGGGGTTGTGGTGCACAACAAAGCTCGATTAGTTGCCCAGGGTTTTTGTAAGAAAGAGGGTATTGACTTTGTGGAGACTTTCGCCCCTGTTGCCCATCTTGAGTCCATTCGCATAATTTTGGCATTTGCTGCTTCTAAGGCTTTAAACTTTTTCAAATGGATGTCAAGAGTAATTTTCTGAACAGGTATATAAAGGAGGAAGTCTATGTTAGGCAGCCCCCCAGTTTTGAGAACCCTAAGTTTTCTCGACATGTTTTCAAGTTGCAGAAAGCTTATATGGTCTGAAGCAAGCCCCCAGGGCTTGGTATGATCGTCTGAAGCAGTTTTTGTTGGGGAGTGTCTTTGTGATGGGTTCTGTGGATAAGACTCTTTTCTTGCTCAGAGATGGCTCAAACTTCTTGATTGCTCAGATTTACGTGGATGACATTATTTTTGGTGGTTCTACTAATGAGCTTGTATCCAAGTTTTCTGAGCAGATGCACAACGAGTTTGAGATGAGCCTCATGGGTGAGCTCAAGTACTTCCTAGGGCTCCAGATCAAGCAGACCAAGGAAGGCATCTTCATCCACCAGAGCAAGTACACGCGAGACATGCTGAAGAAGTTCGACTTTGGTAGAGAGCTAAAGCCTCAGATGACCCCAATGGGTACATTTGGGGGCCTGGACAAGGACGAGAGCGGCGTCAACGTCAACGAGAGAGAGTATTGAGGGATGATCGGATCGCTCCTGTATTTGACGACGATGAGACTGGACATTTAGTTTGCCGTGGGACTATGCACACATTTCCAGTCTTCACCACGCGCATCTCATCGGCAGGCTGTCAAGTGCATTTTTAGGTACCTTACTTATGCGCCTGATCTAGGTATTTACTATTCAACATCATCGTCTCTTGAGTTATCTGGCTTTTTCGACGCTGACTTTGGTGGGTGCCGGTTGGATCGCAAGTCGACTTCGGGTACTTGCCAGTTTCTTGGTTCTTCACTTGTCTCTTGGTCTTCTCGAAAACAATCTGGAGTTGTGCTTTCTACCACAGAGGCTGAGTATGTAGCTGCTGCTAGCTGCTGCTCATAGTTGGTTTAGATGATTTCTACTTTGGGAGATTTTGGATTGTTCTTCCCTGCCAGAGTTCCCTTGTTTTGTGATAGCACCAGCGCGGTTAGTGTAGGGAAAAACCCATGTCTTCATTCAAAAACCAAACATATTGATGTGTGCTTTCACTTTCTGAGGGATCAATATGAGAAAGGTGTCATTGACCTTGTTCATGTTGATACCCACCATAAGTTGGCTGACATTTTCACCAAACCCCTAGATCAGTCTACTTTTGAGCGTTTGTGAGGGGATTTGGGAGTTGTGTATCCTTTTTAGGATATCTTGAGTCAGTTTTCTTTCTTCTTTACTCTTTCTTGATTCTTTTTGTGTGAGTTCATATCCTGCATATTCACATATCACACTTTGAGCTTGCTTCTGTTATATGATAGATCTGCTTTACTTATTCTAGATAGTACATGCTTTTGAATACCTATCGATGTAGGACCGAAAGTAGCGACCAAAGGGGGGGTGAATGGCGCCTAAAAATTCTTTCGAATCAATGGCCTGCTCCCAATACCCAACGCACCTCAAAAGACTAAGCAGCAAAGCATGAATAGATTGCCTAAGTCTAAAGGTATCTAGCCTAGAAGCCACTGATGTTAAAAACAGAGAAACATCAATACAGTGTTAATAGATAAATAAACAGAATACACAAGACATGGCAAATCAAACTTCTCAGTACAATAATCTAAGTGCACAAAGAGTGGGATGAGAAGATACTGTTCTAAATCTGTCTCCTGTCCGAAACTTGGCGAAGCCTGCTTCGGAGTCGCTTGTCAGGCGAAGGTTATCATTGACGTGCCGAAGGTTTGTTTGGTCTAGCCTAGTTCGAGTGTGGAAAAGAGCGAAGTATGCTTCAAAGCGAAGTATGAGAGTATCGATGTTTGCTTCGAACAGAATACTTCGAAGACACAGACTTCAAACAGAACGCTTCGAACACAATTCATAGAAAAACTACCTTCGAAAGATAGGCGAAGGCAAACACACGGGAGCAAGACGAAATCGAAGCCTACACTCAAACTCCGAAGCTAGCTTGGTCGAGGTATGACAACCGAAGTTGAGACCTTTGAACCAAGGGTTAACTTCGAAGGTCAAGCTCCGAACTTACACACTGTGACCTTCAAAAATGATAGCAAGAAGGGACTCACATCGAGCGAAGTCTACCAGAGAGACAAGCTTCGAAGCTACCTTCGAAGCCTATCGAAGTATTGACTTCGGACAGCTCGAGATAGAGATCACCTTCTCAAAGACCGTCAAAGTATGTCAAGCTGACAGACAGCACAAAACGTACTTCGAAGCTAGAGACAGTACACAAAGTGAAGTCGAAGTTCAAGCGAAGCCCTCGAGGATGTCAGATCGAAGCCTGCCTCACGGAGCTGAGGGGTGATGGGGGAGTGGTCCCGGTCTTCCGCTAGGTAAAGGATAGCTTGGGTTGGTGGAGAATCTCGACGTTGGCGATCCAAGGCTCTGGTCCGGCGGATCAAAACCTTGCAATCATTACACCACTGTCTCCGTTGGTTATCAACCACGCAGAACGCGATTGACCTCGCCACGAACGCTAATTCCTGCAAGCGAACCCAAGAACACAAGCAAGAACAGGAAGGATACAAATCAAATGCCAAATCACAGACAAACGAAGATAAGGTGAGGTTTCACAAACGCCAATGCAGCAGCCAATCGGTCCGGTGCAAGAGGCGGGATCTAAACACAACAGTGTAGATGCAACAAAGCAAAACCTAACCCTAAAGGCGGCTGGAGTGAGTTATATAGGGCGTGGGCAGCCTGTGGAAGGCGAACAGACTTAGTATAAGGCCAACAGACTCAAACTATGGCCCAACACGGCCCAGTTCTGTCACACAGGACTGTTTTAAACACACAGGACAGCTCGAGACTCCAAATGAGGTGGAACCAACAGCAAACGATCCGTATTCTCCTCAGCTTTCCAAAAAGTCCAAGAACGCGCCAATCGGACTTCGTATGAGGAAGTTATGCCCATTTTGGTGCATGGTGGTTGATGTAGTCCGAACCAGCGATTTCTTGACTTCAAAATCATCCGTGTGACTCCGTCTTCAACTCCAACTCTCCTATTCCATCTCCCATGTTCCTAAGCAACAAATATCACTAGTATTCAGTAGCATCTCATCCAAACAAATATTAACATAGTTGCTAAGGAAAGAATTAACCTCATGGTTCAAGCGGCGGGCACGGGCGCGTGTGATTGGTCCTTGTAGCTGAATTGTAGGTGGAGGCTCCATGTGTGTATCATGTGAAGTGATGTCCTCATCAAGGGGCTTCGAACATAGAAGGAGGCTTTTCCAGAAAATAATCAGAAAAGGTACTCAGCCCTGTCTACTTCGATCAAAAAGCTATGCAGAAAAAGCAAACTATAGTACTAGTGTACTGTTGCTACAGAGAAGTAGTACTACTTGCAACCAGCAAGAACTAGTACTCTTCACGTGAAGAACAGAAGCAACAGAGACACATTCTCAGGAATAAAAAACAACTGCGCACGTCAAAACGAAGCTTCAGATTCAGAGAAATCAATGCACGCACCTCAACAAGAACAGGAGATAGAATCTCACTTGATTAAGAGGAACAGAGGGGATGCAGGAATAAAATCACAGTGAGCAAGAGCCTGGCGGCGCACAAACAGGAGCAGGAGAGAGAAACCACAGGAAGCAAAATGACCCAATAGATTGAAAAGTGAATTCTGGAAGGGTGACCTAACCCCAGGGATTGGGGCCCTATTTATAGGCTGCCCAACACTTAGGAATATTCCACCAGCCCCTTAGGGTTTTTTACAGACGCTGAAATAAAGAAAAAGATTAAACCGCCCTTAGGATTTTTTACAGACTCAACTGACTGACTGTGAGCCTAGAGATACAGATGACTTATCCGGAAGCTAAGCTTTCGTAGCGACTACGGCTTCTCTTCTGGACAATCCGATACAAGATCAGTGGTTGTCAGTTTTACGCCGAAACTGACAAAGCCTCCACCGGCTTTGCACCAGGTACCCGGATTGGGCTGGCCTGATTCCGCAGCTCTCTCAGCCTGGCAATCACTCACCGCCCGTGTGCCTGAGTCAATCCTGATCAACAGCTCAGTGGGTCTTCTGCTGCTTCTGGCCCATGTACCCGGATTGGACCAGCCCGACTTTGCAGCTCTCTCAGCCCGACCGTCGCTTGTTGCCCGTGTACCTGAGTCACACGCGTCCCATGAAACAGCAGATCTCCTCTCTTCTTCTGTCCTCTTTGACTATCGTTGACAATGACTCATCACATCTTGAGCCATGAGGCCCACGTTATTCAGCATGGCTCCTCAATCTCCCCCTTGATGAGTGCATTGTCAACACTTCACTTCTTCAGCTCTTCAGTACCTGCAAAAAACTGTGGAAACACGAAAACAAAGCACAAGAAAACAAAGAAGAAGAAAATAAAGTAAAAGTTTAACCCTAATGACCAAAAGCCGAATAAAAACAAGAAACAGTCATTATGGTTAACCAAAGGTAAAAGCTCAAAATGAGTGCAATCTCCGAAACAACAACAGGGATATCAAAAGAGTAAGAAAAAAATCCCAGAGAATGCCAAAACTCCCCCTTGAACTCTTATCCCAAAGATTCTCCCCCTTGTTGACAAGTGAACTCATCAAGCACTCAAAAGAGACACAGACTCCCCCTGAAATGCAACTCCCCCTCAAAATATGCAATGAATGCAACTGGGGTGCATGTGGAGTGAAGAAAGCATACTTCTCAGATATAATTGACTGCAAGTACAAACATCTAACAAGTATAACGAAAGACATACTGTCTGAGACTCATGACATGATCAGTGCAACAGATGATATCTAAAGAAAGTCATTAGCACGCATTTTTCAGTTTTTGCGAACAAAAGCATCACCACATTTTCCAGTTGACAAGCAAGGTAAAGCATGAGATGCAAAAGCTACCTGATATCTACCAAGATAAGCATTGTCCAAAACAAAGTGCTTCAGCAAACTTGTTATCATTTCAATTTTCAGGCTTTTTCTTTTCTCTTTTTCATTTATGCCAGGGGTTATTTGCATGTCAAAACTTATGCTGACCGACCAAGTCAAGCCTAGGCCAGATCTGGACCATCAGAAGCTTAAAATATTGGTCTTGGCATACATTACATTGTCCTAGTTCATACCAAAGTGCTATGTTATGCAGTCTAGAGCAATGCAATGCGACAAAAGCAAACCCACCTGGATCTTTCCAAGTTATGCATAAAGAGTCATGGAATTTTCATTTTTCTTGATGTTTCATCATTTTTATAGCACATTTCCATGTTTTAAAGCAGAAGGATGACCAAGTTGCATGTTTGCATATAAGTCAGGAAATAGCTACAAGGCATGTAACAGATAGCAAAAACATTCAGCCTACATATGCTAGTTACCAGAAGCAATGGTGATCATTTGTTAAATTTTAAAGCATAAAAGCTATGCATATGACAGATATCAGACATATCAAGTGAACTGAACCAAAGCATGATCAATGACAAGTATTCAAAAGCATGTACCAGCTAGAATAAGTAAAGCAGTTTAATCATATAACAGAAGCAGCTCTAAAGTGTGATATGTGAATATGCAAGATATGAACACACACAAAAATACTCAAGAAAAGAGTGTAAAGAAGAAAGAAGACTGGCGCAAAATATCCTAGAAAGGATACACAACACCCAAATCCCCTCGTAAACGCTCAAAGGTAGACTGATCTAGGGGTTTGGTGAAAATGTCAGCCAACTGATGATGGGTATCAACATGAACAAGGTCAATGCCACCTTTCTCATATTGATCCCGCAGAATATGAAAGCGCACATCAATGTGTTTGGTTTTTGAATGGAGACACGGGTTTTTCCCTACACTAATAGCACTAGTGCTGTTGCAAAACAATGGAACCCTGGTAGGAAAGAACAACCCAAAATCCCGCAAAGTGGAAATCATCCAAACCAACTATGAGCAGCAGCTAGCAGCAGCTACATACTCAACATCAGTGGTCAAAAGAGCAACTCCAGATTGCTTTCGAGAAGACCAAGAGACAAGAGAAGAACCAAGAAACTGACAGGTACCAGAAGTCGACTTGCGATCCAACCGGCACCCACCAAAATCGGCATCCAAAAAGCCAGATAAATCAAGAGATGATGATGCTGAATAGTAAAGACCAAGATCGGGCGCATAAGTGAGATACCTGAAGATGTGCTTGACAGCCTACCGATGAGACGCGCGTGGTGAAGACTGGAAACGCGCGCAATGTCCCACGGCGAACTGTATGTCCAGTCTTGTCGCCGTCAAGTACAGCAGCGAACCGATCATCCGTCGAAACACCCTCTCATTGTCCTTGACACCGCTCTCATCCTTGTCCAGACCCCCAGATGTGCCCATCGGGGTCATCTGTGGCTTCAACTCCCCACCAAAGTCAAATTTCTTAAGCATGTCACGAGTGTACTTACCTTGGTGGATGAAGGTGTCGTCCTTGGTCTGCTTGATCTGGAGCCCTAAGAAGTACTTGAGCTAACCCATGAGGCTCATCTCAAACTCTCTGTGCATCTGGTCAGAGAACTTGGACACAAGAGAATCAGTAGTACCGCCAAAAATAAGATCGTCCACGTAAATCTGAGCAACTAAGAAATCTGAAGCAACTCTAAGCAAAAAGAGAGTTTTATCCACCGAACCCATCACAAAGCCCTTCCCCAACAAAAATTGCTTCAATCGGTCATACCAAGCCCTGGGGGCTTGCTTCAACCCGTATAATGCTTTTTGCAACTTAAAAACATGTCGAGGAAACTTAGGGTTCTCAAAATCAGGGGCTGCCTAACATAAACTTCCTCCTCTATGAACCCGTTCAGAAAAGCACTCTTAACGTCCATTTGAAAAAGCTTAAAACCCTTCGAAGCAGCAAAAGCTAAGAGAATGCGAATGGACTCAAGACGGGCAACAGGAGTGGAAGTTTCTTCAAAATCAATACCCTCTTTCTGGCAAAAACCCAGGGCAACTAGTCGAGCTTTGTTGCGCACCACAACCCCATCTTCACCTTGTTTGTTTTTGAACACCCACTTGGTGCCTATGGGGTTGCATCCTGGTGGGGGCTCAACTAGTGTCCAAACCCGATTGCGGACAAAATTCTCAAGCTCTTCTTGCATAGCATTAATCCAATTAGAATCAGAAAGAGCATGAGAAACATCACTGGGCTCAAAAGATGCAACAAAAGCAGATTCAACAAACACAGCAAGAGAGTTACCAGATCAACACAAGGTTCTTTCATTGAAATCACCAATGATGAGCTCTGAGGGGTGATCACACTGAACTGCTCGGGATCCCTGGTGATCTGAAGTCACCTCACCGGAGTCAGCAGCTGGCACCTCTGGACTCGACTAAGGGGCTCGATCGAAGTGGAAGAAGTGATCAAAGGTCCGCCCTCATCCTCAGTCGAAGTCTCAGAAGGTGTGGGCTCTGCAGGAGGCGCAGAAGGCCCACCCTCATCAGCAGCTGGAGTATCCTCATCTTCCTCGAAGATGGACTCTCCGAGCTCATCATCACCAGAAAGCTCAAAAGAAGGAGTTAAAGAAGGCAAGGACTCATCAAACAAAACTTCACAAGTCTCGACAAGCTGCTGGGAGTCGAGGTTCCAAACTTGAAAACCTCGAGAATGCAAAGCGTAACCAAGAAAAATTTCATCCCAGCAACGAGACTCAAACTTGTCCAAATGCCCTCCCTTCTTGAGCACAAAGCACTTGTAGCCAAACACTCGCAAGTGGCTCACCTTGGGCTGTCTTCCAAACCACAACTCATATGAAGTCTTACCTAAGTAAGCTCGAAGAAAAATGCGGTTGGCCAGATAGCAAGCCGTGTTCATGGCTTCAGCCCAAAAATGCCTAGGAGTCCTGTGCTCATCGAGCGTCATCCTAGCCATCTCGACTAGCATGCGGTTCTTTCGTTCCACAACGCCGTTCTGTGGGGGAGTGTAAGGAGAAGAAAATTGATGGTCAAGAACTTGATCACTACAGAAGCTGACGAAAATGAGAATTTTTTAACTCAGAGCCGTTGTCGGAGCGAATTGCTCGCATCCGACCATTGTTCTCATTCTTCAGCTTCAAAATCAGGTCATGAACAAACTAAAAAGTTTCATCCTTAGACTCCAAAAAGAAAACCCACGAGAATCGAGAAAAGTCGTCAACAATGACAAGCGCGTACCACTTCCCACCGACTGAACATACCCGAGCTGGACCAATAGTGTCCAAATGTAACAACTCGCCCGGATACGAAGTCATCAACTGAGTCACAGGTGAGTGAGACACAACAACCATTTTCCCATGACGACATGGATGACAAACTAGATCTTTCTCCATTTTAAGCTTGGGCAATCCTCGGATGAGGTCCATAGAGCTTAACCTGACTAGCAGAACAAAACTCAAATGACCTAACCTCCTATGCCACTTCCAGAGCTCAGAAGAAGATCCAGCAATCAAACAACGAGAAGGGCCAAAAGAACTAGAGAAGTCAATTCGTAAAACTTTACCAAATGGTAAGATTTGACAAATCAAAGACCCTCTAGAATCAAACACAGAAGAATTGCCCTTCTTAAAACGCACTTCCAAACCATCCTCAAGAAGTTGCGAAACAGAAATCAAATTGAAGTTCAAATTCTTAACCAAGGCAACATTCTTCAAAGAGAAATGATCTGAAATGCGAATTGAGCCAATGCCGTGTACCTTCCCTTGACCACTGTTCCCGAAGGTGATGTACTCTTTGGAGCTCGGGGGAGTGAGACTAGAGAACCATCTGCGATGCCCCATCATGTGGCGAGAGCATCCTGAGTCCATGATCCAAATGTCATCCAGTCCCTGATCCTACACAATCAGTGGTCATAGGTGGGAGCAAATGGTCTAGCACCAGGTTTAGCAAAAGAGCTAAACCAGTGTCGAGCCATCTGCTCAAAAGACAGAAAGCAGAAATCATCATGAGAAACCGGACCAAAACGTGGCTCAAAGCGTGGTCCTCGGTTCTGCCTAAAACCACGACCACGAGGTCCAGGACTGTAGCCAAAACAGCCTGGAGCTCTGCCGGAATGACCACCACCAACTGGAGCACGGGCAAGAAAGCCGTCTCCTCTACCACCACCTACACGACGCGGCCTGGCCTCCAGCCTCTCCCCGCGTCGAGGAGCACGCAGTCTACCACCCTGCTGGTAGAACTGCTCCTGACCACCACGAGCTCTCTCTGCTCTCTCAACCCGCTTCCTCCTGAAGCAAAACTCCGCAAGATGCCCGTCTCTCTGACAATACTCACAATGATAGGTGGGCTTCTTGGGATGTGGTTGAGGCTTGGGATTCTTGGGCTTGGCGGTGTTAGGTGTGGTCTTCTTGAGTTGAGAGGGTCCAGGAAGAGAGTCAAGAGAAGTGCGGAGGTGTTTGGGCTTTCGAACCCAGATGTGCTTCTTGGGTGGAGCTTTGGGCTATTCATGGATCACTCCATCCTTGGGCTGACTAGCCAGGGAAGTCTCAGTGGAGTGAGTCTTGGGATATCTCTGCTCAGGAGTCATTTTACTCCACTCCACTGCCTGGCTAATGGCACTCTCAAAGTTAGCCTTGGTGTAGGTGTAACCTACCCCAAACCCATCCTGCCTCTTGAATTGCTGGATCATTATGCCGAGCTGTGGCTCTCGGGCACTGATCCAACTCAGGATAGAACAGAGGTAAAAGTTCTCATTCTGAGAATCAGCTAGCTCCTCTCTCAAGGAAGCTATAACCTCCACCTGAGACAAGCAGGTCTCACACTCACTCTCTACTTGGACAGACTTTTCGGCTTTCAGCTTGATCAATTCCATTCTAAGAGACAAACAGTTCTCACAGATAATGGGTGGAACTGACAGTGTCTCAAGCTCTAGCCTAGTCTGCGCTAGCTCAGCTCTCACTCTCTCCAAATCCCCCAAATGCTCATCGCCCTTGGCTTTCAGCTCAGCTAAGATAGCTAGATGAGATGGGCAATCAACACAGGGTGCGACGACAGTGGCTTGAGCATCTTTCAGCTCCAGCTGAGCGCTTTCAAGCTCAGTGGCCAAAGCATCCCTCTCATCAACCCTTTCTGTGTACTTGGACTTCAGAGTCGACAAGTCACACAGAAGCACCTCACACTTCGGGCACTCACTGCTATCACCCAAGAAGGGGGAAGAAGATAGACTCTCAATTCTGCTGTTGGCCATGACAAGCTCACTCTCTAACTCATCTATCCTCTTCTTAGCTCCCCTAAGAAGTTTTTCCCGATATTTCAACTCCTAACGATTGCTTTCAAGTAAATCAACGATTTCGCGTTCATAAGATGATACCTTTTCGTTGTCATCGTCGGAGTCATCGGAGGAGCTCTTTTCTTCCTTATCCCCAAGAGCCATTGAGTAGAAGCTCTTGTGGGATCTTCAGCGCTGGTGTGAATGGCTCTTCGGTCTGTCCCCGAAAGCCATGAAGCAAAGGCCCGCCGGATCGTCCTTGTCCTTCCCCTTCCTGATGACAATCTCTTCATCGCTTGAGCTCGTTGAAGAGGAAGAAGACGTGGACTGCTTGGAGTAGCTCTTCTCCATCTCGGCGAAGAAGGCCTTGTCGCGCTTCTTGTTCTCTCATCGGTAATCCTTCAGGGCCTTCTTGAAGAATCTGGTCTTCGGCTTGCCCTTGTTGAAGGAAGAGTTGTTGTGCTTGCCGGAGTCATGGAAGCCACCACCGGTGACCTTCTTGTGGCCATTTCGCTTGGGGCAGTCGGTGATGAAGTGTCCTGGATCACCACACTCAAAGGACCCGGATTTCGTGCCATGTCTTTTGAACATCCTTTTGTCATAGACACGATGCACCCGGTTGTTAAAAAGGCACAGGTCATCATCTCCCAAAGACTCAAGTTGATCCTCAGTGATAGACATCAAAGAGAAACCAGCGCAACTCATAGAAGAGGGATCAACAGAAGGTGTAGCTAGGGCCAGGGACTTTGATCCAGAGCCAGTGAGATTTGATCTAAGCTGGATATCAACCTCAGTGGCCTTCAGCTTGCTAAATAACTCAGAAATGGTCAACGTATCATAAGAAGTGCTCTCAACGATAGAGGATACCTTTATTTCCCAGATCTTTGGGTCCAAGGTATGGAGAACCTTGAGCGCCTGCTCATGATCTGAGACTAACTGAGTACCCTCAGCCTTGTTGTCCCGAAGCTTGTTTATGATCGATTGAAAACAACCAAACAATGCTTCAACAGATTCACCCAGCTTTTGTGTGAAGTTCTCATATTCACGCCGGTAGGTCTGATAGAGCCGAGCCTTGACCTAGGCTGTCCCCTCATGGTGTGCCTTGAGGGTAGCCCAGATCTCTCTCGCAGTGGAGAGATGGCTCACACGCTCAAACTCAGTGGGACCTAGACCAGAAAACAGAATGTTCACAGCTTTACTATTGCTCAGATGTTGGGCAATGATACCAAGAGTACCATGCTTAGCAACTGGCAATATAACAAACGTATCGTGAACGCAAATGTCCCAAATGTCCGAGCCTTGGCTCATAAGATAGGCTCACATGCGAGTCTTCCAATAATTATAGCCATAAGCTTCCAAGGACGGGACCTTGCCAGGAGACGTCATGATCACTACTAGGGTTTAGAACCGGTTAAGGTATGGAAAAAAACCTAACCAGGCTCTAATACCACTTGTAGGACCGAAAGTAGCGACCAGAGGGGGGTGAATGGGCGCCTAAAAATTCTTTCGAATCAATGGCCTGCTCCCAATACCCAACGCACCTCAAAAGACTAAGCAGCAAAGCATGAATAGATTGCCTAAGTCTAAAGGTATCTAGCCTAGAAGCCACTGATGTTAAAAACAGAGAAACATCAATACAGTGCTAATAGATAAATAAACAGAATACACAAGACATGGCAAATCAAACTTCTCAGTACAATAATCTAAGTGCACAAAGAGTGGGATGAGAAGATACTGTTCTAAATCTGTCTCCTGTCCGAAACTTGGCGAAGCCTGCTTCGCAGGTCGAAGCCTGCTTCGCAGTGTCGAAGCCTGCTTCGCTGTGTCGAAGCATGCTTCAGAGTCACTTGTCAGGTGAAGGTTATTGTTGACGTGCCGAAGGTTTGTTTGGTCTAGCCTAGTTCGAGTGTGGCAAAGAGCGAAGTATGCTTCGAAGTGAAGTATGAGAGTATCGAAGTTTGCTTCGAACAGAATACTTCGAAGACATAGACTTCGAACAGAACGCTTCGAACACAGTTCACAGAAAAACTACCTTCGAAAGATAGGCAAAGCCAAACACACGGGAGCAAGACGAAATCGAAGCCTACACTCAAACTCCGAAGCTAGCTTGGTCGAGGTATGACAACCGAAGTTGAGATCTTCGAACCAAGGGTTAACTTCGAAAGACAAGCTCCGAACTTACACACTGTGACCTTCGAAAATAATAGCAAGAAGGGACTCACGTCGAGCGAAGTCTACCAGAGAGACAAGCTTTGAAGCTACCTTCGAAGCCTGTCGAAGTATTGACTTCGAACAGCTCGAGACAGAGATCACCTTCTCAAAGACCATCGAAGTATGTCAAGCTGACAGACAGCACAAAACGTACTTCGAAGCTAGAGACACAGTACACAAAGTGAAGTCGAAGTTCAAGCGAAGCCCTCGAGGATGTCAGATTGAAGCCTGCCTCACGGAGCTGAGGGGCTTCGAACAGAGAAGGAGGCTTCGCCAGAAAATAGTCAGAAAAGGTACTCAGCCCTGTCTACTTCGATCAAAAAGCTATGCAGAAAAAGCAAGCTATAATACTAGTGTACTGTTGCTACAGAGAAGTAGTACTACTTGCTGTTGGGGGAAAATATCTCATCTTCGGGGTTATTGCCGAAGCAACATAAAGGCAGTCAGCTGATTCGAAGGTTCCCCGAAGATCATCTTCGAAGATACCCGGAATCAAGTTCGAAGTACGAAGATAGGCATTAGTTCGGAGTACATCTTCGAACTAAAGCCCTCCAAGATCTTTTCTGCCAGCTAAGATGGAAGACTTATCTTCTTTCTCATTAGATTAGTCTTTTACCATTTTAGCCCTATTAAGGGAACCGAATAGTTTCCACTATGACGGTTGTAATAGAGGGGTAAATAGGTCTTTTCCTTAATGTTTGGGCCTATAAATACCCCCCATTTCACCCTGTAATAGGGACCGAATACAAGTTATTCAATACACACTTTCGAACTATTCTAAGTTATTATCCTTTCGGAGGCTTAGAACAGTTTGCTTCACAAACACTTCGTTTGTTAGTTTCTTTTCTACAGAAACCTGTTAGCGTAATCTTTACGCCAACAGTTGGCGCCGTCCGTGGGGAACCTAGTCCGAAAAACTTCGTTCTCTACCAACTTCTTACATCATTCCTCCTAAGCGGAGTGCACCTCGCAATCCCACTCGGAGGTCCTCTCGGATCTCCGGAGAGATACCCTTCGACACAGTTGAAGTCGGAGGGTCTTCGGCTTTCCCTCCGCAAACTCCGGAAGGGGCTTCTATCCCTCGAACATACGAAGCCTCTCCGCCAACCCCTTCTATACTCCGACAGCCCGGAGTCACTTCTCCACCCTCCATCCCGATTCGAACTGATCCTACCAGTTCTCAAGACCTGGAAGGTCCTTCCGGAGGAGATGAAGATAACCTTGGGGATATGGCCACTCAAATGGCCAACCTTCAAGCTGAGGTAGCAAGGTGGCGACAAGAAGCTGCGAACAGGCTTCGCTCTCAAGCCACCCCAACTATCCCAGAAGTGCCCGAAGACGACGATCTTGGTTATCCTGAAGCCCCGGAGAACGCCTCTTACGACAATGAATCTCCATTGCATCCTGAGCTGTAGAAGGTTCGCTTTGATTCAAAGTTTAAAACTTCAAAGCTCTGTAAGTATGCCGGAGATGAAGATCCCGGAGAGTTCGTGCGTTCTTATGCCCTAGCGATTGAGGCTAGCGGCGGAGTTAGAGACACTATGGCGAAGTGCTTCCCGTTAGCTCTTCAAGGAGTAGCGTTGAGATGGTTCTAGTCTTTGAAGCCAGGATCAATCAATTCTTGGTCGCAGTTGAAGAGGAAGTTTATAAGTAACTTTCAGGGCACCTTCGTGCCTCCTATGTCAACAGGAAGCCTTTTCCAGGTGAAACAGCTCCCCGGAGAAACATTGAGGCAGTACTTTAAGCGCTTCGCTCATACGAAGTCGCAAATTCGGGGGCTGTCCACATCTTCAGTGGTTGATGCGGCTCGGGAAGGCGTCAGTCATCAAGGCCTTCTAGATAAACTGCATCGGAAGAGCATCTCCAGAGTCTCACAGTTGATGTCATACTTCGAGGAGTATGCGAGGTCAGAAGAGGGTTGGCTTCGGAGGACTGTCGCTACTTCGACTGTATTGCAAGAAGTCAAAGCAGAAGTGAAGACTTCGGCACAGCCGCAGGAACCAGTCTTCGAAGTGCAACATGATCGGAGAAGAGGGAAAAAGCACCCTCGCTCTGAAGTCTTGAATATTGCACCCCCACAGAAGTTTGCACCAAGAGCTCCACAGTCTACGGGGAACAAGGCCAGCGGCTGGAGGCCACCAGGGAAAACGGCTGGCAAGGGCCAGACCCTTTTCTGCTGCATTCATGGAGAAAATCGAAGCCATGCAACTGACACTTGCAAGGCTATCCTTACCCTAAGGGGAGAGTACTTGGAGAGAACTTCGGGTCGAGGCAGTACCGACCGAAGTCCAGCAGCAACGCGCCCTGAGCCGGTCCAGGCTGTGGCGCGAATAGAAAATTTCGATACTGCAAGGCACCCTCTGGTGGCCAATGTTATGCCACCTCCGAAGCAAGAGGAAGGGCAAGATAGAGGAAAAAGAGTAGTTCTCCCTATCTCCGGAGGAGGTACCCTCGGAAGCATGTCCAAGAGACAGCGAAGAGAGTACGTTCGGGAAGTAGGTCATATTGGGACTTCGTCATCTGCAGCTGCAATGCCGGAGTGGTCTCATGTCCCGATATCTTTCTCTGCGGAGGATGCAGCTGGTATTAAGTTCCCGCATGCAGATCCATTGGTTATCACTGCTGATATTGCAGGGACTGAAGTCCGAAGGGTGCTAATTGACGGAGGTAGTTCGGCAGATATCATTTTTGTGCAAGCCTTCGATCAGTTATGCATTTCCAGGAAGCATCTCCTCCCAGCGGCTCGTCCTCTGCAAGGCTTCGCAGGACCTCCGCTTGATGCACTTGGCCAGATAGGCCTGGAAGTTACCTTCGGAGAAGGTTTATTAGCCCGGACTGAAGAAGTTATCTTTGATGTGGTAGATGCCCCGTATGCTTATAATGTCATTTTTGGACGGGGCATGTTGAATCAGTTCGGAGCTGTGGCGCATCACAACTACTTGTGCATGAAGATGCCCACACAAGCAGGAGTCCTAACAATCTTCGGGGATCAAGCCATTGCTAGGAGGGCGGAATATGGTCACGGTCCCCCTCTTGATCCGAGGCAAGTAAACAGTGTGCAGGATAATGAAGAAATTTTTTCAGCCTCCTCCGAAGCTTCGAAGAAGTCTTTTCCGAGACCAAGTCCCGAAGGAGAGATTGCAACGAAGGTCATTGTTAAAGATGGTAAAGAGTACACTTTTCAATTTGGTAAAGATTTACCTCCTGAAGTTGCAACCTCCTTGGAAAAGGTAGTGGAAGAAAATTTGGATGTCTTCGCTTGGTCTGACGAAGATATCACCGGAGTCGATTGGGATATCATTGAAGACAGTTTACTTGTAAACCCGAAGGCCCGACCTGTTTGACAAGGACTCTGGAAGATGTCCGCAGAGAGAGCCGCTCTAGCTAAGGACGAAGTTGAAAAACTGTTGAAGGCTGGGATTATCAGAGAAGTGGCTCACACAGAATGGTTAGCCAACCCAGTCTTCGTCAGGAAGAAGTCTTCCGGGAAGTGGCGCATGTGCATTGATTTCACATCCTTGAATAAAGCATGCCCACGTGACCCCTACCCCATGCCCCGAATTGATCAGCTGGTTGACTCCACTGCAGGTTCGGAGTTATTAAGCTTCCTTGACGCGTATTCTGGTTATCATCAAATATGGTTGAAGCGCGAAGATGAAATCAAGACAAGCTTTGTAACTCCTTCGGGAGTCTTCTGCTATGTAAGAATGCCCTTCGGCCTAAGAAATGCCGGGGCTACTTTTTCAAGATTAGTTGCTAAGGCTCTAGGTCATCAACTAGGTCGCAATGTGGAGGCCTATATGGATGATATTGTAATAAAGAGTGCTTTAAAGCACCAACATAGCCTAGACTTAGCAGAAACATTCAATAGCCTTCGGGCATGTGGGATCCGTCTTAACCCCGAAAAATGTATATTCGGAGCTAAGGCTGGAAAGTTGTTAGAGTATTTAGTTTCAAGCAGGGGAATTGAAGCTAGCCCTACTCAAATAACTGCGCTGCAAAAGATGGCTCCTCCGGAAAATTTAAAGCAAGTGCAAAAGCTGACTGGACGTCTGGCCGCACTTAGCAGGTTTTTATCAAGGTCTGTGGAGAGGAGCTTGCCAATATTCAAAGCTTTGAAAGGGTCCGAAGATTTTGCATGGACACTGGAGTGTCAGAGAAGCTTCGAAGATATTAAAGATTATCTCAGTAATCTTGCTACACTCACGGTGCCTATTGCGGACGAAACCTTACTCCTGTATCTTGCAGCTACAGGTTTAGCTGTCAGCGCAGTCCTTGTCAGAGAAGTGAATTTCAATGGGAAGTTGGTCCAAAATCCTATCTATTTTGTATCCGAAGCATTGTCAGGAGTGAAGACAAGATACTCCGAACTTGAGAAGTTCGTTTATGCTCTGATAATGGCTTCGAGGAAGCTAAGGCATTATTTTTTGGCTCACAATGTAATTGTACCAACTTCGTATCCTTTAGGAGATATGCTCCGAAGCAAAGATTCCACTGGAAGGATTGGAAAGTGGGCAGTCGAGCTAGCACCCTTTGGCATATCTTTCTTGGCAAGGACAGCTATCAAATCCCAAGTCCTAGCAGACTTCGTAGCAGAGTGGACTCCACCTGCGAATTTGACTCCGGAGAAATCAAATGACGGAGTCTGGACTATTTACTCCGATGGGGTTTTCCAAGCATCCGGAGCAGGCATTGGGGCAGTGTTGATTTCTTCGTCAGGACACAGAGCAATGTACTCCGCAAGACTCAACTTTAAGTCTACCAATAATATAGCGGAGTACGAAGGGATTTTATTGGGACTCCGGAAAGCACGTGCTCTAGGGGCTACAAGAATAATTATAAAGACAGATTCTCAGATAGTAGCAGGGCACATAGACAAAAGTTTTCAAGTTCGGCATCCACAGCTTGCCAAGTACTTAGAAGAAATTCGCAAGATCGAAGCACACTTCAAGGGTATTTCCATTCGGAGTATACCAAGAGCCGAAAATGTGCAAGCGGACATTTTGGCGAAGGCTGCAGCCGGAGCTGTGGATGTGCCTGAAGAAGCTTTCTATGAGGAGCTCAATATACCTTCGGTGCCACAAATTGCCTCTGCGGAGATTCTTTGCATTCCTAGTATAGATTGGAAAGATTCGATCATAGAACTCTTGCAAGGAGGAACAAATTTGCCCGAAGAACCCCAGTTGTCAAGATTAAAGCTCAGAGCAAGAAACTATCAGTTAATCAACGATATATTATACAAGGCAGGAGTATGTTCCCCTCTACTCCGATGTATATCTCAAGCCGAAGGCCAAGAAATTCTTCGAGAAATTCACGAAGGCCTTTGTGGAAGCCATTTAGCCCCTAGAGCTCTGGCAGGAAAAACACTTCGCCAGGGGCTTTATTGGCCCACAATAACAGCTGATGCGGAGAGCTTAGTCCGCACTTGTCAAGGATGCCAGTGGATGGGTTGACGGAGTCATCGCCCACCAACAGCTCTTCAAGTCATTGCTCCGGTATGGCCTATGGTCAGATGGGGTATGGATCTAATTGGTCCCTTTCCGTTAGCAAAGGGAAATCTGAAGTTCGCAGTGGTAGCTATTGAATATTTTTCTAAGTGGTGGAAGCAGAACCCTTAACAGCTATCACTTCGAATAATGTACAAAAATTC
>JAAALK010000081.1:565161-677974 GCA_019279435.1 Zizania palustris
TGGGCTCTTTTTTGCAGAAGTCTACCAGCCGGAGCTTGGACTTCGCAGAATTTGGCCACCTTCGGCTCTTTTTACGGATGTCTGCAAGCTGCAGCTTGGACTCCGCAGATTTTGGCCACCTTCGGCTCTTTTTACGGAAGTCTACCAGCCGAAGCTTGGACTCCGTAGAATGTGGTATTGGCTCTTTTACGGATGCCTACAAGGTATTAGCTTGGGCTCCGGATGGATTTCAGCCACCACACCGAAGGCTTCGACTTTATGGGTACGAAGTCCGGAAATACCTCCCAGCTTGATAACACTTCCCTCTCGATCGACTTCCGTCCCAGCGCGTCCGCTCGGGAAACTAGGAGTGTCAAGGGGAAGGTTAAACCACAGGGTGTATGTTTATTAATTTAGAGGTGATTACAAGCAGATTACAAGGAGCCTTTATGCGAAGTATCGCTTTAGGTGCTCCGCATGCCAAGTATGTGCTAACTCTTCACCTTCTAAATTAGCTAATTTGAATGAACCAGGGCGCCCCGAGCGGACGATTAGATATGGACCTTCCCATTTATTGCCTAACTTCCCTGGTGCTATAATGCTTCGTAGAACAAGATGACCCGGCCTTAACTCGCTGAGCTTAACCTTCGGGTCATACCAAGTCTTCGTCTGCTGATGATACTTTGATAAATTGGCTACAGCTCGAAGCCTTGTCTCTTCTGACAAATCTAACGAAGCTTGTCTTTCTTCTTCGATGTCTGGTTCGGTGCTGCGAAATGATCCCCCTTTGAGCTCCGTTGGAGTCATAGCTTCATCTCCGAATAGCAGTCTGAACGGAGTAAAACCTGTGGACCTTGTTTGCGTAGTCCGAATAGACCACAGAATCTTCGGAAGCTCTTCGGTCCACAGTCCCTTTGATAGTCCTACTATTCTTCGATTTAGCCCTGATAAGATATTTCCATTGGCTCGCTCAACTGCTCCATTTGACTGAGGATGTCTTACTGCAGCAAAACATAGTTGAATGCCTAGGTCTTCGCAAAACTTCCTGAAGGGTTCTGCGTCGAACTGTGTTCCATTATCAACTGTGAGATATCTAGGCACTCCGAACCGACAAATAATGTTCTTCCAGAAGAATTTCTGTACATTATTCGAAGTGATAGCTGTTAAGGGCTCTGCTTCGACCCACTTAGAAAAATATTCGATAGCTACCACTGCGAACTTCAGATTTCCCTTTGCTAACGGAAAGGGACCAATTAGATCCATACCCCATCTGGCCATAGGCCATACCGGAGCAATGACTTGAAGAGCTGTTGGTGGGCGATGACTCCGTCGACCCATCCACTGGCATCCTTGACAAGTGCGGACCAAGCTCTCCGCATCAGCTGTTATTGTGGGCCAATAAAGCCCCTGGCGAAGTGTTTTTCCTGCCAGAGCTCTAGGGGCTAAATGACTTCCACAAAGGCCTTCGTGAATTTCTCGAAGAATTTCTTGGCCTTCGGCTTGAGATATACATCGGAGTAGAGGGGAACATACTCCGGCCTTGTATAATATACCGTTGATTAACTGATAGTTTCTTGCTCTGATCTTTAATCTTGACAATTGGGGCTCTTCGGGCAAATTTGTTCCTCCTTGCAAGAGTTCTATGATTGAATCTTTCCAATCTGCACTAGGAATGCAGAGAATCTCTGCAGAAGCAACTTGTGGCACCGAAGGTATATTGAGCTCCTCATAGAAAGCTTCGTCAGGCACATCCACAGCTACGGCAGCAGCCTTCGCTAAAATGTCCGCTTGCACGTTTTCAGCTCTTGGTATACTCCGAATGGAAATACCCTTGAAATGTGCTTCGATCTTGCGAATTTCTTCCAAGTACCTTGCAAGCTGTGGATGTCGGACTTGAAAACTTTTGTCTACGTGCCCTGCTACTATCTGAGAATCTGTTTTTATAATTACCCTTGTAGCCCCTAGAGCACGTGCTTTCCGGAGTCCCAATAAAATTCCCTCGTACTCCGCTATATTATTGGTAGACTTAAAGTTGAGTCTTGCGGAGTACATTGCTCTTTGTCCTGATGGTGAAATTAATACTGCCCCAATGCCTGCTCCGGATGCTTGGAAAGCCCCATCGGAGTAAATAGTCCAAACTCCGTCATCTGATTTCTCCGGAGTCAACTTCGCAGGTGGAGTCCACTCTGCTACGAAGTCTGCTAGGACTTGAGATTTGATAGCTGTCCTTGCCAGGAAAGATATGCCGAAGGGTGCTAGTTCTACTGCCCACTTTCCAATTCTTCCAGTGGAATCTTTGCTTCGGAGCATATCTCCTAAAGGATACGAAGTTGGTACAATTACATTGTGAGCCAAAAAATAATGTCTTAGCTTCCTCGAAGCCATTATCAGAGCATAAACGAACTTCTCAAGTTCGGAGTATCTTGTCTTCGCTCCTGACAATGCTTCGGATACAAAATAGACAGGATTTTGGACCAACTTCCCATTGATATCAGCTTCTCTGACAAGGACTGCGCTGACTGCTGAGCCTGTGGCTGCAAGATATAGAAGTAGGGTTTCGTCCGCAATAGGCACCGTAAGTGTAGCAAGATTGCTGAGATAATCTTTAATATCTTCGAAGCTTTTCTGACACTCCGGTGTCCATGCAAAATCTTCGGACCCTTTCAAAGCTTTAAAGATTGGCAAGCTCCTCTCCGCAGACCTTGATAAAAACCTGCTAAGTGCGGCCAGACGTCCGGTCAGCTTTTGCACTTGCTTTACATTCTCCGGAGGAGCCATCTTCTGCAGCGCAGTTATTTGAGTAGGGCTAGCTTCAATTCCCCTGCTTGAAACTAAGTACCCTAACAACTTTCCAGCCTTAGCTCCGAATATACATTTTTCGGGGTTAAGACGGATCCCACATGCACGAAGGCTATTGAATGTTTCTGCTAAGTCTAGGCTATGTTGGTGCTTTAAAGCACTCTTTATTACAATATCATCCATATAGGCCTCCACATTGCGACCTAGTTGATGACCAATAGCCTTAGCAACTAATCTTGAAAAAGTAGCCCCGGCATTTCTTAGGCCGAAGGGCATTCTTACATAGCAGAAGACTCCCGAAGGAGTTACAAAGCTTGTCTTGATTTCATCTTCGCGCTTCAACCATATTTGATGATAACCGGAATACGCGTCGAGGAAGCTTAGTAACTCCGAACCTGCAGTGGAGTCAACTAGTTGATCAATTCGGGGCATGGGGTAGGGGTCACGTGGGCACGCTTTATTCAAAGATGTGAAATCAATGCACATGCGCCACTTTCCGGAGGACTTCTTCCTGACGAAGACTGGGTTGGCTAACCATTCTGTATGGGCCACTTCTCTGATAATCCCAGCCTTCAACAGTTTTTCAACTTCGTCCTTAGCTAGAGCAGCTCTCTCTGCGGACATCTTCCGGAGCCCTTGTCGAACAGGCCGGGCCTTCGGGTTTACAAGCAAGCTGTGCTCAATAATATCCCGATCGACTCCGGTGATATCTTCGTCAGACCAAGCGAAGACATCCAAATTTTCTTCTACGACCTTTTCCAAGGAAGTTGCAACTTCGGGAGGTAAATCTTTACCGAATTGAAAAGTGTATTCTTTACCATCTTTGACAATGACCTTCGTTGCAATCTCTCCTTCGGGACTTGGTCTTGGAAAAGACTTCTTCGAAGCTTCGGAGGAGGTTGAAAAAATTTCTCCATTATCTTGGACACTGTTTACTTGCCTCGGATCAAGAGGAGGACCATGACCATATTCTGCCCTCCGAGCTATGGCTTGATCTCCGAAGATTGTAAGAACTCCTGATTGTGTGGGCATCTTCATGCACAAGTAATTGTGATGCGCCACAGCTCCGAACTGATTCAACATGCCTCGCCCAAAGATGACATTATAAGCATACGGAGCATCTACCACATCGAAGATAACTTCTTCAGTTCGGGCTAGTAAACCTTCTCCGAAGGTTACTTCCAGGCCTATCTGGCCGAGTGCATCTAGCGGAGGTCCTGCGAAGCCTTGCAGAGGACGAGCCGCTGGAAGGAGATGCTTCCGGGAAATGCATAACTGATCGAAGGCTTGTACAAATATGATATATGCTGAGCTACCTCCGTCAATTAGCACCCTTCGGACTTCTGTTCCTGCAATATCAGCAGTAATAACCAATGGATCTGCATGCGGGAACTTGATACCAGCTGCATCCTCCGCAGAGAAAGATATTGGAACATGAGACCACTCCGGCATTGCAGCTGCAGATGACGAAGTCCCAATGTGGCCTACTTCTCGAACGTACTCTCTTCGCTGTCTCTTGGACATGCTTCCGAGGGTACCTCCTCCGGAGATAGGGAGAACTACTCTCTTCCCTCTATCTTGCCCTTCTTCTTGCTTTGGAGGTGGCATAACATTGGCCACCGGAGGATGCCTTGCAGCATCAAAATTTTCTATCCGCGCCACAGCCTGGACCGGCTCCGAGCGCACTGCTGCTGCTGGACTTCGGTCGGTAGTACCTCGACCCGAAGTTCTCTCCAAGTATTCTCCCCGAAGGGTAAGAATAGCCTTGCAGGTGTCAGTTGCATGGCTTCGATTCTCTCCATGAATACAGCAAAAAAGGGTGTGGCCCTTGCCGGCCGTTTTCCCTGGTGGCCTCCAACCGCTGGACTTGTTCCCCGCAGACTGTGGAGCTCTTGGTGCAAACTTCTGCGGGGGTGCAATGTTTAAGACTTCAGAACGAGGGTGCTTTTGCCCTCTTCTTCTATCATGTTGCACTTCGGAGACTGGCTCTTGTGGCGGAGCCGAAGTCTTCACCTCTGCTTTAACTTCTGTCAACACTGTCGAAGTAGCAGTAGTCCTCCGAAGCCAACCTTCTTCCGACTTCGAGTACTCCTCGAAGTACGACATCAGCTGTGATACTGTGGTGATGCTTTTCCGATGCAGTTTATCTAGAAGGCCTTTATGATAGACGCCTTCCCGAGCCGCATCAACCACCGAAGATGTGGACAGCCCCCGAATTTGCGACTTCGTGTGAGCGAAGCGCTTGAAGTACTGCCTCAATGTTTCTCCGGGGAGCTGTTTCACTTGGAAAAGGCTTCATGTCGACATGGGGGGCACGAAGGTGCCCTGAAAGTTACTTATAAACTTCCTCTTCAACTGTGACCACGAAGCGATTGATCCTGGCTTTAAAGACCAGAACCATCTCAACGCCACTCCTTGAAGAGCCAACGGGAAGCACTTCGCCATAGTTTCTCTGTCTCCGCCACTAGCCTCAATTGCTAGGGCATAAGAACGCGCAAACTCACTGGGATCTTCGTCTCCGGTATACTTGCAAAGCTTCGAAGCTTTGAACTTCGGATCGAAGCGAACCTTCTGAAGCTCGGGATGCAACGGAGATTCATTGTCGTAAGAAGCGTTCTCTGGGGCTTCGGGATAATCAAGATCGTCGTCTTCATGCACTTCGGGGATAGCTGGGGTGGCTTGAGGACGAAGCCTGTTCGCAGCCTCTTGCCGCCACCTCGCTACCTCGGCTTGAACGTTGGCCATTTGAGTGGCCATATCTCCAAGGCTATCTTCATCTCCTCCGGAAGGACCTTCCGGGTCTTGAGAACTGGTATGATCAGTTCGAATCGGAATGGAGGGTGGCAGAGTGGCTCCGGGCGGTCGGAGTATGGAAGGGGTTGGTGGAGAGGTTTCGTATCCTCGAGGGATAGAAGCCCCTTGCGGAGTTTGAGGTGGAGGGATAGTCGAAGACCCTCCGACTTCGACTGTGTCGAAGGGTATCTCTCCGGAGATCCGAGAGGACCTCCGAGTGGGATTGCGAGGTGCGCTCCGCTTAGGAGGCATGATGCAAGAAATTGGTAGAGAACGAAGTTTTTTGAACTAGGTTCCCCACGGACGGCGCCAACTGTTGGCGTAAAAGATTACGCTAACATGTTTCTGTAGAAAAGAAACTAACAAACGAAGTGTTTGCGAAGCAAACTGTTCTAAGCCTCCGAAAGGATAATAGCTTAGAATAGTTCGAAAGTGTGTATTGAATCACTTGTAATCCATCCTTATTACAGGGTGAAATTGGGGGTATTTATAGGCCCAAACATTAAGGAAAAGACCTATTTACCCCTCTATTACAACCGACATTAAGGAAACTATTCGGTTTCCTTAATAGGGCTAAAATGGTAAAAGACTAATCTAATAGGATAGAAGATAAGTCTTCCATCTTAGCTGGCAGAAAAGATCTTGAAAGGCTTTGGTTCGAAGACATACTTCGAACCAGTGTCTGTCTTCGGGCTTCGAACCAGGTTCCGAGCATCTTCGAAGAAAGTCTTCGGACAATCTTCGAACTAGTTGGCTGTCTTCATGCTGTTTTAGCAATAACCCCGAAGATGAGATATTTTCCCCCAACACTTATACCCAAAGAGGGGCTGGTAAATATGGAGACAATTTTAAATCGGCATTCATTATTGAAATAAATGTGTTTACAGATTACACTATGAAAAATTGGTATCTATACCAAGAAGGAATCGGAGACCTCTTCGGTCCCGAGAGCTAGGGGTGGAACGACTAGTTCCAACATCAGAAGTTCTAAGAACTTTACGTTTAACTCTCTTCCTCCCCTTCGAAGCTCTAAAATCCTTCTGCTCTTGTTGAAGCTCGGCCCAAGTTCGAAGTCGCTCGGGGCTTTTTTCCCAGCTTCTAAGATCTTCAGATCTTTTATTTTGAGCTTCACCTTCGTCTTCAGACCAATTAGTGTCTTCAGAAGACGAGGTGTTTGCGTCAACTTCTTTATCTTCCTCTTTAATATAAGACAATACGTCTTTGATTACTTCGGGCGCAATTACGCCGGAGTCATCTCGAGGAATAAGAAATCGAGGACGCTTATAACTCTTTAGAAGTTCGAAGGTGTTCCACAATGAGCGAAGTTCGTTGTTAAGCTCTAACACTTCGATATCTTCCATAAGAGGCAAAGCCTAAAAAATATGACAAACAAGACTTTCATTGATAAATGTTACAAGCATGAGCTTTACATAATCAAAAAATCCTAAATAATTCCTAAACCTGCGGGTTCGGAGGAGGCTAACTGCTCGAAGCTTGGCTCCGAACTTGCTTCTGGCGTTGGCCTTCATCGATCCAAGCCTTGATCGCAGAACGACCTTCGGCTCTCCATGAGGTTTGAAAGGCTCGCCAGGCGGCAGTCACGCCTTCGGAAGGATTCAAAAGCCGCTCGTCGTCGAAGGTAATGGAGCCCTCTGCGCTCGGAGTGATTGTTCGGCCCAAATCCTCGTAGTAACGAAGTAATCCGAGGGCAGACACTTGTCTGGAGAGTTCTCCATAACGCATGCCTGCCGTCTTCATTTGCTTCGCTGCTCCTTGGATCCTCTTTAACCGGCGCAGCAGAGTCACATTGTCATCCGAAGGAAGTGATCCAGTAGTACCGAAGTACTCCAGAAAACCTAGCATTTGTTCGATGACCTCCGTAGCCACCTTCTCCGACTTGAGCTTTTCTTCAATTAGTGCATCCTTGCTCGAAGTCGTTTTTGCCAAAACTCCGGAAATCCTAGCGTTCTCCGTAATTAGATCTTTCTTCTGGTTTAGGAGTTGGCTAGTTTCCTCTTGGAGCCTTACAAGTTCGGACCCAGCACTAGCATGCTCCAACCGCATCTTTTCAATTTCAGCCCGAAGCACAATTCTTTCTGCTTCGAACTCCTTTTTAGCAGCCTCCAAGCCCTGTCTGGCCCTGCGCTCCGTTGAAATCATATTATCCATTTGAAGTACTCTAGCTTCGGAGAAAGATAAGTTGCGTTTAAGAGCTTCATTTTCTTCCCGAAGCTGAGCGATCTCATTCTCGCTTGATAAAGTTGCAGCGCGGGCCAAGACTGCTTGCTGAGAAAAGAAAAAAACTAAAGTAAGAAATTGTTCATGTTTAATTTGCTGCTGGTTCGAAGATGTATTCCGAACCCAATATAATTTGCTAAAGATATTGGCTCGAAGGTGCTCCGTACCTGGTAGGCCGCTCGATCCAGGGCAACGTTAAGCTCCGAACTCTTCGCCCTGGTTAATTTTGCTACCAGCTCTGTCTCCCCGACTTTGCGACTCACTCGACCTAAAGGTTTGAGCAGAGTCCGAAGCCCAGTTGGCTCCAAAAAAGGAGTCAAAAGAGGGAGCATTGCTGAAGCCCTTTGGTCATCCCTGCTTGACGAAGGTCCGGAGTGTTCTCCTGAGGTCCTTGGAACTTCCGAAGATGGCCCCCCCTCAGTTGATTCACTTTCATCTGTTGACTCAGACGAAGTTGATCCTTGAGTAGGGAGAGGCTCTATATGTCTTTTACCCCTTCCAGGCCCCTGTTGAGTGACCTCCGGGTGCGGCTCCGAAGTTGTCGAAGGCCTTTGAATTATGTCTTCGTGATGTACTTCTACAGCAGGGGGCTCTACAAAAACAAAGGTATTATACATTGAATAATTTTGCAGAAAATAATAAAAGAATTATGCGAAGTTTACCTTCGACATTCTGGGGGAGGTCGAGCACTGGACTGCTCGGAGGATCAAAGGTGAAGTCATCATCTGAATCTACAGTTAAAATTTCTGCTGCCGGAGTATCTCCGTGAGCAGTCCTCCCTTCATCCACAACTGAAGTTGTAGGAACTTCAACTTCATCTTCGCCCATAGGGGCTTCGATTTGCTCTTCTTGAGTATCCGGAGCTCTCACTTCTTCAATGTTAGCTTGGGGCTCCGGCATACCTGCAGTATCTTCAATGTGAATATTTCGTTGAGCTGCATCTTCATCAATCAATCTTACTAATAATATACCTTCATCTTCTTTAGAACCAGAGATTGAGGTTCTTGGGCTCGAAGGCGCAGGATTCGAAGGTGCGAGATTTTTTGGCTTCCGAGCCACCTTCTTCACCGGAGTCCTTGCGGAGCTCGAAGCTCCGGCTTCAGCCATTCTTTTCTTGGGTCCTTTCTCCAGAGGCACCCAGTCCATCAGAGGGGGCGGAGTCAACTCCAACATTCCTCATACTCTGTTAAACCTTTCCCAACTCCCGACCAATTTAATTCTCCATTCTTTTTCAATCGGAGTTGGGGCACCCAAAATCTTCTCCGAAGCCCTTACAATTTGCTCTGAAGTAATAGGGGCTGAAGAAGCTAAAAAATAATTCAAGTTAGTCTTTCTTCGAAGTAAAAATATACAATGCATGTTGGTTTCAAAGTTACCTGCAGGGCTCGAAGTTAAGGTGATCTTGCGAAGACCGCCTTCCGAATCATCCTCGAAGATGATAGGCCAGTTGGCCATCAGCGGAGGAATTTGCAGTCCGAGGAATTCTTCGGCTAAGTCCTGCATGCTTAACCTTCGGCTAATTTTCTGAAGCAGGTTAAGACGAGCTTCGAGCTGGCCTTCGTTGGGCTGCACTAAGGCTTCTTTCCGGAATTGAATTTCTTTAAGAGGCCCAGCCAGAGGACTGCTCGCTCCAACTTCGGCATAGAACCATCTCAGGATCCAATCAGTGTACCATCTAGCATTGATGGCCTTGGCAGGAAACTGAAGGGCATATTCATCCCGAAGCCTAAAGTTGATAGAGCCGAAGGATACTACCACTTTTTCACCTCCGGAGCCTACGAAGGTCTTCGGCTGGCAAGTTGCTCTATGAAGTGCAGCGAAGATTTCTGCCCTCCCCTCACAACCTTCGGCTCTCAGCGCCCATTCAAAGATAGCTATTGTCGCGCCCCGATTTCATAAATCAGGACTTTATTGAAATTCCATAGAATATCAATAAAACAAGACGTTCATCACACGACCACGTACAATACGGGCAATCATTCACGGTTCGTAGACCGCATTAATACAAAAGTGAATAAAGATGAAGAGAAACTAATAAAACAAGGGTCCTAGATGAACGCCTCCGTCCAGTCTCGCCTTGACTGGGTCGCTACTCCAGACCTTCATCCTCCTCGTAGTAGACGGGCTCTGATGTTGTAAGTCAACGGGGTGAGTACAGATGTACTCAGCAAGCCACCGAATGCAAATATAATGCAAGGTAATAACAAGGGAGATGGTGGCTAGTTTAGCGGAAGCAGCGTAATTGTGAAGCTTTAAATGAGCAATTTATTAGTACGGAAAAGTAAACATGTGCATGTGTATCATCATCTTCTAACTTGAGGGGTACAGTCACCCCACCTCGCTCAACAGTCCTTACGTGCCATGAATAATCCGAACATTCACACAATTGTAAACTAACTGCGAGTAGTCACACAACCCGCCCTTGACCATGGGCTCGGCTTTTCGAAAAGATTAAATTACTCTGATCAGAGATGTACCACTGTACCCACAAGGCACGCACTCATCACCTACACCGAAGTGTAACGAGATGACCCATCACACGGGAACTCGTGCCAAAACCTTCCATATGGTTCCCTCCGACTCCACAACACCCTCTTATGGGTTTCGTATCGTGTCTCGACTTGTCGAGTGCTCACCATACCCCCCTTGAGCCTTCTTTGGTACAAGTCGCCCGCAGGCTAGCCCCTTGTACCCCTCCACTATGGTGCATAGAGCCGAAGAGTTCCACACTTCCAGTTAGGACTTACCCATTAGACTTGTGGTTGGTACGGAAGTGCTTTGCAACAGATCCCGCAGACCGGTCCTTATAGTGCCCCGGGTGCGACAAACCAGTGCCCGAGCTTGCACCCGGAACCCACCATACTTATAACCTAGCCAACTCCAACAGAGTCCAGAGACGAGAATAACAGGGAAATACATATACAGAATCCAGCTATCTACGACTCGTTCTTTTTATCCTATAGCAGTTGTGCCGGTACATTGGGCACTAGCTAATATTTTAATAGTAGAGTGACAAGGAGTTAAGGCTCAATAAGCATGGCTTGGGTTTGCACACAAGGACGGGGATCTAATAAATATAAGTGTAAGGCTTGATTATTGGACTAATGCAATATTATCCTATGAGTTATAGCGATAATTTATTAAAACATGGGCTCAATATGATCAACTGTTTCCACAGAGATGGTCGATGACTTGCCTTGCTCAGCAAAGGGTGAAGGAGGAACCTCGGGGTAGAACTCCTGCTCCTCGACGAACTCGTAGTCTTCTTGATACGGAAAATAAACAATACATTCAATAAACAGATAAAATTCACCAAATATTAAACATACACATTTGTAGGTTTTGTTATGTGAAGTAATATTTTAATATTCTGAGTTTTGTATAAAACAGTAAGGTTTTAACATTTTAGGATTTTTCCCATTTATTTTCTGTATAATTAATTTTTAACCCTAAGGGATTTTTATTTATTTATTTATTAATAGTATTTTGGGTAACAGAAACATACTGTTTTTATTGTATTAATGTGTAGAGAATATTATTCTGGTTTTAACAAAATTTGAATGGTGAAATTTGGAGTTAAAATGAGCAAGATATGAATTTTCAAAGTTTAAATCAAATTCTGGAATTTTATTTAAACAGAAAATGGGTTCTGGTCCACGGTGAGCCAGGCCCACGGTGGACCGCGCCACTGTGGCGTGGACCGGATCAACCAGATCCGTTGGATCCTGATCCAGTGGCCAGGCGCGAGGCGGGAGGTTTAAATGAGAATGGACGGTTCAGATTAAAACGTGGCGAACGGGTACGCGCGGACGCACCAGATCGCTTCGGGAGTTTAAGTTGCGATCAACGGCCGTGAGCGAGCGATACCGCTTTGACCAGATCCGAGGGCTCAGATTAGATCCCACAGGATCTAATCTGTGCCGTCCGATCCGGATCGTGCGGCTCAGATGGGATCCGGCACGGCACGCGCTAAGGGCTCGAGTACCCTTCGTCTCCGGCGACGGCGAGGCCTCGGGTGCGGTGGCAGCGGCGGCGGTGAGCGCCTACGTGCCTAGCTAGGGCCAAAAATGGAATGCGGAGATGAGGGGGGTCATGATGATACCTTCTGCGGCGAATATGGGGGACGGGCGGCGACGATGGCGAGGGTAGACGACGAGGTCTTCTCGGGTGGTCGTCGGCGACGGTGTTCCGGCGGGTTCCACGGCCAACCGAGGGGCGACCGAGGACGGGTGGGGTCTGGTGATCACAACGGTGGCGTCGGCTAGGGCGGTGGTGGTCGGGATTGGTGTCGATGGCTCGCCGGAGTTGGAACAGAGGAGGAAACCGAAGAATGGAGCAGGGCGCTCGAGAGTGCTTCGGCTAGGGCGTTAAGGGTGTGGTCGCAGTGCGGTGATTAGAGGGGTATTTATAGGGTCATCGGCGGTGGCCAGATGGAAGGAAACCGAGGGTTTCCTTTCTTCTCCGGCGAGGGTTCCATTCCCGTGGCCAAGCTTCCTAAAGTGCGAAACCGCGTCATCTTTCGGCGGAAGGGGATCATGGTTATCCAAGGAAGGGAGTCCGGGGGCGATCGGGTGGATTTGGGCGGCCGGCAGCAAGGGATCCGAAGGAGATCGCCGGAAAAAGGAAAGGGGGATCCCTTCCCCGGGAAGAAGATGATCCTGACAGGTGGGCTCCACCTGTCAGTGAGCGGGTGCGAGACAAATGGCGCCGACAGGCGGGCCACGTATGTCAGAGGGCGAAGGCGAGTGCGAGGTGGCTGACTGGTGGGACCGAGGCGGGGCGCGGGCGGGAGGAGAGAGGGGATGCGAGCGCCGACAGGCGGGACCCACGGGTCAGTGACTCACGGTTTGGACTGGGCTGGGCTTAGGCGAATTCAGGGTTGCGGCCCATTAAGGATTTAAAAGTGTTTTCTGATTTAAAATAATTCCAGTAATTTATTTATTTGATTAAGGGTTGAATCACTGTTGATAAAAATTTGTAAAAATTCCTAAAATTATATTTTGATATCTAGTTCATCTCATAAAACTTTCAAGTCCAGATTTTGAGTATTTCTCCCTGTTTGGCTTTATTTGAGTTCTTTGATGATTTTCCTTTAATAAATAAATCCAGAAATGATTTAAATAATAATTTTATTTTATTTTATTTGTTTTTATTTCTTGGGGTGTTACAGCTAACCTAGCTACTGCATTCGGAGATAATTGGGGGAGGGTTACATGAAACAGATCCAATACCTCCGCCAGGAAGTCCACAGCAGGAAGGCCCAAGCCAGCTTCGAAGAAAGCTTCGAATACTACTACTTCTCCGGGTCTTGGTGATGGAATCGATTCTTTGCCCAGCTTCCGAATCATAACTCCATTACTAATTTTCCCCCCCGCTGTGAGTGCCAAAGATTCTCTCTTGCAGGAAGAAGGCCCCAACTCAAAAGATTGATCCAAATACTTGGTTGATGGCGGGCACAGACCTTGGTCATCGGTGATTTGGGGATTTCTCCCCCCTGCCGCCATAGATGTCGCCGCCAACATCGGAGGTGCCGCCGCCAACGCTGCTGCCGCTGCTGCTGCGGCCGCCTGCTGCCGAGCCAAGGCCGACGGAGGTGCAGATCCCTTAGTCTTCACCATCGCGATCGCCGGATTGCTCTAAGGAAATGGAGGCTAGGGCTCAAGAACTCAAAGGGCTAAAAAGTTTTTGATTGCTAGAATGCGGTGAAAAGGTAACCGGGTAACTTCTAGGCCCTCTATTTATAGCCTAGATTTCACTTTCTTACCGTTAATCCATGTCGTTTCGCATTCCTGCCGTTACTTCTTTTACGAAATTAACGCCTGCTACAGTTTCCGTTGGAAACAGAAACTTAACGGCTATTTTCTCTAAGTCTAAAAGACTTTTCGAACTTCTTGAGTCGGTTCTAAGATAGTTCGAAAAGTAATTACCTTAAGATTGATTCAAAGTTCATATCTTCGTGCATTTCGGAGATAAAATAAAAACCAATAACCCCTATGTTTGGTTATCTTTTCCTTTCGTATACTGCTCTCCTGACGTTACAGGTCAAATGGAGAAGCGTATTCGAGGGGCTTATGTTGGGGGAAAATATCTCATCTTCGGGGTTATTGCCGAAGCAACATAAAGGCAGTCAGCTGATTCGAAGGTTCCCCGAAGATCATCTTCGAAGATACCCAGAATCAAGTTCGAAGTACGAAGATAGGCATTAGTTCGGAGTACATCTTCGAACTAAAGCCCTCCAAGATCTTTTCTGCCAGCTAAGATGGAAGACTTATCTTCTTTCTCATTAGATTAGTCTTTTACCATTTTAGCCCTATTAAGGGAACCGAATAGTTTCCACTATGACTGTTGTAATAGAGGGGTAAATAGGTCTTTTCCTTAATGTTTGGGCCTATAAATACCCCCCATTTCACCCTGTAATAGGGACCGAATACAAGTTATTCAATACACACTTTCGAACTATTCTAAGTTATTATCCTTTCGGAGGCTTAGAACAGTTTGCTTCACAAACACTTCGTTTGTTAGTTTCTTTTCTACAGAAACCTGTTAGCGTAATCTTTTACGCCAACACTTGCAACCAGCAAGAACTAGTACTCTTCACATGAAGAACAGAAGCAACAGAGACACATTCTCAGGAATAAAAAACAATTGCGCACGTCAAAACGAAGCTTCAGATTCAGAGAAATCAATGCACGCACCTCAACAAGAACAGGAGATAGAATCTCACTGGATTAAGAGGAACAGAGGGGATGCAAGAATAAAATCACAGTGAGCAAGAGCCTGGCGGCGCACAAACAGGAGCAGGAGAGAGAAACCGCAGGAAGCAAACTGACCCAATAGATTGAAAAGTGAATTCTGGAAGGGTGACCTAACCCTAGGGATTGGGGCCCTATTTATAGGCTGCCCAACACTTAGGAATATTCCACCAGCCCCTTAGGGTTTTTTTACAGACGCTGAAATAAAGAAAAAGACTAAACTGCCCTTAGGATTTTTTACAGACTCAACTGACTGACTGTGGGCCTAGAGATACAGATGACTTATCCAGAAGCTAAGCTTTCGTAGCGACTACGGCTTCTCTTTTGGATAGTCCGATACAAGATCAGCGGTTGTTAGTTTTGCGCCGGAACTGACAAAGCCTCCACCGGCTTTGCACCAGGTACCCGGATTGGGCCGGCCTGATTCCGCAGCTCTCTCAGCCCGACAATCACTCACCGCCCGTGAACCTGAGTCAATCCTAATCAACAACTCAGTGGGTCTTCTGCTGCTTCTGGCCCATGTACCCAGATTGGACCAACCCGACTTTGCAGCTCTCTCAGCCCGACCGTCGCTTGCTGCCCGTGTACCTGAGTCACACGCGGCCCATGAAACAACAGATCTCCTCTCTTCTTCTGTCCTCTTTGACTATCGTTGACAATGACTCATCACATCTTGAGCCATGAGGCCCACGTTATTCAGTATGGCTCCTCAATCGATGATCATGCTTTGCTTCAGTTCACATGATATGTCTGATATCTGTCATATGCATGGCTTTTATGCTTTAAAATTTAAAAATGATCACCATTGCTTCTGGTAACTAGCATGTGTAGGCTGAATGCTTTTGCTAACTTTTACATGCCTAATAGCTAGATCCTTACTTAGATGCATTGCATTGTTCTGGACTGCTTACCATAACACTTTGGTATAAACTAGGACAGTGTAATGTATGCCAAGACCAATGTCTTAAGCTTCTTATGGTCCAGTTCTGGCCTAGGCTTGACTTGGTTGGTTAGCATATGGTTGACATGTAAATAACCCCTGCAAAAATGAAAAAGGAAAAATAAAAAGCTTGAGAATTAAAAAGATAACAAGTTTGCTGAAGCACTTTGTTCTAGACAATGCTTATCCAGGTAGATATCAGCTAGCCTTTCCATCTCATGTATTACCTTGCTTGTTGACTAGAAAATGTGGTGATGCTTTTGTTTGCAAAAATCAAAAAATGCGTGCTAATGACTTTCTTTGGATATCATATGTTGCACTGATCATGCCATGTGTCTTGGATAGTACTTCTTTTGCTATACTTGCTAGATGTTGTAATTGCAGTCAATCATATCTAAGAAGCATGCTTTTTACACTCCACTTGCACCCCAATTGCATTCATTGCATACGAGAAACCAAGGGTTGGTTTTGGAGTCTGTGATGAGTGATTGACAGATTTCACCCTTTGATTCGAAGGGGTCCCTCTGAAGGGGTTCGGAGGTTGTTTCACCGAAGGGTTCAGGGCTCTGGTTGCTGCAGCTATTGCAGCGGAGTGTGCCTGTTGGAGGGGTCCGACAGTACACGATGACTGGTTTGTACCGAAGGGTTCGGTACTTTGGGTGGTACACCGGAGTCTGTACCGAATGTTGTTTACCGAGAGAGGTCTCCGGGGTACTGGATACACTTGTCTATCTGTCTGTGGTGCGCAGGTGACTTCGGAGGCGACGGATGGTTCGTAGCAAGTTAACCTGGGTCAAGCGGGAGGCTTGATGCTAGGGGAGCTGGGAGCTCCATCACGAAGGCTGTGAAGGGGTCAAGGTCGGACCTCGGGTCGAGGTGCGCCAAGAGAAGGCAGTAAGTGCGGAGTGTGGCTCCGGGTGAAGGTACTTCGAGACGAAGTCCTCGGAGGCGAGGCACTTCGAAGGGTACTCTGAATGGAGTGACTTCGGAGTATGGTGGACGAAGTCCTCAGCGATGAGGCAAGGCATTCGAAGTGTGCTCTGGAGGGAGACACTCGAAGGTATACCCGACGAAGGTCTCAGAAGTCGAGGTGCATCAAAGGCATGGTCCGGGTGAGGATCGTCGAGGAGTGTGCTCGGGGAGAGACACTACGACGAAGTGTTCATGGAATAATTCATGCGGAGGCCTTGGACGAAGGAGGGACTTCGAAGGGTGGTACTCCGAAGGTGGGGCTTCGGAGTGAGGCTGGCTCCGAAGTGAAGCTGACTCCGGAGTGATGCTAGCTCCGGAGTGAAGCTGACTTCGGAGTGAGGCTGGCTCTGGAGTGAGGCTGGCTCTGGAGTGAGGCTGACTTGAGGTACTTCAACCATGCATGGCTTTGGTATACGGACTAATGGAGCTCGAGTTGGGAGAAGCTGCGAAGCCATGGTGGTCCACTCCGAAGGTGTTGGTGCGAAGGCCCAAGGGCTTTAACGGCTTCGGCTCAAAACCGTCTCTGTATCGAAGGCTGACTTCGGTGAAGCGAAGGCCGTCAGGCTCAAGGCTTCTCACCGAAGCTACCGCACCTCTCGCATGCGAAGGGGGGCTTCAGAAGGGTCCAAAACTGCAAAGGCTGACAACGTCTGCTCTGCAAAAGCTGGTGCTGTCCCCTCTGCGAAGCTGACAAAAGAAGCCTCTAAATAAAGTAGACTACCAGCTGTACCCCCCTTTCTGATGAGACAAAACCGATGTAAACCCTAGGGGTAAAGTAGTCTATTCACAGGGCTGAATAGTGCCTATAAATAGTGGAGGCTAGCTAGGTCACATCAACACTTTGAGCAGCCATTGTAGAACTCCTATGCTAGCCACCACACTCTCTGTATTCATCCTGTGAGTTCATTTTGTGTTCCCTATTCATGCAATGAAGTTTTTGATTCTGTTCTTCTTTCACTGCTTGAACTTGTACTATGTGTTGCACTACATGCTTTGATCTCTCTGAGCACCATCTTCTTGTGAGTTTTCTGGAGAGGTGTGTGAGAAGTCTATCTGGGTGAAGTGTGTTTTTCAGTGTCTGTTCGCTCTGTGTAAACTACAAGACCTCTATGATTACTAGCAAAGCACTATTGGAAGCCCGTTTAATTCCCTTGTCGAAGTCCTCGGCGAAGTGTGTTCAGTGTGCGTTTAGACCTCCTAAGTGCGAAGCCTAGTTCCAGTTGCTAGCGCTCAGTATTTGGTCGAAGTCCTCAGAGGGAAGTCTGCTCTTGTGAAGTGTGAAGTGCGAAGCTTGCTCGAAGGCACCCTGTGTGCGGAGCCTGCACTGACTTAGCAGAGCTGAATTTTCGGGGTTGTGAGTGGAGTGAAGTCTTCTTGGCTTCGAACTTTTGCTCCTTGCGAAGCCTGTTTTCGGAGCTGTAAAATACCTCTGAACCAGAACTTCGAAGGGTGTGTTCGAAGCCTGTTCCGCAGAAGACATAACTAAAACAGAAGGCTATTTTTAGTCTAAAATTTTAAAAGCTCCCATTCACCCCCCTCTAGTCAACGTTTCCGGTCCAACAATTGGTATCAGAGCAGGTTAAGATCACCAGTTGACCTTAACCAGTTTTATGATCTGTTGGCGACATGGACAGAGTTAGTAAAATACCTCTGTTCGATGGGACGGATTTTGCATACTGGAAGGTGCGCATGGAGGCTTACTTGCTAAGCCAAGGAAATGCAATTTAGGAGATTGTGGACTCACAATACTCCATCCCTGAAACTCGCACCTCTCAAACAGAGAAGGATCAGTATAATGCCAACTCCAAGGCAAGAAATATATTGTTCATTGGTTTGAGTAGAAGTGAGTTTGATAGGGTGCAGCACCTTAGGACAGCTAGGGAAATTTGGACTACACTCACTATCTTTCATGAGGGCTCTAAACAGATTAAGGCCAGGCGCCAAAGCAGATACAATCAACAGTATCAGCTGTTTGTGCAGGCTCCTGGTGAATCTATAGATGCCATGTTTTCTCGCTTTGATGCGATAGTGAGTAACTTGCGGTCCAACGGGACGCTTGCTTACAATGATCATGATAGGGCTATCAAGCTTCTCTATGCTCTTGATCGTAGCATATGGGAAGTGAAGATATCCAGCATTGAGGAGTCCGCAGGTTATGACACATTGACCTGTGATGAGCTCTTCAGCAAGCTGAAGTCCACAGAGATTGCCAAGACATCTCCTGCAGTGCATAGGAACTCCTTGCCACAACCATTGGCATTGGTTTCTAGCACTAGCCGTGGCACCACTGCAGAACCAAGCACATCAGGCACTTGTGTTTTTGCAGATGGTTTTGCTTTGTCTTCCCTGGTCTCCATTACTAAGGAGCAGGTGGATACTTTGGATGATGATGAGCTTGCTCTCATTGCCAGAAGATTCACTCGTTTTCATCATAAAAGACGGGATCAAAGGAGAAGTGGTTTTAGTGGTTGTTTTGAGTGTGGCGACACTTCTCACATCAAGGCCAATTTCCCTAAACTCAAGAAGAGAGATGAGAGTGAGCACCCCAAATACCACAAAAAGGAAAGGAAACCCTTTGTGAAGGGCAAGCGTGGCAAGGTTGCTAAGAGGGTAGCCAAAGCCGCTTCCAGAGCGTTTGTTGCTGCTCTCAGCGACATCGACACTTCCTCAACTAAGGAATCAAGCTCTGAGGAGGAGTCCCCAAGGAAGGAGGAGAAGAAGGACAAGAAGGGACGAGATTTCACCGGCCTTTACTTCATGGCCAACAGCGATCACAGCGGCGATGAGCTTGACTCATCTGAGGTACCACTATCCTATGACCAGCTTTCAATTAAATTAGATGAACTGAATGAAGTAGTTCTAGGTCAGGATAGATTCCTTGTGCAAGCCACTAGAGATAAAAAAGACCTTAGACTTAGGCTAGAATCTGTTTCTACTGATTATGCCATGCTCAAGTCTAGGGTTAATGATGCTGAATGTGAATCTTGCACTGTTGTCATGGGTGAGCTTGCTCAGTTGCGTTCTATGCATGCTCAAACTCTTTTTGAGCTTGAGACTGCATAGAAACAGCTTTTGATGGTGGATTCTAGTCCTCATGATATAATTGAATGCATGAACTGCCCCTTATTACATGAGAGCATTGATTTACGTGATAAGCATGTTCAGGATTTAGAGGCTAGATTGGAGAGGGCCGGTAGTTCTAAGGATGTGCAACCTGTGTGTGACACTTGCATAACCCTTAAGGACCAGCTAGGCACTGTTAGAGAGCGAGTTGAGAACCTAATGACTGAAAATGAATACCTTCTTTCTGTGGTTAACAAATGCACTGAGGGAAAGGGTAGGATGGACTTGCTCTTGGCCAAAACCAAGATGTGTGCTGATAGAGCAAGGTTAGCTCTAGGATTGAGTTTTGAGAGGATTCCTTTAGACAGTGTAAACAAAACTGTTTTTACCTCACCCACTACCTTAGAGAAAGAAAGAGCTCTGTTAGACACTCCATCAGCCAAAAAGCCTACCCGAACTCTGAAGAAAACCACTCCTCCCGCAAAGAAAATTCCTCCCAAGAAAACCACTCAGCAGAAGCCCAAAGAGTCTATGAGGATTGCTCCTATGACCCATGTGAGTGCCCCTAGGAGAGTGTTTCATTGTTCCTATTGTCAGCGGGCAGGTCATTTGGTTGGGTTCTGTTTTCGTCGCATCAAGGATTAGTGACGCTCTCAGGTGATGAGTTTCCAGGACATGCATTACCCATCTTGAGGTATGCATGAGTCTGAGTTGTACTCACATCCTGTTTTCGAGGCTCCTCGTGCTTCTTCGAGAGGTTTTACTCCTCGAGGTGTTCACCATGTTCCATATGGTGGTTGACCCCGGGCGAGTAGCTTTGTACCTTGTCAGAGTAGGAGGCCTCGTCATGCATTTAGATCACAACATGTAAGTAGACCTCGCACTTTGCATCATTCTGATTATCCTGTGCGTAGACAGTCTACTTTTACTGTGCCTACTACTCGTATCACTCAGTGCTAGATGCCTCGTCATGTATTCACTCACCCCAGCACTGAGCGATCGAGATTTTCTTATCATGTGTAGGCGCCGAACCGAAGCTTGGAGGGCACGTGGATCATGGACTCCGGTTGTTCGCGCCACATGACCGAAGATGCAGCATGGTTCTCTAGCCTCACCACAACCAAGCAAAGGGAACATATCACCTTCGGCAACAATTGAAGGAGTAGAGTGAAAGGTAAAGTTGTGGTAAGAATCAACTCGAATTTCACTCTCAAAGATGTTGCTTTGGTTGAGAACTTGGGATACAATTTGCTTTCTATATCTCTATTGCTTGATGAGGGCTTCGAATTGCGATTCCATCGCGATACTTCGCAAGTACTCAATTCTGATGGCATTGTGGTGTGTAAGATTTTTAGAGTTGGGAGAGTTTTTGGAGCTGATTTTTCTGAGTCATCTGGTTCTTATCATTGTCTTGTTGCACATTCTAATTCTGAGCTTTGGAACTGGCATAGGAGACTAGGGCATATGAGCTTTGAGTTGCTCGCTCGTCTGAGTGCCCTAGGTCTGATCCGAGGATTGCCCAAGCTCAAGTTTGAGAAGAATTTAGTTTGCGCTCCTTGTCAACATGGGAAAATGATTGCCGCTTCGCACTCGCCAGTCACCACGGTGATGACTGAGCAACCCAGAGAACTTCTCCACATGGACACTGTAGGTCCTTCTCGGGTTAGTTCTTTAGGCGGCAATTGGTATGTGCTAGTCATTGTCGACGATTTCTCTCGCTACTCTTGGGTCTTCTTTCTTGCCAGCAAGGATGAAGTGTTTTCACACTTTCAGAGCTTGGCTTTGAGACTTTTCACTGAACTCCCTGGTGCATTGAAATTCATTTGAAGTGATAATGACACTGAGTTCAAGAACAATCTCTTTGTTGACTTTTGCATGGAGCATGGCATAGAACATCAATTCTCTGCTCCGCGGGTTCCTCAACAAAATGGTGTTGTTGAGAGAAAGAACCACACTTTGGTTGAGATGGCTAGGACGATGCTCGATGAGCATAGGACTCCTAGAAAATTCTGGGCTGAGGCCATGAACACTGCATGTTACATCTCAAACCGAATATTCTTGCGCTCAATTTTGAACTTGACATCTTATGAGCTACGTTTTGGGAGACAACCCAAAGTTACTCATCTTCGAGTTTTTGGTTGTCGTTGCTTTATCCTAAAATGTGGAAACTTAGACAAATTTGAGTCGCGTTCTTCTGACGGGATCTTTTTGGGTTACACCACACATGGTCATTCTTATCGTGTTTATAATTTGGAGACTAACACTACATCGAGTCATGTGATGTGACTTTTGATGAATCAACCCCCTCTGTTAGTTCTACTCTTGAACAGGCAAATGAACACGACATGGAATAGACCATCTTCGAAGAAGAAGATCCCGGAGATTTCGAGGATGAACCCCTAGTACCCTCGACATCAACCCCAAAGTCGACCCTGCTTCGACTACTTCGGCACAAGGTCCCGAAGCAACTACCTCGACATTGGTCATCTTGGACCACTCCATCACACAAGTTGAGGCACCACATCATGTTCAAAGGATGCACCCTCCCGAGCAGATCATTGGTGAGCTTGATAAAAGGGTAACACGTTCTCATGCTCATTTCATTGATTCCACTTTTGTTGTTTCTTTTGAGCCCTTAGATGTTAGTCATGCACTTTCTGATTCTAGTTGGATCAATGCCATGCATGAAGAACATGAAAATTTTGAGAGAAACCAAGTCTGGACTTTAGTTGATCCTCCACCAAATGTTCATTTCATTGGAACAAAATGGATTTTCAAAAACAAACAAGGGGAGGATGGGACTGTAGTTAGAAACAAGGCTAGATTTGTAGCTCATGGTTATTCTCAATTAGAAGAGATTGATTTTACTGAAACTTTTGCACCTGTTGCGCGTCTAGAGGCCATTAGGATTTTGCTTGCCTTTGCGACATCCCGGGGATTCAAACTCTATCAAATGGATGTCAAATGTGCATTTCTTAATGGCTTTTTAGGCGAACATGTTAATGTAAAACAACCCCCTGGTTTTGAAAACCCCAAATACCCACATAAAGTCCTTAAACTTCATAAGGCTCTTTATGGACTCAAGCAGGCCCCTAAGGTATGGTATGAAAGACTTAAGTCTTTTTTGCTTGAGCGGGGGTATTTGATGGGATCTGTTAATAAAACCCTATTCACTCTCAAGCATGGCAAAGATTTCCTCCTAGTCCAGATTTATGTGGATGATATCATCTTTGGTGGCTCTTCTCATGCTTAGGTTGCCGAGTTTGCAGATGCCATGAGCAGGGAGTTCGAGATGTCCATGATGGGTGAACTCACATTTTTCCTTGGTTTGCAAATCAAGCCAAGCAAACAAGGTACATTCGTCCATCAGACGAAGTACACCAAGGACCTGCTCAAGAAATTCGACATGAGTGATGCGAAGCCACTCGCCACTCCAATGGCTACATCTGTAGCATTGGATCCTGACGAAGATGGAGAAGCCGTAGATCAGAAGGAGTTCTGAAGCATGATCGGCTCCCTCCTCTAATTGACTGCTATGAGGCCCGATATACACTTTGCAGTGTGTCTGTGCACTCGTTTTTAGGCTTCACCACGAGCTTCGCACCGCCAAGCGGTAAAGCACATTCTCAGGTATCTCAAACATACCATCGAATTTGGCATTTGGTATTCTGTGTCTTCCTCTTTGTGTCTTCGAGGTTATTCCGATGCGGACTTTGCTGGGTGTAGGATTGATAGGAAAAGTACCTCTGTACTTATCATTTTCTAGGTACTTCTCTGGTTTGCTGGTCTTCCCGCAAATAGTCTAGTGTTGCACAATCAACGGCTGAGGCCGAATATGTTGCTGCAGCTAGCTATTGCTCTCAGATTTTGTGGATGGTTTCCACTTTGCGGGATTTCGGTTTAGATTATAAGAGTGTTCCACTTTTCTGTGATAACACTAGTGCTATTTGTATTGCAAACAACCCGGTTCAGCACTCCACAACCAAACACATTGATGAGCGATATCATTTTCTCAGAGATCATAATGAGAAGGGTGATATTGAACTTCAATATGTTGATACCCAACACCAGCTAGCCAATATTTTCACAAAACCCCTTGATGCTTCTCGTTTTGCCTACTTGCGTGGGGAACTTGGTGTTTGTCACCCTTACGATATCTTGTGAGGGGGAGCAGATTTTTATTGTCTTGCATAGGCTCACTGTGTGTGAAATTGCATTTACATCTTTTGCACTTATATGCCTGATTTTAATTCATGAAATCATGTCAGCTCAGCTCTATTTAATATGTCTGAAACATTATGTGCATGATTCTTCTTTCCAAAATCAAATCATGCTCACTGCTTAGTCTTGAATCTAGCATGTTTAGGCAGGACTGCCTTAGCTATCTTTTATCTGCTTGATAGCAAGACTCCTTTTCTCTGGATGCTAAACATTGCAACTTGAAAAATTGTGTTACTTACTCATGGATATTCATAAAGTGCTAAACAATTTGTTCACTTAATTCAAATTCCAAAAATCTATGATTTGCTTGCTTCAAAGCAAAAAGATCCAGGTGGGTTTGTTTGTCGCACTACCCTATTCTAGACTGCTTACCATTGCACATTGGTCTTAACTGGGATAGTGTAGTGTATGCCAAAATCACCACCTTAAGCTTCTGATGGCTTTCATGCCTAGGCTTGGCTTGATTGGAAAGTATAAGGTAGACAAACAAATAACCCCTAGCATTATGAAAAGAACAACAAAATTCATTGATCATCAAGTTTGCTTTCAATGCTTTATTTGAACTGGACTTGTCTGTCTAGAGTAGAAATTGACTAGTTTTGCTAGTCCCTGTTTCTACTTGTCTAGTTACCTTGATTGAGTGGTGATGCTTTTATTTCAAAATGATAAAATCACATGCTGTCATCATGTTTTTAGAGAATGTTAAATTGAGCTGAGCACATGAAAATTGGTATTAATGTTGGCATATTTTTTCTTTATATGTCTTTACAATTCTGCCCATTTCGAAGCTTTGCATCTTTTGAATGCTCCTTGATGCTTACATTGCCAAAGGGGGAGAAATTTTTGAGTTCTCTGTAGTAAGGGGTAAAATAACTCATGGGGAGTTTTATCTTGCAAAGGAAAAGATTTGCCAAAGGGGCTTTTACTCTGTTGAAAAAGGGGGAGGAAAATTCTTTTGTCAAGTGACATGACTTGGCTCGTTTCTGAGTTTTTATGGTCACTTGTGTGCTGAAATTTTTCAAATTTTCTTGAACTTGAAATTGGTTGTCAATGCACTCATCAAGGGGGAGATTGAGAAACCAAGGGTTGGTTTCCGAGTCTGTGATGAGTGATTGACAGATTTTACCCTCTAATTCGAAGGGGTCCCTTCGAAGGGGTTCAAAGGTTGTTTCACCGAAGGGTTCGGGGCTCTGGCTGCTGTAGCTGTTGCAGCGGAGTGTGCCTATCGGAGGGGTCTGAAAGTATACGATGTCTGGTTTATACTGAAGGGTTCGGTACTTTGGGCGGTACACCGGAGTGTGTACCGAAGGTTGTTTACCCGGAGAGGTCTCCGGGTTACTAGATATACTTGTCTGTCTGTCTATGGTGCGCAGGTGACTTCGGAGGCGACGGACGGTTCGTAGCAAGTGAACCAGGGTCAAGCGGGAGGCTTGATGCGAGGGGACCAGGGAGCTCCGTCACGAAGGCTGCGAAGGGGTCATGGTCGGACCTCGGGTCAAGGTGCGCCAGGAGAAGGCAGTAAGTGCGGAGTGTGGCTCTAGGTGAAGGTACTTCGAGACGAAGTCCTCGGAGGCGAGGCACTTCGAAGGGTACTCCAAATGGAGTAACTTCGGAGTATGCTAGACGAAGTCCTCAGCGATGAGGCAAGGCATTCGAAGTGTGCTCCGGAGGGAGACACTCGAAGGTATACCCGACGAAGGTCTTAGAAGTCAAGGAGCATCGAAGGCATGGTCCGGGTGAGGATCATCGAGGAGTGTGCTTAGGGAGAGACACTACGACGAAGTGCTCATGGAATGCTTCATGCAGAGGCCTTGGACGAAGGAGGGACTTCATAGAGTGGTACTCCGAAGGTGGGGCTTCAGAGTGAGGCTGGCTCCGAAGTGAAGCTGACTTTGAAGTGACGCTGGCTCCAGAGTGAAGCTGACTTCGGAGTGAGGCTCGCTCTGGTGTGAGGCTGGCTCCGGAGTGAGGCTAACTTGAGTTACTTCGGCCATGCATGTCTTCGGTACATGGACTAACGGAGTTCGAGCTGGGAGAAGCTGTGAAGCCGTGGTGGTCCACTCCGAAGGTGTTGGTGCGAAGGCCCAAGGGCTTTGACGGCTTCAGCTCAAAACAGTCTCTGTATCGAAGGCTGACTTTGGTGAAGTGAAGGCCGTCAGGCTCAAGGCTTCTCACCGAAGCTACCGCACCCCTCGCGTGCGAAGGGGGGCTTCAGAAGGGTCCAAAAGTACAAAGGCTGACAACGTCTACTCTACAAAAGCTGGTGATGTCCCCTCTACGAAGCTGACAAAAGAAGCCTCCAAATAAAGTAGACTACCAGCTGTACCCCCTGTTCTAATGAGACAAAACCGATGTAAACCCTAGGGGTAAAGTAGTCTATTCACAGGGCTGAATAGTGCCTATAAATAGTGAAGGCTAGCTAGGTCACATCAACACTTTGAGCGGCCATTCTAGAACTCCTGTGCTAGCCACCACACTCTCTATATTCATCCTGTGAGTTCATTTTATGTTCCCTGTTCATGCAATGAAGTTTTTGATTCTGTTCTTCTTTCACTGCTTGAACTTGTACTGTGTGTTGCACTGCATGCTTTTATCTCTCTGAGCACCATCTTCTTGTGAGTTTTCTGGAGAGGTGTGTGAGAAGTCTGTCTGGGTGAAGTGTGTTTTTTAGTGTCTGTTCGCTCTGTGTAAACTGGAGGACCTCTCTGGTTATTAGCGAAGCACTATTCGAAGCCCGTTTTATTCTCTTGTCGAAGTCCTCAGCGAAGTGTGTTCAGTGTGCGTTTAGACCTCCGAAGTGCGAAGCCTAGTACTAGTTGCTAGCGCTGAGTATTTGGTCGAAGTCCTTAGAGGGAAGTCTGCACTTGCGAAGGGTGAAGTGCGAAGCCTGCTCAAAGGCACCCTGTGTGCGGAGCCTGCACTGACTTAGCAGAGCTGAATATTTGGGGTTGTGAGTGGAGCCAAGTCTTCTTGGCTCGAACTTTTGATCCTTGCGAAGCCTTTTTTCGGAGCTGTAAAATACCTCCGAACCAGAATTTTGAAGGGTGTGTTCGAAGCCTGTTTCGCAGAAGACATAACTAAAACAGAAGGCTATTTTTAGTTTGAAATTTTAAAAGCTCCCATTCACCCCCCTCTGGTCACCGTTTCTGGTCCAATAACATATTTTGAGGGGGAGTTGCATTTCAGGGGGAGTTTTACTCTATGTCTCTTTTGAGTGTATTTAGTCTCACTTGATGAGTCCAATTGTCAACAAGGGAGAGAAATTTTGGATCACTTTATCTTTTAGAAGAGTTTAGGGGGAGTTTTTTGGATTTCTTTGGGATTTATTTTAGGGGGAGTTTTTAGTCTCTTTTGCCCTTACTCTTTGGAGATCCTTGTTGATAGTTCTCAGAGTGCACTCATTTTGAGTTTTTATTTTTGTTTAACCACAATGACCGTTTTCTAGTTTTTGTTTTCCTTTTGGTCATTAGGGTTAAACTTTTTTATTTTATTTTATTTTATTCTTTCTGTTCTGCTTGTGTTTTGTTTTTGTGTTTCCACGTGTTTTGCAGGTTGTGAAGAGCTGTTGAAGAGGGTGTTGACAATGCACTCATCAAGGGGGAGATTGAGGAGCCATGTTGAAGAGCATGGGCCTCATGGCTCCATATGTGATGAGTGATTGTCAACGGAAGTCAAAGAGAAGATGAAGAGAAGATGAGAGCTGCCGTGTCTGGGCCGCGTGTGACTCAGGTATAGGGGCAGTGAGCGACTACCGGGCAGAGGGGCTGTGGAGTCGGGCCAGCCCAATCCGAGTACATGGGCTAGGAGCGACAGAGGATCCACTGGTCTGTTGACCGGGATTCACTCAGGTACACGGGCGGTGAGCGATTGTTGGGCTGAGGGAGGCGCGGAATCGGGCCGGCCTAATCTGGGTACCCTATGAGAAGACGATGGACGCTTTGTCAGTTTCGGTGCAAACCCGACGATCGCTGATCTTGGATCCGACCATTCTAAGGCGAAGCCGTAGCTGCTACGAAAGCTCCGCATCAAGACACGTTATCTTTATTTAGGTTTTTACTATTTTTCCTTTTAGGCCCACAATCCATGTTAGTCGAGTCTGTAAAAACCCTAAGGGTAGTTCGGTCTTTTCCATTTTTATTTTTAGCGTCTGTGTAATTCACCCTAGGGGTAAATCTGTCTTTTTCCTTCTATTGGACTGCCTATAAATAGCCCCAATCCCCTAGGGTTAGGGTTAACTCACCAGAAATTTTAATCTTAGTTCATTTCCTTTCCCCATTTTTCCATCGTCGCATTTCGTTTCTCCTGCCAAATCTCGATACCGCCGCCGAGCATTTTTCTCCATCCGTGAGATTCATCGCCGGTTTGAGCCGTGGGCAAAGAAATTTCCACAGCGTCAAGCTCTAGGGCTTTGCGTACATCCATCGTGCATCGGCACGCGTAGGCTACTTAGCATTGAAGGCAGCAGTGTGTGCGTCAGCCGACGTGGGCTGATGTGTGAAGGCGGGGAGCACTAGATAGCCCTGTCTCTCTGCTGCAGCGGCGTGGAGCTCGGTGCTTGTCATTGAAGGCAGTAGTCCATCTGCATGGCAGACAAGGCGCGGCACAAGCAGCACGCACAATGGGAGGCAGGCTGTAAGCCGAGGCACAGCATGCGCACGCCGATCGGTGCAAGCAGCGTGCATCGTTTTTTTTTGTTTTTTGCTGATTGGATTGAACCGTGAGGCCATCCTCCGCCTGCGTGAAGATCGCCGCCAGCTCTTGCATCAGCCGTGTGCTGAGCGGCGTGGCAGGAAGCGCGCGACGTGCGGATTGCCTAGTATCTAGACGTGCGGGCGGTGGACACGTGGGGCTTCGGTCGCCAGGTCGCCAAGAGACGGTGCTACAATGCTGCATGCTATGTGTTCGGTAGTATGCATATAGGAGACAAACCTAGCACGGTAATCTGTTTTTCTCTATCTCATTTTTTCCATGCACTGTTTCTGTGTTGATCTGAATATTATGCAATAGACAAATTAAATCCATAGCACGTTTATTTCCTGCATTTATTTTGTCAAGATTAAATGTGCTAAAACTGTGGTGTCTTTCGCTTGTGGACTACCTGTGTTTATGTGGATATTTTGGACATGCCTGAATGAATATCTGTGTTTTTGATGAATCATCTATAGAACCGTCAGTTGTCCTACGAGTTAACTTGATCTGCCTTTAAGCACTGTGTTGGTATCTTTTCTTCTAGGACACTCGTCATTTTTAGGCTAGATTATTTTTAGTAATTGTGATCTATTTTGCTTTGCTGATTGTTTGTCGAGGTGCGTTGGGTGCTGGGAGAAGGCCATTGATTCGAAAGAATTTTTTAGGCGCCCATTCACCCACCTCTGGTCGCTACTTTCGGTCCGACAGCCATTCAAACTACGATGGGTGTTGTCGGCTCTGGCGCATTTACTTTTCTATTTCTGGAGGCATCGGACTAGGCTTCAACCCACACAGTTTTATATTGGTGACCTTTATGCCGAAGATTCAGTTCCTCTATTCTTGGACGTGCAAAGATTTTGTCCATTCGAAAATTGCACCCATGATTACCTTTCATCGAGCGTTGCAGGTGGTCCCAACCAATGTTGGCTGGATCGGCTTGACCCGGCTGCCGAGGATTCACCTCTTTCTTTATAAGTGTTGGCGTAAAAGATTACGCTAACAGGTTTCTGTAGAAAAGAAACTAACAAACGAAGTGTTTGCGAAGCAAACTGTTCTAAGCCTCCGAAAGGATAATAGCTTAGAATAGTTCGAAAGTGTGTATTGATTCACTTGTAAATCGGTCCCTATTACAGGGTGAAATGGGGGGTATTTATAGGCCCAAACATTAAGGAAAAGACCTATTTACCCCTCTATTACAACCGACATTAAGGAAACTATTTAGCTTCCTTAATAGGGCTAAAATGGTAAAAGACTAATCTAATAGGATAGAAGATAAGTCTTCCATCTTAGCTGGCAGAAAAGATCCTGGAAGGCTTTGGTTCGAAGATATTCTTCGAACCAATGCCAGTCTTCGAACTCCTGACGCGGTTCCAAGCCGCCTTCGAAGATGACCTTCGGACTATCTTCGAACTGGTTGGCTGTCTTCATGTTGCTTTGGCAATAACCCCGAAGATGGGATATTTTCCCCCAACAGTAGCCCCTCGAATACGCTTCTCCGTTCAGCCTGTAACGTTAGGAGAGCAGTATACGGAAAGAAAAGATAACCAATCATAGGGGTTATTAATTTTTGTTTTATCTCCGAAATACATGAAGATATGAACTTCGAATCAGTCATAAAGTAATTACTTTTCGAACTATCTTAGAACTGACTCAGGAAGTTCGAAAGTCTTTTTAGACTTAGAAAATATAACCGTTAGTTCCTGTTCTAACGGAGTTATATGAGGCGTTATTTTCGGAGGAAAATAACAGGCGGGAATGCGAAAGGGCGGAACCCAAACGGTAACAAACGGAAAGTTTTGGGTTATAAATAAAGAACTCTGGAACTTACTCGATTACCTTTTCACCGCTCGCTCCCAGTCAAAAGCCTTTTGAGTTCTTGAGTTCTTGAGCCCTAACTCTCGAGTTCTTGAGCCCTAGTTCCCGTTCTCTCAAGTTGATCCAGCAATCGCGATGGTGAAGACCAAAGGATCCGCGCCGCCTTCGACCTTGGCTCAGCAGCAGGCAGCCGCAGCAGCAGCGGCGGCAACATTGGCGGCGGCATCTTCGAGGCAGGCGGCAATGTCCATGGCGGCAGGGGGGAGAAATCCCCAAATCCCCGATGACCAAGGTCTGTGCCCCCCATCGACCAAATATTTGGATCAGTCCTTTGCATTGGGACCTTCGACCTGCAAAAGAGAGTCCTTGGCAATCACAGCAGGGGGTAAGATTAGCAATGGGGTAATGGTTCGAAAGCCAGGCAAAGAAGCAATCCCATCACCAAGACCCGGAGAGGTCGTAGTGTTCGAAGCTTTTTTCGAAGCAGGCTTGGGCCTCCCTGCTGTAGATTTCTTAGCCGAAGTCCTTGACTTGTTTCATGTAACCCTCCCCCAACTGTCTCCGAATGCTGTAGCCAGACTGGCCATCTTCGAATGGGCACTGAGAGCCGAAGGTTGTGAGGGGAGGGCTGAAATCTTCGCTGCGTTGCATAGAGCGACTTGTCAGCCAAAGACCTTCGTAGGCTCCGGAGGTGAGAAGGTGGTAGTTTCCTTTGGAAGCATCAATTTCAGGCTTCGTGATGAATATGCATTGCAATTCCCTGCCAAGGCCATCAATGCTAGATGGTACACCGATTGGGTTCTGAGGTGGTTTTATGCTGAAGTTGGAGTGGGTAGTCCTTTGGCTGGTCCCCTCAAGGAAATCCAGTTCCGGAAGGAAGCCTTAGTGCAACCTGACGAAGGTCAACTCGAAGCTCGCCTCAACTTGCTTCAGAAAATCAGCAAAAGGTTGAGCATGCGGGACTTAGCCGAAGAGTTCATCGGACTTCAAATTTCTCCGTTGATGGCCAACTGGCCTATCGTCTTCGAAGATGACTCGGAAGGCGGTCTTCGCAAGATAAACTATACTTCGAGCCCTGCAGGTAACTTCGAAACGAACATGCATAATACATATTTACTTCGAAGAAAGATTAACTTGAGTTATTTTTTAGCTTCTTCAGCCCCTATTACTTCAGAGCAAATTATAAGGGCTTCGGAGAAGATCTTGGGTGCTCCAACTCCGTCAGAAAAGGAATGGCGAATCAAATTAGTCGGAAGTTGGGAGCGATCCAACAGAGTATGGGGAATGTTGGAGTTAACTCCGCCCCCTCTGATGGACTGGGTGCCTCAAGAGAAAGGACCCAAGAAGAGAGTAGCCGAAGCTGGAGCGTCCAGCTCCGCAAGGACTCCGACGAAGAAGGTGGCTCGGAAGCCGAAAAACCTCGCACCTTCGAGCTCAAGAGCTTCGGCTTCTAGCCCTAAAGAAGACGAAGGTACTTTACTAGTAAGATTAATTGACGAAGATGCAGCTCAACGAAGTATTCTCACTGAAGACATTGCAGGTATTCCGGAGCCTCAAGCCAACATCGAAGAAGCAAGAGCTCCGGATACCCAGGGAGAACAAATCGAAGCCCCTATGCGTGCGAATGAGGCCGAAGTGCCTGCGAACATACCGGAGTCAGGAGACAATGTTGATCAACCAATAACTTCGGTAGTTCAGGAAGACACAACTCAGGCCGGAGTTCCAATGGATGAAGAGGGAGTCGAAGTCACTATGGCTTCGATTCTTGAAGAAGTAACGAGGGCTCTTCAGGACGATGCTCCTGTAGCCCAAGATTTAACGGCTGATTCGGATGAGGACTACACTTATGATCCTCCGATCAGCCCGGTGCTTGATATTCCAGAGAATATCGAAGGTAAATTTTGCTTAATTATTATCAATTTTTGCAAAATTATACAATGTGTAATATTTTTGGTTTTTTTAGAGCCTCCCGTTGTCGAAGTATCCCTCGAAGATACAACTCTAAGACCTTCGACAACTTCGGGGCCGCAACCGGGAGTTGCTCTACCGGGGCCTGGAAGAGGAAAAAGACACATCGAGCCCCTCCCAGCTCAAGGATCGACTTCATCTGAGTCAACGGACGAAAGTGAATCGACTGAGGGGGGGCCATCTTCTGAAGTTCCAAGGGCCTCGGAAGAGACCTCCGGACCTTCGCTAAGCAGGGCTGACCAGAAAGCTTCGAAACTGATTCCTCTCATAACTCCTTTTTTGGAGGAGAAAACCGGACTTGGGACTTTGGTTAAACCTTTGGGTGCAGCCAGTCGCCAAGTCGGGGAAACAGAACTGGTAGCCCGCTTAAGTAGAGTGAAGGGTTCGGAGCTTAGCCTTGCTGTGGAAAGAGCAGCTTATCAGGTATAAAGCATCTTCGAACCAAATAATGAATTATATATGAATAATTTCTTATTCTCGTTTTTCTTTTTCTTAGCAAGCAGTCTTAGCCCGCGCTGCAGCTTTGTCGAATGAAAACGAAATTGCTCAACTTCGGGAAGAGAACGAAACTCTTCAAAGAAATCTTAACTTCTCCGAAGGTCGAGTATCTCAGATGGACAATGTGATAATAGCAGAGCGAAGGGCTAGGCAGAGTTTGGAAGCTGCAAGGAAAGAGCTCGAAGCAGAAAGAGTTGTGCTTCGAGCGGAAATTGAAAGACTGCGGACGGAGGATGCTGCGAAGGACTCCGCACTTGTAAGGCTGCAAGAAGAGGCTGGCCAGCTCCTAACTCAAAAGAATGCTTTGGCTACGGAGAACGCTAGAATCTCCGGAATTTTAACTGAAACGACTTCGGCCAAGGATATGCTTATTGAAGAAAAGGTTAAGTCCGAGAAGGTGGCTTCGGAGGTCATCGAACAGATGTTAGGTGTCTTGGAGTACTTCGGTACTACTGGATCACTACCTTCGGATGACAATGTAACTCTGCTGCGCCGGCTAAAGAGGATCCAAGGAGCAGCGAAGCAAATGAAGACGGCAGGCATACGTTATGGAGAACTCTCCGGACAAGTGTCTGCCCTTGGAATACTTCGCTACTACGAGGATTTGGGCCGATCAATCACTCCGAGCGCACAGGGCTCCATCATCTTCGACGACGACCGTCTTTTAAAACCTTCCGAAGGTGTAGCTGTTGCTTGGCGAGCCTTCCAGACTTCATGGAGAGCCGAAGGTCGATCTGCGATCAAGGCTTGGATTGACGAAGGCCAACGCCAAAAGCAAGTTCGGAGCCAAGCTTCGAGCAGTCAGCCTCCTCCGAACCCGCAGGTTTAGAATTATTTAGGACTTTTTGATTATGTAAAGCTGATGCTTGTAAATATTTATCAATGAAAATCTTGTTTGTCATATTTTTAGGCTTTACCTCTTATAGAAGATATCGAAGTGTTAGAGCTTAACAGCGAACTTCGCTCACTGTGGAACACCTTCGAACTTCTAAAGAGTTATAAGCGTCCTCGATTTCTTATCCCTCGAGATGACTCCGGCGTTATTGCGCCCGAAGTAATCAAAGACATATTGTCTTATATTAAAGAGGAAGATAAAGAAGGCGACGCAAACACCTCGTCTTCTGAAGACACTAATTGGTCCGAAGACGAAGGTGAAGCCCAAAATAAAAGATCTGAAGATCTTAGAAGCTGGGAGAGAAGCCCCGAGCGGCTTCGAACTTGGGCCGAGCTTCAACAAGAACAGAAGGATTTTAGAGCTTCGAAGGGGAGGAAGAGAGTTAAACGTAAAGTTCTTAGAACTTCCGATGTTGGAACTAGTCGTTCCACCCCTAGCTCTCGGGACCGAAGAGGTCTCCGATTCCTTCTTGGTATAGATACCAATTTTTCATGATGTAATTTGTAAATACATTTGTTTTGATAATGAATGCCGATTTAAAATTGTCTCCATATTTACTAGCCCCTCTTTGGGTATAAGCAACTTCGAACTGTATTCGAAGATGGTTATGCGCAAAGAAAAAACTTCGGAGTACAATTTTTTTTGGGGGTTCGGAGCCCCTCTGTCATTTAAAGATCTTTTAAAATCTTATGAAATGTCTTCGACTATTTGTAGTCAGAAAAATGGTAACTTGGTACCTTTGTTTATTTCATGAACAGTCATTCGAAGCTCATGGCTTAAATGCTGTTTTGCTTTAGCCACCTTCGGCTGTTTTTTGCGGAAATCTACCAGCCGGAGCTTGGATTTCGCAGAAATTGTAGCCACCTTCGGCTATTTTTGCAGAAGTCTACCAGCCGGAGCTTGGACTTCGCAGAATTTGGCCACTTGGGCTCTTTTTTGCAGAAGTCTACCAGCCGGAGCTTGGACTTCGCAGAATTTGGCCACTTGGGCTCTTTTTTGCAGAAGTCTACCAGCCGGAGCTTGGACTTCGCAGAATTTGGCCACCTTCGGCTCTTTTTACGGAAGTCTGACAAGCTGCAGCTTGGACTCCGCAGATTTTGGCCACCTTCGGCTCTTTTTACGGAAGTCTACCAGCCGAAGCTTGGACTCCGTAGATTTTGGCCACCTTCGGCTCTTTTTACGGAAGTCTACCAGCCGAAGCTTGGACTCCGTAGAGTGTGGTTTTGGGCTCTTTTACGGATGCCTACAAGCCGATGGCCTGGGCTCCGGATTATGCCAGCCCCCACACCGGAGGCTTCGACTTTATGGGTACGAAGTCCGGAAATACCTCCCAGCTTGATAACACTTCCCTCTCGAACGACTTCTGTCCCAGCGCGTCCGCTCGGGAGACTAGGAGCGTCAAGGGGAAAGTTAAACCACCGGGTGTATGCTTTATTAATTTAGAGGTGATTACAAGCGGATTACAAGGAGCCCTTATGCGAAGTATCGCTTTAGGTGCTCCGCATGCCAAGTATGTGCTAACTCTTCACCTTCTAAATTAGCTAATTTAAATGAACCAGGGCGCCCCGAGCGGACGATTAGATATGGACCTTCCCATTTATTGCCTAGCTTCCCTGGTGCTATAATGCTTCGTAGAACAAGATGACCCGGTCTTAACTTGCTGAGCTTAACCTTCGGGTCATACCAAGTCTTCGTCTGCTGATGATACTTAGATAAATTGGCTACAGCTCGAAGCCTTGTTTCTTCTGACAAATCTAACGAAGCTTGTCTTTCTTCTTCGATGTCTGGTTCGGTGCTGCGAAGTGAGCCCCCTTTGAGCTCCGTTGGAGTCATAGCTTCATCTCCGAATAGTAGTCTGAACGGAGTAAAACCTGTGGACCTTGTTTGCGTAGTCCGAATGGACCACAGAATCTTCGGAAGCTCTTCGGTCCACAGTCCCTTTGATAATCCTACTATTCTTCGATTTAGCCCTGATAAGATATTTCCATTGGCTCGTTCAACGGCTCCATTCGACTGAGGATGTCTTACTGCAGCAAAACATAGTTGAATGCCTAAGTCTTCGCAAAACTTTCTGAAGGGTTCTGCGTCGAACTGTGTTCCATTATCAACTGTGAGATATCTAGGCACTCCGAACCGACAAATAATGTTTTTCCAGAAGAATTTCTGTACATTATTCGAAGTGATAGCTGTTAGGGGCTCTGCTTCGACCCACTTAGAAAAATATTCAATGGCTACCACTGCGAACTTCAGATTTCCCTTTGCTAACGGAAAGGGACCAATTAGATCCATACCCCATCTGGCCATAGGCCATACCGGAGCAATGACTTGAAGAGCTGTTGGTGGGCGATGACTCCGTCGACCCATCCACTGACATCCTTGGCAAGTGCGGACCAAGGTCTCCGCATCAGCTGTTATTGTGGGCCAATAAAGCCCCTGGCGAAGTGTTTTTCCTGCTAGAGCTCTAGGGGCTAAATGGCTTCCACAAAGGCCTTCGTGAATTTCTCGAAGAATTTCTTGGCCTTCGGCTTGAGATATACATCGGAGTAGAGGGGAACATACTCCGGCCTTGTATAATATACCGTTGATTAACTGATAGTTTCTTGCTCTGAGCTTTAACCTTGACAATTGGGGCTCTTCGGGCAAATTCGTTCCTCCTTGCAAAAGTTCTATGATTGAATCTTTCCAATCTGCACTAGGAATGCAGAGAATCTCTGCAGAAGCAACTTGTGGCACCGAAGGCATATTGAGCTCCTCATAGAAAGCTTCGTCAGGCACATCCACAGCTCCGGCAGCAGCCTTCGCTAAAATGTCCGCTTGCACGTTTTCAGCTCTTGGTATACTCCGAATGGAAATACCCTTGAAATGTGCTTCGATCTTGCGAATTTCTTCTAAGTACTTTGCAAGCTGTGGATGTCGGACTTGAAAACTTTTGTCTACGTGCCCTGCTACTATCTGAGAATCTGTTTTTATAATTATCCTTGTAGCCCCTAGAGCACGTGCTTTCCGGAGTCCCAATAATATTCCTTCGTACTCCGCTATATTATTGGTAGACTTAAAGTTGAGTCTTGCGGAGTACATTGCTCTTTGACCTGACGGAGAAATTAATACTGCCCCAATACCTGCTCCGGATGCTTGGAAAGCCCCATCGGAGTAAATAGTCCATACTCCGTCATCTGATTTCTCCGGAGTCAACTTCGCAGGTGGAGTCCACTCTGCTACGAAGTCTGCCAGGACTTGGGATTTGATAGCTGTCCTTGCCAGGAAAGATATGCCGAAGGGTGCTAGTTCTACTGCCCACTTTCCAATTCTTCCAGTGGAATCTTTGCTTCGGAGCATATCTCCTAAAGGATACGAAGTTGGTACAATTACATTGTGAGCCAAAAAATAATGTCTTAGCTTCCTCGAAGCCATTATCAGAGCATAAACGAACTTCTCAAGTTCGGAGTATCTTGTCTTCGCTCCTGACAATGCTTCGGATACAAAATAGACAGGATTTTGAACCAACTTCCCATTGATATCAGCTTCTCTGACAAGGACTGCGCTGACTGCTGAGCCTGTGGCTGCAAGATATAGAAGTAGGGTTTCGTCCGCAATAGGCACCGTAAGTGTAGCAAGATTGCTGAGATAATCTTTAATATCTTCGAAGCTTTTCTGACACTCCGGTGTCCATGCAAAATCTTCGGACCCTTTCAAAGCTTTAAAGATTGGCAAGCTCCTCTCCGCAGACCTTGATAAAAACCTGCTAAGTGCGGCCAGACGTCCGGTCAGCTTTTGCACTTGCTTTACATTCTCCGGAGGAGCCATCTTCTGCAGCGCAGTTATTTGAGTAGGGCTAGCTTCAATTCCCCTGCTTGAAACTAAGTACCCTAACAACTTTCCAGCCTTAGCTCCGAATATACATTTTTCGGGGTTAAGGCGGATCCCACATGCCCGAAGGCTATTGAATGTTTCTGCTAAGTCTAGGCTATGTTGGTGCTTTAAAGCACTCTTTATTACAATATCATCCATATAGGCCTCCACATTGCGACCTAGTTGATGACCTAGAGCCTTAGCAACTAATCTTGAAAAAGTAGCCCCGGCATTTCTTAGGCCAAAGGGCATTCTTACATAGCAGAAGACTCCCGAAGGAGTTACAAAGCTCGTCTTGATTTCATCTTCGCGCTTCAACCATATTTGATGATAGCCGGAATAGGCGTCAAGGAAGCTTAGTAACTCCGAACCTGCAGTGGAGTCAACTAGTTGATCAATTCGGGGCATGGGGTAGGATTCACGTGGGCACGCTTTATTCAAAGATGTGAAATCAATGCACATGCGCCACTTTCCGGAAGACTTCTTCCTGACGAAGACTGGGTTGGCTAGCCATTCCGTATGGGCCACTTCTCTGATAATCCCAGCCTTCAACAGTTTTTCAACTTCGTCCTTAGCTAGAGCAGCTCTCTCTGCGGACATCTTCCGGAGCCCTTGTCGAACAGGCCGGGCCTTCGGGTTTACAAGCAAGCTGTGCTCAATAATATCCCGATCGACTCCGGTGATATCCTCGTCAGACCAGGCGAAGACATCCAAATTTTCTCCTACAACCTTTTCCAAGGAAGTTGCAACTTCGGGAGGTAAATCTTTACCAAATTGAAAAGTGTATTCTTTACCATCTTTGACAATGACCTTCGTTGCAATCTCTCCTTCGGGACTTGGTCTTGGAAATGACTTCTTCGAAGCTTCGGAGGAGGCTGAAAAAATTTCTCCATTTTCTTGGACACTGTTTACTTGCCTCGGATCAAGAGGAGGACCATGACCATATTCTGCTCTCCGAGCTATGGCTTGATCTCCGAAGACTGTCAGAATTCCTGATTGTGTGGGCATCTTCATGCACAAGTAATTGTGATGCGCCACAGCTCCGAACTGATTCAACATGCCTCGGCCAAAGATAACATTATAAGCATACGGGGCATCCACCACATCAAAGATAACTTCTTCAGTTCGGGCTAGTAAACCTTCTCCGAAGGTTACTTCTAGGCCTATCTGGCCAAGTGCATCTAGCGGAGGTCCTGCAAAGCCTTGCAGAGGACGAGCCGCTGGGAGAAGATGCTTCCGGGAAATGCATAACTGATCGAAGGCTTGTACAAATATGATATCTGCCGAGCTTCCTCCGTCGATTAGCACCCTTCGGACTTCAGTTCCGGCAATATCAGCAGTGATAACCAATGGATCTGCATGCGGGAACTTGATACCAGCTGCATCCTCCGCAGAGAAAGATATTGGAACATGAGACCACTCCGGCATTGCAGCTGCAGATGACGAAGTCCCAATGTGGCCTACTTCTCGGACGTACTCTCTTCGCTGTCTCTTGGACATGCTTCCGAGGGTACCTCCTCCGGAGATAGGGAGAACTACTCTCTTCCCTCTATCTTGCCCTTCTTCTTGCTTCGGAGGTGGCATAACGTTGGCTACCGGAGGATGCCTTGCAGCATCAAGATTTTCTATCCGCGCTACAGCCTGGACCGGCTCCGAGCGCACTGCTGCTGCTGGACTTCGGTCGGTACTACCTCGACCCGAAGTTCTCTCCAAGTATTCTCCCCGAAGGGTAAGAATAGCCTTGCAGGTGTCAGTTGCATGGCTTCGGTTCTCTCCATGAATACAGCAAAAAAGGGTCTGGCCTTTGCCAGCCGTTTTCCCTGGCGGCCTCCAGCCGCTGGACTTGTTCCCTGCAGGCTGTGGAGCTCTTGGTGCAAACCTCTGCGGGGGTGCAATGTTTAAGACCTCAGAACGAGGGTGCTTTTGCCCTCTTCTTTTATCATGTTGTACTTCGGGGACTGGCTCTTGCGGCGAAGCCGAAGTCTTCACCTCTGCTTTAACTTCTGTCAACACTGTCGAAGTAGCAGTAGTCCTCCGAAGCCAACCTTCTTCCGACTTCGAGTACTCCTCGAAGTACGACATCAACTGTGATACTGTGGTGATGCTTTTCCGATGCAATTTATCCAGAAGGCCTTTATGACTGACGCCTTCCCGAGCCGCATCAACCACCGAGGATGTGGACAGCCCCCGAATTTGCGACTTCGTGTGAGCGAAGCGCTTGAAGTACTGCCTCAATGTTTCTCCGGGGAGCTGTTTCACTTGGAAAAGGCTTCCTGTAGACATGGGGGGCACGAAGGTGCCCTGAAAGTTACTTATGAACTTCCTTTTTAACCGTGACCAAGAATCGATTGATCCTGGCTTTAAAGACCAGAACCATCTCAACGCCACCCCTTCAAGGGCTAACGGGAAGCACTTCGCCATAGTTTCTCTGTCTCCGCCACTAGCCTCGATTGCTAGGGCATAAGAACGCGCAAACTCACTGGGATCTTCGTCTCCGGCATACTTGCTAAGCTTCGAAGCTTTGAACCTTGGATCGAAGCGAACCTTCTGAAGCTCGGGATGCAACGGAGATTCATTGTCGTAAGAGGCGTTCTCCGGGGCTTCGGGATAGTCAAGATCGTCGTCTTCGTGCACTTCGGGGATAGCTGGGGTGGCTTGAGGGCGAAGTCTGTTCGCAGCCTCCTGTCGCCACCTCGCTACCTCGGCTTGAAGATTGGCCATTTGAGTGGCCATGTCTCCAAGGCTATCTTCATCTCCTCCGGAAGGACCTTCCGGGTCTTGAGAACTGGTATGATCAGTTCCGATCGGAATGGAGGGTGGCAGAGTGGCTCCGGGCGGTCGGAGTGTAGAAGGGGTTGGTGGAGAGGTTTCGTATCCTCGAGGGATATAAGCCCCTTGCGGAGTTTGAGGTGGAGGGACAGTCGAAGGCCCTCCGACTTCAACTGTGTCGAAGGGTATTTCTCCGGAGATCCGAGAGGACCTCCGAGTGGGATTGCGAGGTGCACTCCGCTTAGGAGGCATGATGCAAGAGGTTGGTAGAGAACGAAGTTTTTTGGACTAGGTTCCCCACGGACGGCGCCAACTGTTGGCGTAAAAGATTACGCTAACAGGTTTCTGTAGAAAAGAAACTAACAAACGAAGTGTTTGCGAAGCAAACTGTTCTAAGCCTCCGAAAGGATAATAGCTTAGAATAGTTCGAAAGTGTGTATTGATTCACTTGTAAATCGGTCCCTATTACAGGGTGAAATGGGGGGTATTTATAGGCCCAAACATTAAGGAAAAGACCTATTTACCCCTCTATTACAACCGACATTAAGGAAACTATTTAGCTTCCTTAATAGGGCTAAAATGGTAAAAGACTAATCTAATAGGATAGAAGATAAGTCTTCCATCTTAGCTGGCAGAAAAGATCCTGGAAGGCTTTGGTTCGAAGATATTCTTCGAACCAATGCCAGTCTTCGAACTCCTGACGCGGTTCCAAGCCGCCTTCGAAGATGACCTTCGGACTATCTTCGAACTGGTTGGCTGTCTTCATGTTGCTTTGGCAATAACCCCGAAGATGGGATATTTTCCCCCAACAATAAGTATCTACGGTCATTCTCCTTTTTCCTTCATGCTTTCTTCCCAATGTTTCACCATTTCCCCCTGAGCTCATCGTCACCTGCTTCCAGTACTCCTTACGACCGCCGTTGTTCATCGCCTTTCCCACTGGCTCCACGTTCTAGTGACGCTAGAATGGCAACCATCAACATGATTCCTGAGGTGAGTTCTTCGACATTCTTTTCTTCTGCTTGATCCTTTTCAGTTTTCTCGCCATTTTTCTTTTTCTTATTGTTTCCCCTTTTACTTCATCTGTAGAACATACAACACCATGTCTTAATTCCAATAGACACTGACCCATCTGGTTTCTTCTTGGGCCCTTTGGCTAATCCGGACCCTACAGATTTCATAAATGCCGAAACTTGCAGAATCCCTTTTAAATATTCTCCCATGCATTCTTCTGACTAGGACTCTGGTTTTGATTCCTTTCCTTCATCCATCCCTAGATGGCACGACTGGTATCTTAGGGTATCAACTACTTACTGTATCTTTTGGGATGAGATTACCATCGGTCATTGCATCGCCCTTTCTCTTGCTGAACCGTATTAGAACGAGCCAATACTAGCCACCTCCTATTATTTCTGGTCCAACGCCCTGAACGCTTTTATTTTTGGCCATGGGCTGATGACCCCCACTCTACTTGATGTTTTCTTTCTAACTTATCTTGACATTGTCTCACCGGTCAATCCCTTCTCTTTTCACTTCAAACCAACTCATTGACTCAGCATTAACTTAACTGATATCTAGGGTCGATATATTGCGAGGCATAATAAGAAAAATGACCCTGTAGATACCCGCAAACATATTGCTTTCTTCAATCTCTAGTTGGAGGAGTTTGCCTTTTGCTTATAGGCTCTGGCCCCAACCTTTCAATTTCAGATTCTAGCTGAATAGCTTGCTGCCCACGTATGGCCCCAACCTCCTAGGGGCCACCTACCGCCTCATTCACCTCGTGTCAGCCAACCTATCGGCTGGCAACCCCATCAGCTGCCGTAGCAGCCCTTGGTGGTTCCTCCAAATCTGGCTCAATGTTTGTACAACCGATGTCATCGGAGGACCCCTTCTTGCTCAAATGAATTTTCTTACCGATTTTCTAGAATCAGCCATTCCCACCTATCGTCGTTGCTCTTCTTTGGGCGAGGCAGCAACATGCTTTTGCGCTTTTCCTTTGTCTCCTATAGCCTTGGCCGCTTTATTCAAGAGATTCTACCTTGGATTTTCTAATGGGGCCATCTGATTTCCTTTCGGGTATCACTCAGAGTTCAAACACCCCAATCAGCTAGTCCTGTCTAATGTATCCCATGACGAAGAATTTCTTCGTATCTTTTTAGCTGCATTTTTACCTTGCCTACTCCCTATGACCTTACCAACGAGCATCCTCGGCAATGCTCCTATGAGTTCTACCGCCCATCGGTCTCTACAAGGCAATTAGGTTTCGGTCAGCTCCCACCCCATCTCTTTTTTGTTGGTCAAATTTGATCTTGTGGGAAAATCAAGCGTGTCTTAGAGTCGGACCGCCTCTCCCATATGACCGATGAGATCGTTGTTGGTGACCTCGTCTCCTGGACAACCTACTGGGCGCCCTCCACCGTCTTCCACTGATGGTGGGGTGAAGTGAAGCAGCACATCTTCAATCGTTCCTCACTGATTTATCGGGAACTGCTTTACCTCGGCAATGCCGATGCGGGGCCAGAGGTGGATACTTTGACTCATCCTCTTGTTTATTTTCACCATATTTCTTTATCTGACTAACTTCGCCTTTTGTAGGAAGACGACCTTGATGTTCCCCTGGTGAGCTCTAGTGGTCGGCCGATACGATACGAACCAGTATCAGCCACTATGAACTTGGGTGTTAGTGCCCTTACCCCTACAATGTGGATAAATGGAGGATGGTCTTGAGGTTGTTGGCCGCATCGCTGGAGCTTGATCGGCCATGGGTAGACGAAACGATCTAGCAACGAAGCTGTAGAAAGTCCGGATAAAGGTTGTCGAGAAGGCATGTGACATGGCCTCCTACCCGGCCTCGGTTGGGGCCGAAGAGTGCTGGCTCACTTATTCCATTCGTCCCGCGGAGCGCCGATGTTGTTCGTCTTGTGCAGTGTCGATGTCGCTCCCACCGAATGCTGGGCCACCCTTCGAGGCAAGGGTGTAGTTAGGTCATAGATGATTAGTGCTACTCGATGGGCTTTTTGTATAGGGCCTTTTGACTTGTAACATTAAATTTCCTTCCGCAATATACTTATCCTTGAATCCTCGGAATTGAACTTGAGCTTTTTGCATATGGGTGTGATGCTTCGACATTGGCTGTCTAAAGGTGATACCATTAGTATCGGCTATCTTGCATGTAGATTTATAGGTATTTATCCAAATGCTTGGAATGTATTTCTTCAAGTATTTTCAATTCAACTCTTTTCCGAATACTTCTCTGTCCAAACTTTCGAGCAAATAGGCGTTGCTAGGTACCACTCGAAGTATCCAAAATTGTCCTTCCCAATTTGGGACTACTTACCGAATCGATTGTCCTTAGACCAGATTGGTTGGATAAGTTTCCATACAAGTTCTCCTTGTTCAAATGATTTCGGTACAACCTTCTTATTGTAGAATCTGGCGATCCTTGCTTTATTTTCCTCAACTTTCTCAAGGGCTCTTAATCGGATCCGTGCTAGATCGTCTAGACCGTCCGTCATTAGATTATAGTAGTCATCGGTCGTGAGTTGGTCTTGCAATGAGATCCTTCTTGAGCCGATTGTTGGGGGACTAAGTTTTCCCTTAAACAGGGGCCAAATGACGTCAGCCTCCGGCGGCCTTCGGCCCGGAGCCCGACACTGTCGTAGCATGTCTCTATCTGGTGAAGTTATTTCTAAGTCTCCAAGTTCTTTTTGGAACCCTCTAGAGCAAGGCCTCTGAACCCCTTTCGGAATCCTCCGGAGCGAAGCCTCCAAGCTCCCTTTGAAGTTTGCTAGAAGCCAAGTCTCAAGCTAGTTTCGGAGTTAACCTCCAAGCTTCCTTCGGAGTTAGCCTCCGGGCTATCTTCGGAGTTAACCTCTAAGACCCCTTCGGAGCTATCCAGAGCCAGTCTCGGGACCCTCTTCAGCCAATTCGAAGCTAAGTCTCCGAGAACCTACTTCGAAGTCCACTTCGGAGTGTCCTTCGAAGCCTTCTTCGCATTCTCCGCCCAAAGAACTCCGGTCACTACTCCGAACCCTGAAAATAACTGTACTTCGCTACAGTGTAGAAGTCATACCAGGGGCCCCTCTGCCCCTAGTATGTTGTTTAGCTAGTCAAGAAGTGATGTTTATCTGACACGTCTATAAAGTTGTAAAGCACTTTGTACAGTAGACTAGCCTTTTCCCTTTTTGCCCCTATAAAGCCTATGACTTATAGAGGGCATTTAGGTCTTTTCTTTGGCCTGTGTGCCTATAAAAGCAGGGCCAAGCCCTTGTAATAGTTCAACTCCTCCAGGGCCATGAAAGCCTCTGGATCCACTAGATTCCACCAAGGCATACTATGCCAAATCCACCACAAACTGGATGTAGGGCTATTATCCCTTTGGGGAGGTCCGAACAAGTATAAATCTTTTCTCCTTCTGAGAGAACCCTTTGAGGTTCATTTTACACACCATATACACATACAAAACCTATGCTATATCTAACACAATTGCTACAATAGTTGGCGCCATCCATGGGGACCTTAGTCCTATAAGCTAAGTTCTCTGCCACTGTCTGCAATTCTAAGTGCGCTTGAGGGGGGAGCTTCAAAGCTTTCTTGCTTCACGCATCCTCCGGCAAGGGGCTTCGGGTGCAGTTCGAAGGACGTCTTCGCCTTCCTCCATCCTTCGCGCTATGGAGCTCACCCTCTAGTAAGGGGCTCCGCTTCGCGTGTCAAAGGCCGTCAAAGACCCAGGGGCTATGAGGCAAGCTTTCACCCGCTTTACGAGGTATGTACACTGTCGAAGCATCCCTTCGATGTACAAATCTGCAATTACCTTAATATAAAATCGAAGCCCTGCTTCGCCTTAAGTCGAAGCCTTGCTTCGCCTTTAAAGCAAACTTTTGCTCCATCTTGTTAAAAGTCGAAGCCTCCCTTCGCGTTTTAAAATCGAAGCTTTGCTTCCTTTTCTTTCAAAAACCGAAGCTCTGTTGTGTCCTTCTCAAGATCCAAAGCCAACAGCCTCGTTCTTTTAAGAACTAAGGTTTCCATCTTTGTATTGTTAAGGACCAAAGAACGACTTCGAAGACTTTAAAATCCAGAGAAACCCTCCGAAGGCTACACAGCGCCTCCAAGCCTGTAGCAGTGGGCTTTGAGACTTTCGAGCGACCACTCGGCAAGTCCGGGATTCCAGGCTCCGGCCTAATGCATCCCCGGGTCGAAGGTGGCCTAGGGTCATAGGTGACCTAGAGTCAAAGGTGACTCAACCTATCACAGGTTCGGTGAATCCATACCAATATCCTTTTCACTATAGGATCAAGCTCAAGAAGCCTTGCTTCACTATCTGATCATGCACTGAGGACTCGCTTCGCGTGATGTGATCTAATCTAAAAATTAAGCATCTCAAATTCATGCTTCGCTTAAAATCTAAGTGTGTTTCGGAGCTTCGCTCACGAACATTATCCAAATCCAAGCATGCCGAAGCATGCTTCGCTTAATCTGGCTTCACTGAAGCCTTGCTTCACTCCAATTAATGCATTCGAAGCACAAAAGAGGCCTTCGCTTGACGCGATATAAGCGTCCGAAGCCGCCAAAAAGGCACACCCTTTCGCATTTTTATTGCCCGCACCAGCAATGACTAAGTCCCTAGCTGCCACGCGCAAGGGGGGAATTATGCATGCAAAGTGTGTGAATGTAATGCGCAGTATGAGCGTGACAAGCTAAAACATTTGAAACATTCAAATCATGCGAAGCATGCAGACGAAGTATGCAAATACAACAAATCTCATTCATTGAATGATAATTTAGAAGTATGTTGCAAATACACTTCGAAAACAAAATTATGAGTAGTCTACATCTAAGCCTAAGAAAAAGTGAGCTCGAGGTCCCGACACTCGCTTGCTCTTCTTTTGGCCAGGGCCCCCTCGGCTGGACGAAGCCTCGTCAGAGTCTACTCTCCCACGTCCGGTTCGTCCAAACCCCGAAGCCCGCGGACCTCGTCTTCCACTTTGCAAGTTTGTCCAAGTCTGTGAGATAGGCGGTGCCGTATCGAAGGCAGAAAAGTCTAAGGCTTCATTTCCTGCCAAGGCCGTTCGCGAAGGCTGTACCCCCTCACCATGTAAGTCTACTTCAAAGAAACTTAAGTCTGGCGAGGAGGAAGAACTCCGAAGGGGCTCCATCTTCACGGTAGCCAGCAGCTCCTAGGCTACTTCGGAAATGGCTTCGCCGTTAGGCCCCCTCGGAAGTTTGAACCGAGGGGGGGCCTTCAGACCTAGCTACCTCGAGGACCACCCATAATTGGCGAAGTTCTTCAGAGTCCTCAAGTACTTCGAGGTCAACATTTGAAGGTTGAGCCTGGGCAGGTATAAAGTACCCCAACATTTATATTAATAAACTGATAAGTTTTTACAAGCCTACAGCTAAGAATTACAAAGAGCCTAAGGAGATCTACACCTTCGGAGGCGGAGGTGCCGACGTCGAAGACTGAGGTGGCGAGGCCTGTGCCCTGGCTCGGCGAAGGCGGATGGCCTTCTGGAGTTCGAGGACTGCTTCGCAGCCTTGGGCCTTCCAAGTCTCCGAAAGGCGGCATCAGGCTCCGCGGACGCCTACCGGAGGCGTCACTAGGTGTTGGCCTCCGAAGGCCACCGGAGTCGCCGAGGTCGCTGCTTCGAGCTGGTTGCACCCTGAGTCGTGAAGCATTTGCAACACTCCTTGACCCGCCACTCGGCCGGCCATCAAGGTGAAGCCCTTCAGGGATTGCTCTGCCGTCGCAGCCACCACCTTCAAGAAATTGCCGCGGTCTCTGATTGGGTCACAAAGGCCGAAGTCTGGAGCTCGACACTCGGTCCCTACTTGTTCAAGGACCTTGGTCAAGCTCAAAGTGGCTTTGTTGACGTTATGAACGACGAAGTCTTGAAGGCAATGGCCAGCTTGGCGAAGCTTTGAGTTCTCCTGCGCCAGCTGAGCTCTGGCATTCTCCGAAGCTTGAAGCTCCGCCCGAAGCTTGTAAGTCTCCAAGGCCAAGATTTCCCTCGCCTTATTGGCCTCGGCCCTCTCCGTCTCCGGTGAGGCTTTGGCCCGCCTTCGCTTCTCGGCTTCCACCGAGACTTCACGTCAGAGGGCATCCCTCTCCTCTGCCAAGCGCGTCATCCGCCTATCCGCAGAGGTTGATGCTGCAGCGTTCAGTTCGAAGGCCTGAAAGAATTGAAGAAAATCATAAGTGTTGATTGAAGAGCAAGCACGACTCGAAGGCTATATAGGACTTCGCTCACCTGGATGAGGGCTTTGTTTGCATTTATGAAGAGGTCCATGGGGCTCGAGCGGCTGAGTTGAGCCACCAAGCCCCCTGCCTCTGTAGCCGCACAACCTTCTTGAAAATCATGGATGGCCACCTTCGTCACGGTCCCCTTCGCCTGCAGAGGCCAGACAATCTCCTCCACCTCAACCTCCGATGTAGGCTCCAGCGGAGCTGGGCTCCGGTCCACCACCTCGATGTGCTCGTCGTCTCGAGGGTCCCCTTCGTCATGACCGTTGCCTCCATCTTCTTCAGATGAGGAGCTGTCAAACTCCGAACTGCTGCTGCTACTGCTGTCGGAGGCCTCCGCCGGCTTCGGTGCGGTGGACTTCGCACTGGCATCGTCTTCTGCAAAAAAGTTCAAGTCAATATCCACGTATGAAAAGAGAAGTATGTTTAAAGTGATTACCTTCGTCGGAGATCTCTTCGAAGGTGGAGGGGTCGATGAGTTTACCCCAATCCTTTTGCTTCGAAGTTGGCGCCTCAACCTCTGCGCCCAAAGTCGTCATCGTTGCGGCCTTCGCCACCACTTCGGTAGCTACTACCAGAGCCCTTGTTGGCTCCGCTCCGGTTCTAGGGTTCATGACCGTTTCCTCCTCCGCAGTAGAGGCTTCGGTCGCTGGGACCTCCGACCGAGCCCTCGAAGCTTCGGGTTCATCGTCATCCACCCTCTTCCTCTTGGAGCCGGTCGCCGAGGGCACAAGGTTGGAGAAGTCTAGCATAGCCTGGACCCCTTCGACACCGAGCAAGGTCCACACTCTGTTCCAGTGCTCCTAAGTCCCCACCAAAGCAAGTCGCTGGGTCTGCTCCTCAGGTGTCGGGGCTCCAAAAACACACTCCGCTGCCATGATGGCCTCCTCCGGAGTCCTCACTTCAAGAGCGGCTTCATCAAGATTCCAAGTCAGGGCAAAGTTTTTGGCGAAGTATGAAAGTGGAAAGGCTTCGAAGTCTTACCAAGGCGTTCTGTTGCCACCTCGTTTAGGCCCCTGGGCCCGAAGGTTGAAAGAGGCCCTCCGGCCAAGAGCACGCAAGGGGGCTGAGCCGAAGGGTGATAAACTCCTCCGAGAGGTCTCTCATGCTCATCTTCTAAGCCACCTTCCGAAAGAGCAGGATCCTCGAGCGAAGGGTGTCGGGGCTCGTCTTCACCATGCCTTCGCGTCGGTAAGAGATGAGCGTGTTGGTACTCTGAAGGGGAGAGTTCGCGCCAATGGAGGCGTAGAACCACTCTTGATCCCACCTCGAGTACCACTTGCTGTTGGTGGCCCTCGCTGGGAAGGCGTCCTGATACTCCCTCCGAAGCTGGAAGTTGGCGCATCTGAAGGCCAAAGCCCTCTTGACACATTCTGATCCCTCTCTCGGCTTTGGCTGGCAGTTGGTGTCATGAAGAGCTACGAAGACATCGGCGTGCCCCTCGCAGCCTTCGGCCCTCATGGCCCATTCAAACACTACTATCCTCGCAATGGCGTTGGGCGACAATTGAGGAAGCTCGAGGTTTTAGGCCTTCAATACTTCGCTCAGCATCCCCACAGCTGGCAATCTGAGGCCGGCTTCGAAGAAAGCCTCGAACAGTACCACTTCGTTAGCCCGAGGCCTCGGTATGGCCTCCAACTTCTCCGGCACCCGAAGCTGGATCTTCGACGATATCCTCCCCGCACAGGCCCTTCGGATAGACTCCTCTGTTGAGATCGAAGCCCTCATCTCCAAGGTTTGTTAAAACTTGTTTGATGGTGACCGAAGATCCCTCGGCCCCAACCGCCTCGCTGCAGGCTTCGATTCTGTTACAACCACTGCCTGCGCTTGGGCAGAGCTCGAACTCGAGCCCAAGGCAAAAGCCTTCGAAGCAACTTTCTTCGGCATTTTTGTGGAGCTTCGGCGCGAAGGGCGCGAGGGCTTGTGAAGTGGACTCCGCGCGAAGCTAGGGATGAGGAGAAGAGAGCGAAGGATGCAAGGCGTTGAGAAGAAAGCAAATGAGAGGTGTGTCAAAGCCGTGCGCGGTAAACCCCTATTTATAGGCGGTAAAAATCCCGACAGTTCACATGCCGAAGCCGCTGATAGGTGGGCCTCAAGCGAAGCTGAAGCGAACCGGTGCACTGTAACGGTCAATTTTATAGCCGTTGTGAAGTCAGCTGATCTCCCCGAGGTCATTCTGACAGTCGAGGCAGTCTCCAGAGCCAGTCTCTGGACCCTCTTCAGCCGATTTGAAGCTAAGTCTTTGAGAACCTACCTCGAAGTCCACTTCGGAGTGTCCTTCGAAGCCTTCTTCGTAGCCTCCACCCGAAGAACTCCGGTCACTACTCCGGACCTAGAAAATATCTATACTTCGCTACAGTGTTGATGTCATACCAGGGGTCCCTCTGCCCCTAGTATGTCGTTTAGCTGGTCAAGAAGTGACGTTAATCTGACACGTCTGTAAAGTTGTAAAGCACTTTGTGCAGTAGACTAGCCTTTTTCCCTTTTTGCCCCTATAAAGCCTATGACTTATAGAGGGCATTTAGGTCTTTTCCTTTGGCCTGTGTGCCTATAAAAGAAGGGCCAAGCCCTTGTAATAGTTCAACTCCTCTAGGGGCATGAAAGCCTCTCGATCCACTAGATTTCCCCAAGGCATAATATGCCAAATCCACCACAAACTGGATGTAGGGATATTATCCCTTTGGGGAGGTCCGAACCAGTATATATCTTTTCTCCTTCTGAGAGAACCCTTCAAGGTTCATTTTACACACCATATACACATACAAAACCTATGCTATAGCTAACACAATTGCTACAACACCGATGTTATTTTCCCATGGTAATACTACTTCATTGCCATAGACTAATTAATATTGTGGTATTTGGGTGGATGAGTGACGCGCCATCCAATAAGCCCAGAGTGCTTCTAATAGATTTTGGTGCCAACGCCTCGGTTGCTCCTTAATTTTACACTTTATTAACATGATCAAACTCTTATTTGATGCTTCCGCTTGACTGTTGGCCTGCACATAATATGATGATGAATTTAAAAGCTTGAACCCCATACCGGCTGCGAATTGCTGGAACTCCTCTGACACGAAAATTGTCCCTTGATCTATGGTGATGGTTTGTGGGATCCTGAACCGATATATTATATGTTCTTTGATGAATTCAATAGAATCGGTGGATGTAAATTTCTTGAGCGGAATGGCCTCTACCCATTTCGTGAAATAATTGGTGGCTACTATTATGAACTTGTGACCCTTGCTTGATGCTGGGTAAATTTGGCTGATCATATCGATGCCCCACCCTCTTAAGGGCTAGAGTTTAATTATCAGGTTAATTGCCAATGCAGGTGCCCTATGAATAGCTCCAAACTCCTGCTAGTCCTAACATCCCTTGTAATACCTTATACAGTCTTCTACCATGATCAGCTAAAAGTAATCTGCTCTCCAAAGAAACCACTTCATATTCTGAGCCGACTGGTATGTTCTGCATATTCCATTGTGTACTTCACACAACACCAATTTTGCTTCCTCGATGCTTATGCAATTGAGGAGAACCCTATTGGTTGTCCGATGGTATAAATCTTTGCCGATCATGACATATTTTGTTGCTTTATATCTGAGTTTTTTGCATGCCTATGTTCAAGGATTCTCCAAATAGTTAATGATGTCGTAGCTCCAATCACCATCTTCTATCTCTGCGATCTATACCTCAATTGGTCTGGCCATAGGCTTATATCCTAATGCCGTTTTGGAAAAATCATTCGCTTATGAGTTCTGATCTCTCAGAATATGAGTGAGAATTACGCCTCAAAAACTTGTCATTATAGCCTCCACCAATTGTGGTATTCTTTTAATACGTCATCCTTGCATTCATACTCATCTGATTATTGCTTCATAACTAACAAGGAGTCCCCGAGAATTTCAACTATGTCGGTGCCCACTTCTTTAAATAGCTGTAACCCTTTAGCACTGCTTCATACTTGACCTGATTATTGGTGGAGAACGACTTGATGGTGTACGGAAACTCAAATGATGCCCCCCGAGAGGAGATGATTACCAGACCGATACCACATCCGTTCTGGAACACCGATTCATCGAAGAACAACGTCCATGGTGCCGGCTCAACATGGGTGGCCTCATCCCTGTGCTGAACTATGAAATCTGCTATCACTTGCCCTTTTACTGCCTTAGTCGATTCATATATGAGATCAAACTCGTTTAGTGCGAGGACCCATTTCCCGATACGTCCTTTTAATACTAGGGCTGATAGCATGTACTTAATGACATCGGCCTTACACACTATGGTGCATTCCATCGAGAGCAGGTAATGTCTCAACTTGGTGCATGTGAAGTACAAACATAAATAGAGCTTCTCCACTACAGGGTATCGGTTCTTAGCGTCTAGTAGCCTCCTGCTGAGATAGAATATTACCCTCTCCTTCTTATCGACCTCCTGAATCAGAACTGCCCCCCGGTGACTTCGTTATCGGCTGATAAGTATAACCTGAACGGAGTTCCTTTCCATGGTGGCATTAATATTGGTGGTGAACTTAAGTACTCTTTGATTTCGTCAAACACCCTTTGTTGTCTCCCCATGCAAACTCCTAATCAGGCTTCAACGTCAACAGCGGAGTGAATGGCTCTATTTTCTTTGAGAGATCAACTATGAACCTTTTGAGAAAATTTATCTTCTCGATTAATGACTGCAATTTAGTTTTGTCGGTAGGGGGTTGAGTATTCTTAATTGCTTCGATACTACACTAGATTATCTCAATTCCTCTTTCGTGCAGAATAAATCCCAGAATCTTCCTCGCCGATACACCAAAGGCACACTTTTTGGGATTCATTTTTAACCCGTATTTCCTAGCCCTCTCTAGAACATGACTTAGATCAACCACGTGGTCTTGAATGCTGCTTGACTTTACCATGACATCATCAAAGTATATTTCCACTAACAGGCCGAACAAGTCGTGAAAAATATAGTTCATGGCTCTCTAGTAAGTCGCTCCAGTATTTTTCAAACTGAAGGTCATCACCACCCACTCAAATAGTCTGATAGCTCCCGGGCATCGGAAGGCCGTCTTATGGATGTCCTCGTTAGCCATGAAGATCTGATTATATCATGCATTTCCATCCATGAAGCTGATAATCTTGTGACCCAATGCGGCATGCACCAGCAAGTCTGCGATCGGCATTGGGTACTCATCCTTTGGGGTTGCTTTGTTTAGATCTCTGAAATCAACACATATCCCGAGCTTCCTACTTTTCTTCCATCCTGGTACAATATTTAACACCCATTCTACATACCGACATGGTATTATGAACCCTGCATCATATAACCTTGTTACCTCGTCTTTGATATCTAGGTATATTTCTACTTTGAATCGCCGAGGTGACTTCTTGAATGACTGGTATCCCTATTTTATTATTAGACGATGTTCTACAATCGATCGTCTTAAACCTGGCATTTCATGATAATCTCATGCAAAGCAATCCCAATACTCTTGTAGTAATGCGATTAGTCCATTTTTATCTCATCGGGGAGTTGGGCACTTACAAAGGTTGGCCTCGGTTTGTCACCAGGTCCGATGTCTACTTCCTAGAGCTCGTCGACTGCGGACGAACCCTTGACCGAGTTTACCCCTTGCGTGGGATCAAAATAGCGACTAGAGGGAGGTGAATAGGCGCCTTAACAGTTTACCCTTGACCAATGCTCAACCCATCTCTAAAACTCAAGAATCAAGATTCAAAACATGTTCAAAAGTGAAAACAACCCTAAAAGCAATCTTAGGTCTATATCGGAGTTTGAATTGTTGATTTAGTTAGTTGGTATTTGAAACACCGAAATTCACTGCCTAGATCGGCAATTGGTTTGCCGATAGAAAGATATCAGAGAATGATTAGTCGACAAAGATCAGAACATTCAAAAATGAGCCTAAAGATTCATTCTACTGCACTCAGTTCATTTTGCGGGCCTTTGGTCAAAGATTCAAGAAAACTCACCACAATGAGTCACAATGAGCACAATATTAGATCAAAAACTAATTCTGAAAATAATTAAAGTTTATGAAATCAAAATGTTCAGACCAACATTGAATACAGATTCAGATTTTTCACACATATTGATAGATAGGAACACTACACATCAATACAGAAGATAACAAAGAATGAAACTGAAATTAAACCTTCTGAATTAAACTGTATACTCACACAATTTTTCAGATCAGACATAAGTATAGTACTCAGATTGAAACATTTCAGAAGACTACAGAGACTGTGATTGATCAGGAGATAATCAGATGCAACTGTAGTTTAAACACTATTCAGATCAGATACATGTACACAAGTAGATAATTAGAATAGTTATCTGGACAATTAGCTCTTAAGCAATCAGATCTGCAATGATATTTTGCAATTGTATTACAGCTTTAAAATGAATGTCAATTTAGTTCAGGAATCATTGAAGCAAGATTCATCAATCAATCAGTTTCAACATTGAAAATTCAGAATCAATTAGTCAAGATCAGTCCCAATTGAGTAAAACAATACTGTTTTTTAATTCTAGAAGACTGTACTCAGATTCAGCAAATTTTCAGTACAAAATTTCAAATGAACAATTAAATTTTCAGTAAGTAGTCCACTTTTTATCTACTGCATTACTACTGCAAGAAAGTGATAGATTACAACTGCAATCTAGAATAGATCCTTGACAAATGAATCTGAATAGTAGTAAAATCTGAAGAAACTGAATGAACTGATTTCAGTAATATGTGAAGAAGATGTTCACAGTTAATTCAATTCTGATCTAGACACAAATACAAGAAAAGTAAACTCCTGATTTGGAAAGCTTGACTAGAAGTTTTCAATAGTAGCAAAGTTGTAGAATATCACTATTCAATTTTAGGCAAGAATACTTCCGAAAAATTCTCACTAGAGGACTGATCCTGGAACAGATAGAAACCAAAGATTGTACTCAAAAGAATGATTCAAGTGCTGCTCATGTCCTGATAACAGTATTCTCTATACTTTCAATTTCACTTTTTACCAAAGCAAAGTTGGAACACATATCTTGAAATAAACAACTACAGCAAAAACTCTTCTCCCATTTAGTCAGTATTCAGCAATAAGTTGGATGAAAATCAGGAAAACAGAGACTGTTACTACTTTTCAATTTCAGAGATCAACTATGATCAAACATTGAAATTAAACTCAAAGAGCTCTTGACCTTGTAGTCTGAACAATGCTTCAGGTAAAATACTTCAGAACATAAAGCATCAGTGAACCATCAGAACAATAAGCATCTAAGATGCTGTAGCAAATCAGATAAAGAACCAATAACTTCAACCTATAATTCAACTCCTTCTGTCTACAAGAGCTATTCTCAGCACACAAACTATTCCTAGACACTTAGATTATGCACCAACAAGATCAGCAAAACAGAATCAACAAGAATCAAGTTGAAAGTCTCCTAAGAGTGCTGTAGCAAAATAGAAGATAAACAAAAAGCAACAGTTCCAGCCGAAGCACACAGATCAGATGACAAACGTAACAGTATGTAGAAATTCTAGACGATGAATAGTAGTGCCGATTTCTAGGAGAAATGAAAAGAGGCACACCTTGTGTATTTGATGATCAGCAATTCATCTCTTGGACAACTCCTGTAGCCCAATCGACAAGATGAGCAGATCCCTGGAAATCAGATGCTGGCGGCTAGGGAGAAGGAAATTTCTGGAGTTTTCTGGATTAGGTGCTCAATTCTCCCATCAAAAAGACAACCATACAAGTTGTAAAGGCAAAAAGATTTGTATTAAAAAGTTGCAGCCCAACCCTATGGTATGTAGGCCTTTAAATACGGATACCCTAGGTGGAAATTTTACAAAAAGACCCTCAAGTTTTTAGAATAACAAAAAGACAAGGAGTATTTTTAGAATTGTATATTCTGAAAAATACTCACATTAGACTCTACTTTCTTTTATTAAAACTTGAGTCTACTCTTTTAATATATTTTTAGAAATTTGGAATTCCTGAAAAATACTAAAAGTTTACACTTACTCTAAAATACTAAACACAAAAGACTCCTAATTATTGAATTTGAAACATTTAGAGATGAGACGGTTTTTAGCAAAAACTGACAAAGCCTCCTCGATCGTCGACGACCGTCGTTCGTCCGTGAACTCGACTGCCATCAAGTCTCTCCCGCTCTCGATCCCTAGAGCTGCCTTGTCACTTGTACTAGCTTCCCTTTCATTGACTCGAACGACACCTCGTCTTGATTAACTGTCATCCCAAGTCCTACTTGATCTCCATGCATACATCTGAGGTCACTCTCAACTTCGATAGACATCCTCGACCATATGGCATTAGACTCCCTGTCTAACCCTTATCCCTTGCCATCGACAGTTGACGAGTATCTCAACCCTGCACACACAAGACTCTCCCGCTCTCGATCCCTAGAGCCGCCTTGTCACTTGTACTAGCTTCCCTTTCATTGACTCGAACGACACCTCGTCTTGATTAACCGTCATCCCAAGTCCTGCTTGATCTCCATGCGTACATCTGAGGTCACTCACAACTTCGACAGACATCCTCGACCATATGGCATTAGACTCCCTGTCTAACCCTTATCCCTTGCCATCGACAGTTGACTAGTATCTCAACCCTGCACACACAAGACAAACACAAACACACACACACACACACTCCCAAGCATCCATACATGAACCTCATGGCAAAACCCCATCAATCACTCATCATAACCCTGAACCACAGTGAAGATCCTCACTAGGTTCCTCACCCTGCTTCATAGATGTCGTCTTCATAGGGTGAACTTGGGCTGCTTACTGTAGGTCGTTTTGACTTCATCATTTATAACTTTAATGCCATCATTGTCCCAAATCTTGCCTGATGGATGGACAGAGTTTGGATCCCACTAGATGTGCTAAAAAGCGTGTTGGTGTCTTTTTGGTCACACTTTGACACACATGTGGCCTGGGAGATCTGTTTAACTCCAGTGCAGGTCCTATAATCTTAGAAAAAGGGTTTAAGGCATACCAATTAGTTTGACCCTACAATTGATAAGGAAACATAAAAAATGACATTAGTAACATAGCTGATCGGTTGCCAAGCCGATGATTGTGGTGAGGATAAAACAATCTTGAGTGAATAACGCCAATCGTCCATAAGGCCGATGACCAAGGCAGAGCGACCGGGGCAAACACGCCATCAGGTGATGAGATGGACAATTTACGCATATGGGCCGATGAGCATTTCCCGATGGCAGATAGGATATAACATTTAATTAAAGATAACCTATCAGCTTGTACTCTGACCGAAATAAATAAAACACACCAGATAACATGTCGGTATCATCAAAATCATCACAATAACAAGATTGGACCTAACCAAGACAATAGCTAGTTACGATGAACTTAACTATATTCAAAGTATGGGGCACACTTTATTTAGATGAACAATATACAACATGAAGAAGATACAATAGAAAGAGATGTCAAACCTAATTAACCGATGAAGCTTCAAACTACCACACCTAAATCACATCAATCTAAGAGATCAAATTAATGAAGCCTTAGACCTAGCCAATACACCGAGATAAATCAGCGATCGTAGTGTTTCAGCCGATGCCTCAAGAGATCAAATTGATGCAGCCATGAGGACACTGACCTAGTCAATACGATTGTCAGGGTGGCAGGACTCACTTCTTCGCCGGAGATCGGAACGATGCAGCCCAGCTTCGTGTGCTGAATCCCTCTAGGATTAACGTTTGGAAGCCAAGGGTGGCGATGCGCCGAAGAGTTGTTTGTAGGGTTGGTTGTTGTTTTTGACCTAAGGGATACATATTTATAGTCTGGAGACTTGCCACCCAAGTAATCTATCCTAACCGATTCTGGATAATCTTCATCTTCTCACCATCGACTGCTTCATATCCAGTCATGTTGTAACGGACAGGCTTCTTTGACCACCTTTGACTGGACTCCCTTTGAATCTCATTGACCGTGCGACATACCTTGTGGGCCCTGGTGAAGGATATGCCCAAGAAAATTCCGTGTATCGGATGTTTCGATAGGTAGTATTAGAATTCCGATTATTTTCTAGTCTTGAGTTAGAGAGAAAATATTGCTTCGGAAGTTTCGATATGGTATCGGAAGTTCCAGTGAGCCAAAAGTTCCAATTTGGAATTACAGAGAATTGTACTGGTCGGAAGTTTCGATATGGTACCAGAAGTTTCGAGGTGGGCGAAAACAGATTGGATCTATTGGGCATTGTACTGTACTGGGAAACCTAAAATACCCTGTCGGAAGTTCCGATCCAGGATCAGAAGTTCCGACATGGGCGAACAGATAGGATCTGTTACAGATTTGAGGGTTTCGAGATGAGCATGACCAGGGGGCTATCGGCCCTATAAAAGATGAGGAGGACATTTTGGAACAGAGGAATAAGCCTAGATTAGACCTAGCCACCATAGGCTCCTCTCCTTCCTTTCTTGATCTCAATCATTGAGGTCAAGTATCTCTGTCTCTCACGTGCGGTGCTAGCACTCTACCGTGGGAGGAACTCGATCCCTATATGTGTGGATACCATGGAGGCGTTGCTCCAACAGTGACGCTCATGGACATCTTCATGTTAACGACTACATCATCTTCATCAATCGGATCGGTGACGGACCGCAAGGACGAACCAAGGATAGACTTGACACGCTACTCCGACATCTTCTTCCGCTACACCTAGCGTGTCTCATGCTAGAAGGTAACAATCTATGATCTCGCATGCGCATGAGTCTTCAACTTAGGGCAGAAATTTTGAATTTACTAGCTAGCATTGCTCCCTATTCCCCAACAGTGGTATCAGAGCCTACGTGCGTAGTGTTCGATCTAGATACCTCATGTATGGAGATACATGGTGGAAAATAGATTAGATTTATTTCTGTTCACAGCAAATCGAAAGTTCTGATATCGAATAGTGATTCGATATAGAGATAAATTCTCGTGGTCCGGGATTCCGATATTGATCGGAAGTTCTAGTGGAACAAAAGTTCCAATGCTAGATTGGAAGTTCCGACCCACGCAAAATTTGAAATTTTGATCCTGTTGAGTTGGGTTTTTTAGATCCAGAATCAAGTCACTTGTAGATTGCTCGCCTAACTTTGTTTTGCAGAGAATGGTGTGACTGGCATGGCCTTGGATGAATGTGATGTATGAGATGCATGCAATGAATGTAAATTACATATGGCTTACGTGTCATGGTTATTTACAACCCAAGGCTGATGTAAAATTTATTACGGCTTGCATGTCGTTTACACGGTGCTTCGGCCCATGTAATTAGTATAAACTATACGAGATGGACTAGTACTCTTCATGGAGGCTAGGAGCACGCACTCAATGATGGGAGCCATGGATATGGAGATCGCCACGTGAAGAAGGCCATGCTATGTAATAGTTAATATGATTGTCTGTGATGCTTTCTTATGTTCTTGTTATACTATTCTTGCATGTTTCATGTGCACTAGGAACGTTACCATGCTAGAAATGTTTTCCCTCAAAAAAATAAGTATTGATTCTCTTCCCAATAGCTGCACCCACCAAGGTTCGTGCTCATCGATAGTGAGTCTGCCAAAGCAGGGTGCTATCTTTTATCTCAATCAGTTGGGGCAGAAGTCAGACTTCTGCAAGCATATTATTGGTTTGCTTAATGGGGCTATCAAAATGGTTTTGGGCCTTGGAGCATAGGAGTTGGGGTCGATAATTGGATGCTTATCCAACCATAAGTGTCACATACGATGTGATTAGCAAAGATTTGCTTACACTACTACAAACTGTCACTGTAGTGGCGTTGGGCGAAACCACTGTAGTCCTGGGCCATTAGATGCCCGCCACTAGAGTAGCTGGTGCTGACGGCAGCACCAGCGCCCGCCACAACTGCTGGTAAAGTAGTGGCGGTCGGTGATGACGTCAGCCCGGACCACCACTAATGTACCAATAGCAGTGGCGGGCGCTGGTGCTGCCCGCCGCTGCTAAGATGGCCGCCACTAAAGTAATGATGACATCACTTGCGACCGCCACTACTATTCTAGCTATAAATGCGCAGCGTCTTCCTCCCCGAGCTCTACTGGAGTTCGCATTCAATTTTGTCCGTACAATGGCGACAAAAATCTAGATAAAGAGGGGGGAGGCTTTGTTTTCGTTTCTTTTGAAGGATTTCATTCTAGGAGGTAAATCCATTCCGAATCTCACATTTATTTTGTATTTAATCATGTATACAATGAGTTATTATCGTTTTTCTAATTTAGGGTTTGTGAATAGAAATTTTCAAATAATCTTCCATTTACGGTGTTACCTTCTCCCAAATGAACAAATATGACCCTCCTCACAATTATTCATCACTTGTATATTGATTTACGTCATTTTAATCTCTTTTTTAATTTGATTTATGATTATAGATCTAGAGTTATGTTGTTTGGAGAGAGAGAGAAACCAATATAGTTAATTTATTTAATAATTTTTTCTGCTTAATAAGTAGTTTTAATTAAAGCATTGAGGATTTTTAATTAATGTTGTTATGAGCGATAATAAATCAATATATTTTCAATTTGTAAATTAATAAAATTAACAATAATGATTTTATTAATATTTTTTCAAATAATATATGTTTTAGATGGAGCACAGGTCCTGGATGTACTCGTCCAACGACGGAGATGTGGTGGCATATTTTAACAGAGTAACTGAATTTACTGAAGCTGCCGCACAATATGCTTCCCGTCAGAGTGAAGAGGCAATATATTGTCCTTGTAAAGTTTGTAAAAACGAAGCGATGTATCCGTGTTCTGATCGTGAAACCATACGATTTCACTTGTTGAAAAATGGTTTCGTGAAGAACTATTATATATGGACGAAACACGGTGAGATGGGCCAAAATCCTCCTGAAGATTCTGATGTGCCGCAAGATGCTCATCAACATAGAAGAGGTTGTGATCATACATCCGACATAACACATGATGATGTTGATCAACATGATGATGATGACGCCTTTGATGTGGAGGAACTGATGCGAAATGTTGCGCCTGAGGTGTTGTTGCAGAGAACTACAACCAAAGGATACGATAACTTTGAAGCACTTGACAAAGCATCAAAAAACCTTCTTTACGAGGAACGCCACGGATGCGATAAGCAGTATACTGTGTTGTACACAATTCTTGAGCTTATGAAACTGAAGGCCAGCAATGGATGGTCTGACACCAGTTTTTCAGATCTTTTACAACTCCTAAAAAAGGTTTTGCCAAAACCCAATGGTTTACCATCTGATACGTACCAAGCAAAGAAGATGATTTGTCCGTTGACTTTGGGCGTTCAGAAGATTCATGCATGCCCGAACCACTGTATCCTATATCGAAAAGAGTATGGATTGTTAGAGAGATGTCTGCAGTGCAACGCGAGTCGATACAAACGTCCAAATGACTATGCGGAGGACTACAATGACCACCAGAAGAAGAATAATAAGAGGTTGCAGAAGAGGAATAAAAATGTTATTGAAGACCATCCTGGAAAAAAGATGGAGAGGAAAGTTCCGGCCTTAGTAATGTGGTACCTACCGGTGATTGATCGCTTGAAACGTATGTTCTCTAATCCTAGAGATGCTGAACTATTAATCTGGCATTTCGCTGGGCGAAAGAAGGACGGAAAACTTCGGCACCCTGCGGATGCTAGGCAGTGGAAATCATTTGACTTGGCCCATCCAGATTTCTCGGACGATCCTAGAAATATCAGGATGGGACTTAGCACGGATGGAATGAATCCCTTCGGTGAGATGAGGAACCCACATAGTACGTGGCCAGTCTTTCTATGCTTGTTCAACATTCCATCATGGTTGTGCCATAAAAGAAAATACCTTATGCTCACTACTCTAATTTCTGGTCCAAAACAACCTGGCAATGACATTGATATCTTTCTAGAACCTTTGATGGAGGATATGAAACGTCTATGGGAACATGGTGTCTGTGTGTGGGATGAGCACAAGAAAGAGCACTTCAATCTAAGAGCCATAATCTTTTGCACCATAGCTGACAACCCAGGACGCATGTCCCTAACAGGACAGGTTAAAGGAAAGACAGCATGTGTAGTGTGTGTGGACCAGACAGAATCTATGCATCTTCCATCATTCGTTAAGACGATATATATGCGACACCGCAGATTTTTACCAAAAAACCACAAATATCGAAGAAATAGGAACCATTTCGACGGTACAATCGAGCTTGGACAGCCTCCACGAAATCGAGATGGCAAATTTCTATTCGAAATGGTAAAGAATATCAAAGTTGTTTTCGGAAAGAAGAGGAAGAAATCTGAAAAAATTTCAAAGGACGCTCCATTTAAAAAGCAGTTGATCTTCTTTAGATATTTGCCCTATTGGAAGGAGTTGGAGATTGGTCATGCTATCGATACAATGCACGTTGAGAAGAATGTCTTCGAAAGCACTATTGGTATTTTGTTAGACATACCGGGCAAATCAAAAGATGGACTCAAAGTACGAAGGGACCTTCAAACTCTCGGAATTAGACCCGAGCTTCACCCACAGGAAAGGGCCAATGGAAAATTTTTCCTTCCGGCTGCTAGCTATAACCTCACAATTGACGAGAAAAGATCAATCTGCAGGTGTCTACATGGAATTAGAGTTCCAACAGGATTCTCAACGAATATAAAGAATATTGTCTCCGTAGCAGATTTGAGGATGAGCGGCTACAACACTCATGATTGTCATGTTATGCTTGGGCTATTCCTCGCCATCGCAGTAAGAGGAGTCAAACATTCATTTCTGAAGATGGTGATAACACGCATGTGTCACTTCTTCAATGTCATATCAAAGAAGGTGATCGACACTGAAGAGTTAAATGAATTACGTAAACAAATGAGGGAGACTATGTGTCAGCTTGAGATGTGCTTTCCTCCTTCATATTTTGATATTATGGAGCACTATATGATACATATAGCAGACCAAATCTTTGTTCTCGGTCCAACGTACCTGCACAATATGTATGCGTACGAGCGTCTAATGGTTATCTTCAAGGGTTACGTACGAAATCGTGCTTATCCAGAGGGTTCCATGATAGAGGGCTACACGACTGAGGAAGTCATTGAGTGCTATGCAGATTACATAAGAGATGGAAGACCAATAGGAGTTCCCGTGTCGCGGCACCATGGAAGACTCACCGGTAAAGGAACTAAAGGCAGGAAAATCATACGAGACAATAGTTATCAAAGAATAAGAGAATCACATTACAGTGTAATGCATCAGTTGGCGATTATGAGACCATATGTTGAACAACACCTACAAGAGCTTCGTGAAAAGAATGAAGATCACGATGAACAATGGATTATGAAAGAACACAAAATTTATTTCACATCATGGCTGAGGGATCTAAACCTTTCGATCGGAGAAACCGACGAAGAGATGATGATAAATAAATTGTCTTACGGTCCATTGAGCATGGTTAAAACATGGCAAGCGTATGACATCAATGGTTTCACATTCTATACCAAAGCAAAGGATCAAAGGAGTCAGCGCCAAAATAGTGGTGTCAGAGGAGAAGCAGAAGATAGCACTGGACAAAAGAATGCTTACTATGGATACATCGAAGAAATATGGGAACTTAACTACGGGAACTCTATAGAAATCCCTGTATTTAAGTGTCAGTGGGTGAGACATCCAGAAGGTGTGGAGGTGGATGATTACGGGTTTACGATAGTTGACCTTAATAAGGTGGCTTATAAAGATGACCCTTGGATACTCGCTCAATCCGTGGCACAAGTATTTTACATACTTGATCCTAAAGATGAGAAAAAATACATCGTTGCTCCAGGAAAACAAAGAATTGTTGGAGTTGATGGAGTCGAAGACGAAGAAGAATACAATCAGTTTGATGAGGTGCCGTTTTTCGTTGACATATCAAGGATCAATGTGGTTGAAGCAAAACTGTCATTTGGCAGTGTGATTCCTTATCTACGCACCAATGGCGATGGAAAATTAGTTCAAGGCTAGATCATTTATGTTTAGTTGTAAAATCAATTATGTCATTTATTATTAAAACATTTTCAAGATCAAATGAGTATTGAGTGTTGTGAATTATTTCATGTCTTGTAGTTCAAATTGAACTTTTTTTGACTTTGATCATAAAAACACACTTAATGAAATAAAAACAGTACACTAAGGGAGAAAAAGTAAAGTGAGGCAGAATAATACCAATTTTTTAAATTTGATAAGTTATGATGTATTTTTATTGTTAAAAAAATCAAGTTCAAACTAGAATTTAATTATGAATAAAAAAGTCATGAAAATTAGAATAGAAATGTAAAAAAAATGTTTGGATGCTAGCAGCAAGGTTCGAACCTCAAACCGCCTGCAGGCAGCAAGGTTCGAACCTCGAACCGCATGGCACCAAAGCAACCCCCGCACCACTGCGCTAATAAGTCTTTCTCGACTTGAGTGGCAACGTATGCTAGATAACCCCACCAACGGCGGATTAGTAGTGGCGGGCATGATGACATCACCAGACCGCCACCGCTATCATTTTAGTAGTGGCGGGCATGCTGACGTCATCATGCCCGCCACTACTAAGACACCTATATATACTTTCCACTCCCGCCGTCCGAAAACCTAGTTTCATTTTCTAAACCCTAAACTCGCCCCCCTCCTCCCGTCGCCGCCGTCGACGTCCCGGAGCACGTCGCCGCTGCCCTCCGCCCGTCGCCGCCTTCCTCGGAGCCCGTCGGCGCCGCCCGTCGTCGCCGCCATCCAGTCGATCAGTAAATAATTATTAACCTACTTCTTTATTTGGTCTTATTTTATTCGAGCTTAGGGTTAACAAAATGATGGAGGATTGTTATATTAATTTATGCGTGGTAATATAATTTAGTATAATATTACTAGTAGAATGCACTATAACAATAATGTTTTTTAATCTACTATAAAAAATTTCTGAGAAAAAAATTTCCACTATAACAATAATTTTTTTTAATGTACTATAAAAAATATCTGAGAAAACAAATTTCCACTATAACAATAATGTTTTTAATGTACTATAATATTACTAGCTTAGGGTTTTTTAATGTTATATCAATGTGACAAAAAAATGCAGATGGCTCCTCCTAAGATTGAACCAACAAACAGTCGATCCTCAGACTCTACATCAAGTGGCGTGTGTGAGGTTTGCAAATGCGGTAAACATAAGGTACATGATGGTATAGTTTGCAGTTGTTTGGCGAAGAAAGTGATTCTCATAATGGACTCCGACTCGGAGGACGACTCGCGATCGCCGCAACCAGATAGGGTAAGTGTTGTGCTATGGAAGAATGATGAGACAACCGGTGGTAGAGGGAAACATGCCGAGGCTAGCGGTGGAAAAGGGAAGCATGTAGAGCAATGCGGCAGCAAGAGGATGAAGGAGGCAAGATCCTCTTTTTATGCAAATTTTATATTTTTATCATCCAATTCAATCATTGATAATAAGTTGTTCTCACTATCGTCGCCGCGTGTATTTTCTTGTTCAGGAACATGGAGAGAAGTTTAGACTGCCTGATGATGCCGAGTTGGTTGAGGATTGGCAAGTTGAGGCTTTTAATCTGTTTAACCAGAAATAGGTTGGGTTTGTGCCGAGGAAGAAGAAGAAGCTCCAAACCATATCTTTCCTTTGGGTTTGACCAGTAGTGCGTTTCGATGTGTAAGCTGGTTTCCCCAGCCTGGACTTGTGTTTGTTTACTTGCTTTCAAATAAACATGATGTGTCAAAAGCGAGCCCCCGCACCACCGCGCTACAAAAGTCTCGATCATATCGTAACAACATGTAATAAAAACACACTTAATAATAAAAACAGTAAACTAAGGGAGAAAAATACCAATTTTTGCAATTAGAATATTGGTGTTGTATTTTTATTGTACAAAAAGTTTCAATTTCAAAGGAAGAATAAACTATAGATAAGTTATGATGTATTTTTATTGTACATGTTTATTAATGAAATAAAAAAAAGTAAAGTGAGGCATAAAAATACATATTTTCTAATTTGATAAGTTATGATGTATTTTTATTTTTAAAAAATCAAGTTTAAACTAGAATTTAAACATGAATAAAAAAGTAATGAAAATTAGAATAGAAATGTAAAAAAATGTTTGGATGCTAGCAGCAAGGTTCGAACCTCAAACCGCCTGCAGGCAGCAAGGTTCGAACCTCGAACCGCATGGCACCAAAGCAACCCCCGCACCACTGCGCTACTAAGTCTTTCTCGACTTGAGTGGCAACGTATGCTAGATAACCCCACCAGCGTCGGATTAGTAGTGGCGGGCAGGATGACGTCACCAGCCTCCACCGTTATCCTTTTAGTAGTGGCGGGCATCCTGACGTCAGCATATGCCCGCCACTACTATGTCTTTGCCCGCCACTACTACGATAAATATCAGTGGCGGGCAAGATGACATCAGCGTGTGCCCGCCACTGCTAATCCACCTATATAAAAGTTTCGCTCCCGCGTCTAAAACCCTAAGCCCTAATCTTCTCCTGCCAGTTATACTACCGCTCCTAGTGCCCGCGCCGCCACCATTGGAGCCCGTCGTTGTCGTCCCCGAAGCCCGTCGCCGCCATCTCGGAGCCGTTGGTGTCCCCGGACCCCTCACCGCCACCTCGGAGCCATCGCTGCCATCCCCGTCCTCGACGCACGCCGCCATCCCCGTCCCAGAGCCCGCGCCGCCACCCTCGGAACCCGTTGCCGTCGTCGCCCCGAACTCCGCCGGAGCCCACGTCGCTGTCGCCAGAGCCCGCGCCGCCATCCCCGTCCCCGTCCCTCTGCAATCAGTCTGGTTAGATTCTCATTTAATTTTATATAGTCTCTTGAGTATATATCTGAGATGATAGTGGCAGTGGCAGTGCACGCATGGCCTGTGTTCTGCTGGCCCGAGCCGCAGTGAAAGAAAACCCTAGCTGTGATTCTGTGAAAGAAAACCCTAGCTCAGTGATTCTAATGTTTTCTCTGTGAGAAAATGTTTTCTATGTGATTATGCTTGATCTGGTTGCCATGCTTGTTATTTGTTGTGCTATATAGGTAGCTAGAACATTTGTGTTGTTAAAGATAAATGGAATAGTTGTTGCTGCTTTGCTAATTATGGATATATAGATTATGGAATAGTTATATTACTGAAATTATTACCAATATTGTGATGAACATCATATATTAGTAATAATGTTAGCACAAAATCTGTGAAGTGAGTATGGCGTCGCCTCGCCGCACGCCATACTCGCCTAAAAGGTGTGAAGGTGGTCCGGCGCCTCGCCTCGCCGCGCCGCCATAACAACTATGGATCAAATAACTCATAACTTATTTCTTTTATATTATCTAAGCAAAATTATTATAATATCCATTTGTAAGCTCAATTATAATAATTTTAAGTTGAAAGAAACACATTCTTCACAAAGCGTGCTGTCCATTGCAGTGCTATTTCAAAAAGCCAAACCAAGATCACCTACTCATCTTGCTAAAGTTGGATTAATTTTCGCTCCCGCCGTCCGAAAACCTAGTTTCATTTCTAACTCTCGCGCCGTCGTCCGCCAGTTGCCGCCACTCCCGGAGCCCGCGACACCCTCAAAGCCCATCGCCGTCGTCGCCGAAGCCCGTCGCCGCCGAACTCCACTTTTTTAGAATAACTTTTAGAGGCCTATGATGCAAATAATAATTGAGTTATCTCTTGTATGTCATCAAGCCGTGCGACACATCCATTCCTATCAACAACTTCTTCTTTCTCGTGTTGCTGACAGGGAATGGATGTGCTCACGGTTCCATGGCAGCCATGAACATTTTGAAAAGCTACACAAAATATGCTGAGGCCTAAACAACACTGTGACCAGTTTACTACCGCTATTATTTCTAAGGCTACTATATACTAATCCTCAAGTTCATGCATCTGGCTGAAGGCCAACATTAGATTCTGCAATTCTTTTTAGGGGCCTATGATGCAAATAGTAATTGAGTTATCTCATGTATGTCATCAAGTCGTGAGACACATCCATTCCGGTCAACAACTTCTTTCTCGTGTTGCTGACAGGGAATGGATGTGCTCACGGTTCCATGGCAGCCATGAACATTTTGAAAAGCTACACAAAATATGCTGAGGCCTAAACAACACTGTGACCAGTTTACTACCGCTATTATTTCTAAGGCTACTATATACTAATCCTCAAGTTCATGCATCTGGCTGAAGGCCAACATTAGATTCTGCAATTCTTTTTAGGGGCCTATGATGCAAATTGTAATTGAGTTATCTCATGTATGTCATCAAGCCGTGGGACACATCCATTCCGTTCAACAACTTCTTCTTTCTCGTGTTGCTGACAGGGAATGGATGTGCTCACGGTTCCATGGCAGCCATGAACATATTTGAAAGACAACACAAAATATGCTGAGGCCTCAACAACACAAGAGAGAGAGAACAACACAATCTCCTAACTTGAGGATTAATATAGTAGCTTCAGAAGTAATAGCTCACTACTGTAGCCAAGAAGAGTGTTCATACATTTTCCACCTTTGACACTGTGATCAGTTTACTACTGCTATTATTTCTGAGGCTACAGTAGTAAACTGATCACAGTGTCAAAGGTGGGAAATGTATGAAAAATCTTCTTGGCTACAGTAGTCAGCTATTACTTCCGAAGCCACTATATTAATTCTCAAGCTAGGAGATTGTGTTGTTCTCTCTCTTTAGTTTTGTTGATACCTCAGCATATTTTGTGTTGTTTTTCCCTCTAATGTTCCATGGCAACAAAATATGCTGAGGCCTCAACGACATTGTGATCAGTTTACTACCGCTATTATTTCTAAGGCTACTATATACTAATCCTCAAGTTCATGCATCCGGTTGAAGACCAACATTAGATTCTGCAATTCCTTTTAGAGGCCTATGATGCAAATTGTTATTGAGTTATCTCATGTATGTCATCAAGCCGTGTGACACGTCCATTCCTATCAACAACTTCTTTCTCGTGTTGCTGACAGGGAATGGGCGTGCTCACGGTTCCATGGCAGCCATGAACATTTTGAAAAGCTACACAAAATATGCTGAGGCCTAAACAACACTGTGACCAGTTTAATACCGCTATTATTTCTAAGGCTACTATATACTAATCCTCAAGTTCATGCATCTGGCTGAAGGCCAACATTAGATTCTGCAATTCCTTTTAGGGGCCTATGATGCAAATTGTTATTTAGTTATCTCATGTATGTCATCAAGCCATGAGACACATCCATTCCTATCAACAACTTCTTTCTCATGTTGCTGACAGGGAATGGATGTGTTCATGGTTCCATGGCAGCCATGAACATTTTGAAAAGCTACACAAAATATGCTAAGGCCTCAACAACATTGTGTTCAGTTTACTACTGCTATTATTTCTAAGGCTACTATATACTAATCCTCAAGTTCATGCATCCGGTTGAAGACCAACATTAGATTCTGCAATTCCTTTTAGAGGCCTATGATGCAAATTGTTATTTAGTTATCTCATGTATGTCATCAAACCATGTGACACATCCATTCCTATCAACAACTTCTTTCTCGTGTTGCTGACAGGGAATGGATGTGCTCATGGTTCCATGGCAGCCATGAACATTTTGAAAAGCTACACAAAATATGCTGAGGCCTAAACAACACTGTGACTAGTTTACTACCGCTATTATTTCTAAGGCTACTATATACTAATCCTCAAGTTCATGCATCTAGCTGAAGGCCAACATTAGATTCTGCAATTCCTTTTAGGGGCCTATGATGCAAATTGTTATTGAGTTATCTCATGTATGTCATCAAACCATGTGACACGTCCATTCCTATCAACAACTTCTTTCTCGTGTTGCTGACAGGGAATGGGCGTGAACATGGTTCCATGGCAGACATGAACATTTTGAAAAACAACACAAAATATGCTGAGGCCTCAACAACACTAGAGAGAGAAAACAACACAACATCCTAACTTTAGGATTAATATGACATCAGACCTTTTTTGCATAACCAAAATTCTGATACATTAGCATCTTCATATGAATAGTTTATCTATGGCGGAAGAAGGACGTTCCATCGAGGAGCTCATCTACGAGTCTCCCGCAAAAACAAATAAAGAGGGTTCATCTGAAGGATCCTCCGATAGCGAATCTTCGTACCACTCTCCGGAGAATGAACATCCAATGGAGCCTAGGAAGAAGAGAACGAGAGAAGACGCCGATGAGGATTACATTCCTGAAGCTCAAGCGGAGGTAATTATTACGTTAGTAACAAGTCAGAGCAGCTTCTAACCGAGGATTACATTCCTGAAGCTCACATTGTCTATCATCGTAGGATCGTCCAAAGCGAGGAAGCAAGCGTCGATTATTCCAAGTCGAGAAAAGAACAACTATTGTCCCAGCTATTGAGTCAGCTGAGCGAACAGATGTTGAGCCCGCTGCCACAACATCGTCTGCAAATGCGAAGAGGAGAGGGAAACGGGAGAAGAACAAGCTACATACAACTATCTATGAGGTTGAAGAAGTGCATGTTGATGGGGCTCCAAAGAAGCCAAAAGAAATCACAGCGAAGTGGCGTAACGACTGTGGATGTCTCGCCAGGGAGCGATGTAAGATAGTTTGGAAAAATTGGAAGACTGTCCCTGAAGCTACAAAGAACGAATTGTGGCAGCATATAAAAGCGCATTATAAATTCCCGGAAGACCGCTTAGAAGACGCTAAAGCTGCCACATTGAAGACTATCGGGAAGGCTCTCCGTACATTTAGGACTAAACTGAACACACAATACCTTCAGAAAGATGAGTCGCCACTCAACGACTACGGCTTTATAACGCCAAATGAATGGAATGAATTCAAAATGCAGCATTGCTCCGAAGAAGCCAAACAAGAGAGCATAATGTTCAAAGAACTTAATAAGAAGAATAAGTTCCCCCATAAACTTGGGCCAGGTGGATATAAGGCTAAGGAGGATGAGTGGAGTAAAAAGGAGGAGGAGGACCGTGCGGCTGGGTTACCTGAACAGTTTTCAGGTGCTGATCAGCGCACTAAGAGATGGCTCCTAGGTCGAGCTAAAAAAACACCCGAGGGCCAATATATGCTCTCCGACTCACGGACTAGTGAAGTATTCCAGAAAGCACAAGAAATCGCTGAGTTGGAGAAGACTGGAAAGTTCAAGCCCGAGGGATGTAATGACCAGCTTACATCTGCTCTCGGAAACGAGGAACATCGAGGGCGCACCCGAGGTGTCTCTTCTATAGCACCCTGGAAAAATACTTTCAAGAAACAGGAGGGTGCCACATACAAGAAGCGTCAAGCACGCACAGACGACGCCGCAGAGCGCCGTGCAGAGTGGGAGCGACACTTTTTTGAATTTATTAATGAGAATCCAAACATAATGCAGGCTGCAGCTGGACAAATAATTGTGCCAGAGGTACGACTCGACGTACCAAGCAGTGTTGGCTCAGTACAAGACAAATTTCCTGTAAATTATATTAAAGAGGACACACCCTGCAGCCTGCATGTACCGATAGGGCGCAAAGGGCATTCCCAAGAGGCTGCACGAGGCATTGCTATGCCTGGGGATTTATTTCACAATCGGCCTATTCCTGCTGACTATACCAAGGTTCAGGTCAATGAGATCACCAACGACAGATTTATTAATGACCCCTTGGATCTTCCAATGCCTGATGAGGGGATTGAGACAATCGGAGATGCTCTAAATAACTTTGTCCTATGGGCGAGCCGAGATATCAAATTACTGCAGACAAGTTCTCAGAGTAAATCACCTATTGTCTCATCACAATCCCCCACATATCTTTCATCTCAGGATGTGATGTGCACACGCCTAGGCAGCACGTGTAGCAAGTTGTTGTGGCCCGATCTTCTCGTAGGATCTGCGAACTTGATAAATTGTCGCTGCGTGACCTGGTGAAGAGGCAGCGCACCGCGAGGCTGTCCACGCGACGAACTACCGAGACAATCACCCTTCCACGTATCGACGAAACAGCCCACGCAATCACGCCCTATAGACGTGAAGGCACGAACTGGGTGAACCGCAGTTCGGCGTTCTACAACTCCCTCAGGAATCGAAAGAACAAATGTTGCAAGTCTCTCAAGACTCACGCATAAACAAAACTCCACGAGTTTGTGTATTCTGAATTCAATAAAATAAGATCTGTCTTTTCATTGTCTAGTACAAGATATATATAGAGATAGGGACGTTCAGCTTTGAGTAAATGGCTGCATGCACATGCTCTAATGGATTTCGTGGCTGGTTCGCGCGTCTTTTCAGCTTCTGGCAGCAGTTACTAAAATGAGTATAACTCCTTATTAAGACATCGAAATAATGGACCGTTTGATGGGCTGGAAAGTAGACTTGAAGACGCTTCCATCCACTTATAGAACACCATCTAACTCCTTGTATTCTGTCCGTAGTGATGCTTGGAATTCGTACCATGTGTTAGTCATCTAGCTTCTGGTTGCATTCCCATGCTAAGATGATGAACCACCATTTTATTCATGCACACCATAGGCATCTTGGTTCAGATGTCCAGAGGCTTGAAACCATCTTGATCCCATGCTGGTTCATACACTCCATCATTCCTAAGGACATTGAAACAAGAACTCAAAAGCATAGGCTCATTCAACATAGACTGATTATTAAACATAAGGTTAGCGTTCACCTGAGAATGAATTTCCTTCCTCAATTGTTTAGCTCTACTCCTTGTAATTGGACCAGCTATCTCAAGTGGAGTTTCATTTGAAGATGAGTGAATGCTAGGTATGTCCTCATTAGCCTCCCCCTCTTGAGAAGGAGTCGTCCTCGACTCAGGCTCACCAACAAATGGAAGCAAGTCTTTGACATTAAATGTTGTACTCACATTGGAATATTCAGGTGGCAGCTCAATTTTGTAAGCATTATCATTTATCTTTTGGAGAACCTTGAACGGACCATCACCCCGAGGAGATAACTTACTCTTACGCTGTTGGGGAAAGCGATCCTTTCGTAGATGCAACCATACAAGATCTCCTGGCTGAAATGTAACCTTCTTCTTACCTTTGTTTGCTTGCTTTGTATATTGTGCTGATTTCTTCTCAATATTCATTCTTGTCTCCGCATGTAACCGCTTGATAAAGTCTGATCTTTTTGTGGCATCCAAGTTAACTTGTTCCTGTAATGGTAAAGGCAAAAGATCCATGGGAGTATGCGGTTTAAACCCATAAACTATTTCAAATGGACAAGAGTTTGTTGTGGAATGGACTGCCCTGTTATATGCAAATTCAACATGTGGAAGGCAGTCTTCCCAGAGCTTCAAATTCTTTTTCAACACAGCACGCAACATGGTTGACAAGGTACGGTTGACAACTTCAGTTTGCCCATCCGTTTGTGGATGACAAGTGGTTGAAAATAACAACTTTGTGCCAAGCTTAGCCCACAATGTCTTCCAAAAGTAGCTGAGAAATTTTGTATCCCGGTCTGAAACAATAGTCTTTGGAACTCCATGTAAACGAACAATCTCCCTGAAAAACAAATCAGCAACGTGTGAAGCATCATCGCTCTTATGACAGGGGATAAAATGTGCCATTTTAGAAAAGCGATCTACAACAACAAAAATAGAATCCCTCCCCCACTGAGACCGAGGTAACCCTAGAACAAAGTCCATAGATATATCTTCCCAAGGTACATGTGGAATAGGTAATGGAGTATATAAACCATGGGGATTGAGGCGGGACTTAGCTTTCAAGCAAACGATGCAGCACCCAACGTGCCGCTGGACATCACGTCGCATATGTGGCCAAAAGAAATGATCGGAGAGCATGTCCAATGTCTTTTTGACACCAAAATGACCGGCTAGTCCACCTTCATGTGCTTCCTGCAAAAGAACTAGGCGAATCGAACAAGCTGGGATGCATATTTTGTTAGTCCGAAATAAGAAGCCATCATGCACATAATATTTATCCCAACCTTTTCCATCAATGCAACGAGAGAAAGGTTCTTTAAAATCAGCATCAGCAGCATAAAGTGTTTTAATGGATTCCAAACCAAGCACTTTTGTATCTAGTTGTGTAATCAACGCACATCTTCTAGACAAGGCATCGGCAACAATGTTATCTTTACCACGCTTATGTTTGACAACATAGGGAAACGTTTCAATGAACTCAATCCATTTAGCATGTCGACGGTTCAGCTTGCCTTGGCTTTTAAGATATTTCAAAGCTTCATGATCAGAATGGATTACAAATTCTTTAGGGAACAAGTAATGTTGCCAAACTTCCAAAACACGAACTAACGCATAAAGCTCCTTGTCATAAACTGAGTAATTCAGATGTGGACCATTTAGCTTTTCAGAAAAGTAGGCAACAGGTTTACCTTCTTGCAGCAGTACACCTCCTATGCCAATACCACTTGCATCACATTCGATCTCAAATGTCTTACCAAAATCAGGAAGTTGTAGCAGCGGTGCTTCACAAAGCTTTGTTTTCAGCTCATTGAAGGCTTGGTCTTGTTCATCTCCCCACTTGAATGGAACATCCTTCTTTGTCAAATTATTGAGGGGTGCGGCGATCATGCTGAAATCTTTAACAAAACGCCTGTAAAAACCTGCAAGACCATGAAAGCTTCGAACTTGGCTCACATTTACCGGTGTAGGCCAATCCTTTATTGCTTTAACCTTCTCTACATCAACCTGAATACCATCTGCGGAAACAACAAAGCCAAGGAAAAGAACATGGTCTGTGCAAAAGGTGCACTTAGCAATGTTGCCATACAATTTCTTTTCCCTCAATACAGCAAGTACTTGATGGATATGATCAAGATGTTCATCAAATGATTTGCTATAGATCAGAATATCATCAAAATAAACAACTACAAACTTGCCAATGAAAGCTCGTAAAACATGATTCATTAAGCGCATAAAAGTTGAAGGAGCATTTGTCAAGCCAAATGGCATCACAAGCCATTCATAGAGACCAAATTTAGTTTTAAACGCTGTTTTCCATTCATCACCAAGTTTCATGCGGATTTGATGATAACCACTACGCAAATCTATCTTGGTGAAAATGATAGAACCACTCAATTCGTCTAACATGTCATCAAGTCGTGGAATGGGATGGCGATATCGAACAGTTATAGCATTGATAGCACGACAATCAACACACATGCGCCAAGAGCCATCTTTCTTTGGGACTAAAAGAACGGGAACTGCACATGGTGATAAGGATTCACGAACATACCCTTTGTCCAAAAGCTCTTTTACCTGTCGCTGAATTTCCTTTGTTTCTTCAGGATTGGTGCGGTAGGCTGGACGATTTGGAAGCGAAGCACCTGGTACCAAATCAATTTGATGCTCAATTCCACGGAGTGGAGGAAGTCCAGCTGGTATCTCATCGGGAAAAACATCTTCGAAGTCCTGTAAGAGATCAAGAACAACACTAGGCAGCGATGAAGGTAAATCATGAGTTGAAAGTAGGACCTCCTTGTGCAAGAGCACAAAGAATGGGGCTGTGGTGTTTCTCAGTTCTCTCAAATCACTCTTGCTCACAAAGAGACACTCAGTGTGACGTGGCTGTTTAGGATTGGCATGAGGCTTTATGTGGCTGGATGGGTTAGAACTCTCTCCCTTACTTGGGTTGGGGGTCTCACTCAATTTTCTTTTGTCTGATTCCTCTCTTTTCTTGCGAGCCATATCTGAAGTATGTATTTCCTCTGGAGATAATGGAACAAGAACCACCTTCTTGTCATTGTGAATGAAAGTGTATTTGTTAGACCGTCCAAAATGCACCGAGTCCACATCAAATTGCCAGGGCCGACCAAGCAGCAAATGGCATGCTTGCATGGGGACAATATCACAATCCACCTCTCCATGATAATCACCAATGGAAAATGACAAACGAATCATGGCTGAAACCTTAACTGTCCCGGAATTATTCAGCCATTGCATATGGTACGGATGTGGATGGCGACGTGGCTGCAAACCAAGCTTCTCAACAAGCAAAGAACTAACAATATTATTGCAGCTCCCACCATCTATGATGAAACGGCACACTTGGCCTTGCACTTTGCATCGGGACTGAAATAAATTATGGCGTTGTCCTTGTTCAGCAGCAACAAACTGAGTGGAAAGGACTCTCCTAACCACCAAAGAAGGAGATGGTGTATTCATTGTAGAAGGCTCGAAACCAGGAAAATCAGCAAGCAACTCATCAAAATCAGCACTAGTAATCTCGTCAGAAGATGGAGAAATAACATCTTGTAACATGTCATGGTGAGCAAAAGTTGGAATAGGTTGAATCGCTAAACAATTCAGACCTAGCTCAAATGTACCATCCTCTGCTGAATACTCACAAATTTGGAGATTTTCATTTGATAATGGCAGGATATCGTGCTCATCCTCAGCTTCACTCTGAGAGTCATAAGAACCATCAGCAAGTGCTATAATAACACGCCTATTGGGGCATTCAGCTTGCTTATGCCCATGACCACCACACTTAAAACACTCAATCTTACTTGTCTTCCTTGGGGCTGCAGCAGCGGAGGAGTTGGACTGATTGGAACTTACAGCTTTGCCTTTCGCATCAAATTGTTTGGCAGAAGTTGAAACTGGACGAGAAGCTGCACGAGCTGAAGGTGTGTGCAGCCCTGATTCTCTCTGTTGTGAATGGCGCCAATGAGTAGAACTGTTATGAGCTGAAAATGAAACATGGGTCTTATAAGAGTCAGCAAGCTGCCGTTCTGCCCTTTTGGCAAAATGAACCAACTCTGTTATATTTGTGTAGTTTGTCATGTCCACTTTATCAGCGATTGGTTTATTCAGGCCAACCAAGAACCGAGCCATTGTGGATTCCTCATCCTCAATAATTCCCGTACGGAGTAGGCACATTTCCATTTCTTGAAAATATTCATCAACGCTGCGAGTACCTTGCACAAGGCGTTTGAGCCGCAAATGTAAGTCACGGGAATAATACGCAGGAACAAAACGACGTCGCAGTTCCCTCTTCATTTCTTCCCATGTGATATGGTGATGTCCAAATCGTTGGTATTCTGCGCGAATTTGATTCCACCAAGTTATAGCATAACCTTTAAACTCAATGGCAGCAAGCTTTGCCTTCTTTGCAGTTGGGTAATTATACAAATCAAATATCTGGTCCACCTTGGTCTCCCATTCAAAATAAGCATCCGCATTCTCCTTCCCGCTGAAAGGGGGAATGGACACTTTAACTTTACCCAAGCCATCTTCATCTTGGCGGTGTTCATGATTACGGCGACGTCGATCACGGTATCCACCATGTTCGCCAAACTGGTTGTCACCATAATTTCCAAAGCGTCCAAAATTAGCACCACCATGAGCTTCATAACCACCAGGGTGACCATGGGGGTCTGCTCCCTGTTCATCACTATAATCGGAATGATCATCAACATCAAAATCTGCAGCACCTCCAATAGGAACGCGCCGTGCACGACCAAAAAATTGCGGCCTCCTATTAACGCCACCAAAATTACCAAAGCCAGCATCAAGCCCTCTGCCACCACCACGGCCGCGGCCACCACCACCGCCACCGCCACCACCTGCAGCAGCACGGCGTGCGGCGTCAGCCTGAAGACGTGCAGCTTCCGCCTCCAACGCGGAAGGATCATCATCATCGATATGGTCATTATTATTAGGCGGAGGCTCCTCGCGTTGTTGTTGCTGTAGAGATAGTTGAAGTGCTTGCATCCCTTGCATTAGTTGACGCATTTGTGCACGCACCTCCTGGAAATCTTCAGCAGAAACAGTGGCAGAAGAAGATGGATTGTCTCCTGCCATATTAGTAGAGAGGCAAAAATAATAGGACAATATATATGTGGAATCACTCCCTCACCACTTACAAAACAAGTTCTTTCTCTCCCTGAAAAGAGCAAGAACCTGGGCTGCAATTTGTAGTGGAAGAGTGATTGTAACAGCGACGACGGTGCAACAACTCACGGTGCGTTTTTAGTGGAGCTTGGTGGGGTAATATGTAAGTGGAATGCGCTGAAAAATGTAGTGATGCAAAACCGAATAATAATCCAAGAACACAAGTCTAAGTTGCTGAATATAAAGGCAAAGAGATCGGACAAGTGATCGGACAAGGGTATGTGCACAAATAATTTTTTTTTCTGCTGCTGATCGGATCGGACAAGGGATCGGACAAGAGTTCGGACAAAGGTTCAGACAAGAGATCGGACAAGCAACACACAGCCAATGACTGCCTCAGATTGGACAAGAGTTCGGACAGGAGTTCGGACAAGAGATCGGAAAAGCAACAAACAGGACCGCTTCTCTTTTTTTTTATAATTTGTTTTTTTTTCTCCTTTTTTTTTCTCTATTTTTTTTGAACAAGGATGACCAGAGATGCAACCACAAAAATTGGCACCTACAACTGAGGTGGGATGTGGCTCACAAAAATTCAAACAAGTTCGCTGTCCGGCGAGCAAAAACTTTGTCCAATTTTTTTTTGTTTATATATATGCAGCAAACAATGACGATCAGATCAAGGATGGGATGGAACAAAGATAACAGCTAGAACGATGAGGGGAAAAAAAATTCAGCAACTAGACAAATCTTAAAGGATTAAAACTCGATAAAGCAAACTACAAAATCAGTCGCACGTATGAATTTGGGCTGTAGGTTTTCTTTTTGGCTATTAGTGGACAGTAGGTATATAAAATCTATCCTACCCAAAACAAGAACAATCCTACTGAGGAAACGGAGGCTCTGATACCAGATGATGTGCACACGCCTAGGCAGCACGTGTAGCAAGTTGTTGTGGCCCGATCTTCTCGTAGGATCTGCGAACTTGATAAATTGTCGCTGCGTGACCTGGTGAAGAGGCAGCGCACCGCGAGGCTGTCCACGCGACGAACTACCGAGACAATCACCCTTCCACGTATCGACGAAACAGCCCACGCAATCACGCCCTATAGACGTGAAGGCACGAACTGGGTGAACCGCAGTTCGGCGTTCTACAACTCCCTCAGGAATCGAAAGAACAAATGTTGCAAGTCTCTCAAGACTCACGCATAAACAAAACTCCACGAGTTTGTGTATTCTGAATTCAATAAAATAAGATCTGTCTTTTCATTGTCTAGTACAAGATATATATAGAGATAGGGACGTTCAGCTTTGAGTAAATGGCTGCATGCACATGCTCTAATGGATTTCGTGGCTGGTTCGCGCGTCTTTTCAGCTTCTGGCAGCAGTTACTAAAATGAGTATAACTCCTTATTAAGACATCGAAATAATGGACCGTTTGATGGGCTGGAAAGTAGACTTGAAGACGCTTCCATCCACTTATAGAACACCATCTAACTCCTTGTATTCTGTCCGTAGTGATGCTTGGAATTCGTACCATGTGTTAGTCATCTAGCTTCTGGTTGCATTCCCATGCTAAGGTGATGAACCACCATTTTATTCATGCACACCATAGGCATCTTGGTTCAGATGTCCAGAGGCTTGAAACCATCTTGATCCCATGCTGGTTCATACACTCCATCATTCCTAAGGACATTGAAACAAGAACTCAAAAGCATAGGCTCATTCAACATAGACTGATTATTAAACATAAGGTTAGCGTTCACCTGAGAATGAATTTCCTTCCTCAATTGTTTAGCTCTACTCCTTGTAATTGGACCAGCTATCTCAAGTGGAGTTTCATTTGAAGATGAGTGAATGCTAGGTATGTCCTCATTAGGATGTGCAAAATATAGGATCATTATCACCTGTTGATGAGCGTGAAATAGAGGAAAAGGCAGAGGAAGAGCCAGTGCCCAATAAAGTGGCAGAAGTGATAGAATCGAAAGTGACTTCTGATCCTCAAGTGACAAAGCTAGTGCCAGTGCTTGAGCCCACTGATGAGCCCAACACAAATGTGCCAGAGCCAGATCAAATGCCAGTGCTAGTTCCGACTGAGCCTCAAGTGCCAGTTCCGGCTGATCCTCAAGTGCCAGTGCTAGTTGCTGCCGAGCCTGAAAAACAAGATGCATGCCCAAAGCCAGCAATCCACAAGATAACTGTTCAAGCTGGGCAGTGTTCTGCGCTGAAATCTGAAATGCATAAATTTTTTAATACTTTGGGGCAAACACGTTCTATGCCCGAAGCGGCTCCCATAAAGGCTCCAGTACAAAAGCATGCGGGCTCACTTTCTGTTGATAAGAGGACCTACGGAGACGAGGATTATATCGAATACGAACCAGGCAAACCATTATTACCCCAAGGAGTACTTAATTGTATGCCTTGGACGATGAAAACATTTCATGACTGGTACCTCGAAGCGTCTTCGTTAGGTGTAACACAAATAGAACTGACGGTTCCACAAGAAATATTCAACTGCCCAGAGTTTAAGCTTGCACTATTTTTCGACGACTTCCATCGGATGTTTCGTCTGAAGCGAACCGACATCACAAGCATGATGCTCTGGTGCATGTAAGTACTTTATACTTTGTCAATACAAAGAAAAAATAAATAATGTCTTATATTGACTATTGTTTTATAACATATGCAGTTGTAATTCACGCGGTGACGAGTCTAAATTGTATGGGTACCTAAACCCGTCATTAATAAGCCAAAGTGCGCTGAACCCGACACTAAACCAGAATGATAGCAAGTACTGGACTACGGGTAAGAAAAAATTTCAAAGAAAGATGTTCAATAAAGACGAAGACAAACTTAAGAAGAACAAAAGGAGTTGTGCCGCGTTGTATATTGCGCGGTGCATGTATCAATGGAAGGACAGAGAAATTATATGTGGGGCATATAACTTTAAGTAAGTATACCCACTATATCCACTTAAACACGTTTTATCGATTATGAAACTAACATAATCATATATTACTTCTTTCGATAGTGATCATTGGATTGCACTTCTGATATACCCAAAAAGCTCAAGGGTTTATGTGCTCGACTCGCTCGACAAACCCAAAAAAGAATATCAAGATATATTAAATGTTATTCAGAGTGCACATAGATACTACGTGGAAAAGTTAGGTGGCCCACATGATCCACAGAGGCCGAAAGAAATGCTTATCAGAACCAACTTTCCGGTAATATTATATTTTTAAATTTGTTAATTCAATTGATAAAGCCAAACTATATATCGTTCTAACTTTGTCTATTTTGAAGTGTCACAAACAATCTCTTGGTTCCGTGCATTGTGGCTACTATACTTGTGATTTCTTGAGCAATAACTTAGGAAAGTTTGGGCGGACAGTATCTGAGGATACTAAAGAAGTAAGTTGATTTCTTGTGTGTTAATCTAATATAACTTGCAGCGTATGTACTTATATTTTACGTATGCAGGCGTCAGGTCCATCAACCGTTGCCGAGAAGAGCCAACTCTCTGAATCACAAATGTACGAAATCGTATCAAGGATGTGCCGCTTCACGATGCATGAGATTCTTCATGAGCTTGGAGTATTTTTCGATCCTGAGAGTGAAGTGGCCAAGCATCCAACTTTGTATGATTGGGTCGGAAGAATGAAAAGGCGAACCAATTAAGATATGAGTTAGCCTTCCAAGAAAACATAAACCGCATGAACATGTATTTGTGAAACAATGAATTGTGTTGATGGATGGTTATTGCGAAACAAAAACCGGAAGAATGTAAACATTGTGAATTTTTGAAAATTGATGAGATTGATGGTTGTTGTGTTGATGTGTTGTTGTTGTGGATGTGTATGTGGATATGTGGATGTTTTGCTGCTGTGTATGTGGATATGTGGATATGTGGATATGTGGATGTTTTGCTGCTGTGTATGTGGATGGCTGTGTGAAGCATATAATTTCTGTGTTTTGGTTTGTGGGATCACAGCATTCTGTGTTATGGCTTATACACAGCAGTGGCGGGCAGATGAGGTAGCTTGCCCGTTACTGCTGTTGACACAGTGGTGGCGGGTGTGCTGACATCATCTGCCCGCCACTGCTATTGATAACGGCAATGGCGGGCAGATGAGGTCAGCGCGCCCGCCACTGCTGTTGACATAGTGGTGGCGGGCGTGCTGACATCATCTGCCTGCCACTGCTATTGATAACGGCAGTGGCGGGCAGATGATGTCAGCACGCCCGCCACTGCTGTTAACACAGCGGTGGCGGGCGCTCTGACCGCCACTGCCAACCAGCGATAGCAGTGGCGTTAGAGCAGTGGCGGACTGGATGCCCGCCACTATAGGTCGATTTTGCCCGCCGCTACAGTGTCGCTTTGTAGTAGTGTTACCTATGTCACCTAGCTTATAGTAGTGATGCCAAAGCTCACTAGGAGTTGGAATGAATATGGATCTTGTGCCACTATTAGTCATTAGAGGGAAAGTAACTTGGATTAAAATTGTAGAACATCTTTTATTGGATAGAAGATAAACATTGCATAATGCTGAACCTTGCATTTAATATTTTGTAGATCATGACACCTACTACTTCCTCTATTGAGAGCACTCCAGTTTTTAATTTGCGTCAATACTTGAATGTGAGAAACTATCTAGAACAAACTTTATGGATTGGTATCGAAATTTGAGAATTGTTCTTAAACAAGAGAAAATGGATTATGTTCCGGGGGAACCTCAGCCCGATGAACCAGGAGAGGATGCTTCTGTAGCATACAAGCATGCTTATGAGAAGCATGCTAGTGATTCCATGGATGTCAGTTGTCTGATGCTTGCCTGCATGTCCTGTGAGTTTCAGAAACAATATGAGGAATGTGATGCTTACGATGTGATCATGGGTCTTATGGGCATGTTTTAGTACCAGGCAGGTGCTAAAAAAGATACAATGTGTCTAAAGCTTTGTTTGGAACTAGGATGGCTAAAGGGAGCCTTGTGAGTTCTCATGTGATCAGGATGATTGGTTACACTGAGACTCTATAGAGACTAGGAACCCCACTGGATCCGTACCTTGATATTGATGTCATTCTCCAGTTGCTCCCACCAAGCTTTGAGCCGTTCATCATGAATTATAACATGGTTGGACTGGAGAAGGCACTAGCTGAGTTGCATGGGATGCTAAAGACTCCTGAAGAGAGTATCAGGAACTCTCCAAATCTAGTTATGATGGTTCAGAAGGAGGGAAAAAGAGAAAGAGGAAGGGCAAGTTTAAGACTACAAATTCGATCTGTAGTGCGAAGTCTAAACCGACTGGAAAGTCGAAGTCGGGTCCTGCTAGCTCTGATGTGTGCTACCACTGCCACAAGCCTCGACATTAGAAGTGCAATTGCAACGTATATCTAGAAGAGCAGAAGAACAAGAAGGGAAGTACGACTTTCGCTTTAGGTATTAATGTTATTGAAATTAATCTTGCTACTCATCCAAATGATTCATGGGTATTTGATACTAGATCGATGATTCATACTTGCAAATCATTGCAGGGGCTGAGTAGAGTTAGAAAGTGTGCAAGTGGCGAGCTTGATGTCTGTGTCGGGAATGGTGCAGAGGTTGTAGCGTTGGCCGTCGGCGTTTATTCATTGTCGCTACCGTTAGGACTAGTTTTGGATTTGAATAATTGTTAGTTCATTCCCTCCTTAGGCAGAAACATTACCTCTTCTTCATGTTTAGAGGAAGATGGTTTTGAATTTGTAATAAAGAACAAGAGTTGTTCAATATTTTCGAATGGCATGCTTTATGGTGTTTGTCCATTAGTGATTGGATTATATATTCTGAGTCTTGATGATGCACACATTTATAACATTAGTACTAAGAAACAACAACTCAATGATTTGAATCCTACCTACATCTGGCATTGTCGTTAGGTCATATAAATGAGAAGAGCATGCATAAGGTCCATAGTGATGGACTTTTGGATTCATTTTATTTTGAATCATATGACACATGCGAGTCTTGCTTACTTGGAAAAATGACAAAGATGCCTTTCACTAGACAGAGTGAGAGGGCAAGTGAGCTATTGGCCATAGTACATACTAATATGTGTGGTCCAATGAGTCACACAACTAGAAAAGCTTTTCAGTACTTTATCACTTTTACCGACGACTTTAGTAGATATGGCTATGTCCACTAGATGAGGCATAAGTGGGAATCTTTCGAAAAGTTCAAGGAGTTCTAGAATGAAGTACAAAATCATACAGGAAGATAATTAAATTTCTATGATCTGATCGTGGGGGTGAATATTTGAGCCATGAGTTTAGTCATCATCTCATGTAGTGTGGAATTGTTCCATGGTTGACTCCACCCGGCACGCCCCAATGAAATGGGGTGTCTGAGGAGAGAAACCACACTTTATTGGATATGGTGTGGGCCATGATGAGTCACACTGATCTTCCATTATCCTTTTGGGGTCATGCTCTAGAAGACACAACTTTCACGATTAATATAGTTCCATCTAAGTCAGTATAGAAGACGCCGTATGAGATGTGGTCTGGGAGGCATCCCAGTTTAACTTTTCTAAAGATTTGGGGATGTGAGGCATATGTCAAATGTATGACATCTAACAAGCTCAATTATAAGTCCGACAAGTGCTTCTTTGTGGGGTATCGAAACCAAAGGATACTATTTCTATAATAGAGGGGAGGGCAAAGTGTTTGTCGCTCGGAATGGTGTATTCCTTGAGAAAGAGTTTTTCTTAAAAGGAGTTAGTTGGAGGATGATGCATCTTGAAGAGGTTCAAGAGCCTCTATAAAGAATTCCAGATCCCATTGAACAACAACAGGATGAGCAAAGTTTTGCAGAGTCTGTTGTACATGCGCCATCCCCATGAAGGTTTGGGAGAGTATTCCATGCGCTAGAGAGGTACATGTTCTTGACCACTAGGCATCGCGACGTGTTGTTGTTGGACAACGACGAGCCTAAGACCTATGTGGAAGCAATGATGGGACCAGACTCTGAGAAATGGCTTATAGCTATTGGATCCGAGTTGGAGTCCATGCCAGAGAACCAAGTTTCGAACTTGGTTGATCCACCCGATGGTGTAAAAACTATTGAGTGTAAACGGATACACAAGAAAAAGATAGACGTTGATGGAAATATTCACATCTATTAGGCACGATTAGTGGCGAAAGTTTTCAAACAGATATAAGGTATTGATTATGATGAAACGTTTTTCCCGTCGCCATGCTTAAGTCTATTCGGATCATCCTAGCAATTGCTACATTTTATGATTATGAGATATGGCAAATGGATGTCAAGACGGCTTTCCTAAATGGAAACCTAAGTGAGGATGTGTACATGACACAACCTAAAGGTCTTGATGGTTCGGGAAATGCTAGGAAAGTTTGCAAGTTGCTAAAGTCCATTTATGGATTGAAGCAAGCTTCTCAGAGTTGGAATCCTCGCATTGATGTGGTAGTCAAAGGGTTTGGCTTCATCAAGAACGAAGAAGAGCCTTGTGTTTACAAAAAAGCTAGTGGGAGCTCACTTGAATTTCTAGTCTTATATGTGGATGACATATTGTTGATCGGAAATGACATTCCTCTCTTGAATGCTATCAAGACTTCATTGAAAAACAGTTTCTCGATGAAAGATCTTGGAGAGTTAGCATACATTCTGGGCATAAAGATCTATAGAGATAGATCAAAACGGTTAATTTGATTAAGCCAAAGTATGTACATTGACAAGGTTTTGAAACAGTTCAAAATACAGAATTCTAAGAAGGGTTTTCTGCCAATGTCACATGGTATTTCTCTTAGTAAGACATAGTGTGCTGCGACACCTGATGAGCTAGAGAAGATGAGTGTGATCCCGTATGCCTCCACAATTGGATCCATCCTGTATGCCATGCTTTGTACATGCCAACATGTGTCATATGCTCTAAGTGTTATGAGCAGGTACCAATCGAACCCATGTGAAAGTCACTTGGCTGTAGTAAAGAGTATCCTCAAGTACATGAGAAGGACTAAGGAAATCTTCCTAGTATACGGTGGAGAAGAGGAGCTTGTTGTAAGTGGTTACACGGATGCTAGCTTTCAGACCAATAAAGATAATTCTCGATCGCAATCTGACTTTGTGTTCTGCCTCAATGGGAGCGCAGTGAGTTGGAAGAGTTCCAAGCAAGAGACTGTGGCCGATTCTACAACAGAAGCCAAGTATATTGCCGCTTTAGAAGCTGTGTAGGAGGCTGTTTGGATCAGAAAGTTTGTTTCTGAGTTGGGTGTTGTTCCTAGGGCGTCCAGTCCAGTGGACCTCTATTGTGATAATAGTGGTTCTATTGTGCAAGCCAAGGAGCCAAGATCGCACCAAAAATCCAAACATATACTTCGGTGATATCACCTAATCCGTGAGATCATTGAGAGAGGTGATGTGAAGATTTGCAAGGTGCACATAGATTTCAACTGACGGATCCATTGATGAAGCCTTTTACATAGCCCAAGCATGAGGCGCACCTGAGCTCCATGGGTATTAGATACTTGCGTGATTGAATCATGTTTATGTGGAAGTTGCTAGTAGAGTCTATGCTAATGTGTGAGGATAATTGTTATCTTGTTCCTTGAACAAACATCATTTGCATCTAATTAATGATTACGACTTGTTATGTGAAACTATTTGCTTTGTTACGATGTTGATCAAAAAGGTCCCTAATCTAGTCATCATGTGGGACAGTTACGATACATGGATTAGCACATCCGACTGATTGATCATTATGTTTCATAGATCATAGACATAGAGATGTCAAATCAGTGACGTGGACACATGTTGGTGAACATGGTGTTGGACAGACCCACTTGAGATACTGTTGGGATTGTTATTTTAAAGTGCCATCAGTTGTCATCTCAATGGTGTACCTATAGAGTCCTTTGACCTGAGATTGTCATTTAATTCTAGAATGCATAGGGACACACTTAGATGCTTCCTAAAGCTATTCCGTAACTAGGTAGTAATAAGGTTTATTTTCAGGTCTGTTGTGAAACATGTCTTGGGATGTGAGCGGTCAAGATGGAATTTACCCCTCCTAATAACGGGAGAGTCATCTCTAGGCCCCTCGAGGTATTTTATTGGAAAAGCGCATGACCATGCCACTATGACTAAGGAGTTAGTCATGATTTGAATCCAATGCTTTATCGAGTGAAATGTCGAGCTAACCAACAAGGGTGGCAAGTATCTCGCCTTGAGCTTGACTGACGGTGTGTGGTAATGGGACTGGTGCTTGCGTATATCAAGGTTTAGTGAAAATTGATTTTGTACGCTTTCGGGGGTCAATATATGCTACTAGGTACCGCTATTTATCAGTGAGTCGGAAATGGTTTCCGGTGAACAGCCATTTGTGTATGAATCTGTCGGGTCACACACTTAAGGGGATGGATTAAGAAACATGCAAAGAATTGGTTCTTGTGCAAATGGGAGATTGAAGGATATGCCCAAGAAAATTCTATGTATCAGAAATTCCGACAGGTAGTATCGAAAGTTCCTATTATTTTCTAGTCTCGAGTTAGAGAGCAAATATTGCTTCAGAAGTTCCGACGAGCCAGAAGTTCCAATTTGGAATCAGAGAGAATTGTACTGGTCAGAAGTTCCGATATGGTATCGGAAGTTCTGAGGTGGGGTAAAACAGATTGGATCAGTTATGTATCGTACTGTCTCGGGAGACCTAAAATACCTTGTCGGAAGTTCCGATCTAGGATCAGAAGTTCCGACGTGGGCAAACAGATTGGATCTTTTATGGATTTGAGGGTTTCAAGATGAGAACGACCATGGGGCTATCAACCCTATAAAAGGTGAGGAGGAGGACATCTTGTAAGAGAGTAATAAGCCTATATTAGACCTAGCCACCATGGACTCCTCTGCTCCCCTTCTTGATCTCAATCATTGAGGTCAAGGATCTCTGTCTCTCACGTGCAGTGCTAGCATGCTGTCGTGGGAGGAACTCCATCTCGGTACGTGTTGATACTATGGAGGCGTTACTGCAACAGCGACGTTCTTAGACATCTTCATGTGAACGTCTACATCACCTTCATTGATCGGATCGACGAGGGACGACAAGGACGAATCAAGCATAGGCTTGATGCGCTACTCCGACAACTTCTTCCGCTGCACCTAGCACGTCTTGTGCTAGAAGGTAATGATCTATGATCTCACACGGGCATGAGTCTTGGGCTTAGGGTGGAATTTTTGAATTTACCGGCTAGTGTAGCTCCCCTCTTCCCCAACACTTGTGTTTTACCAAATCTTGGCATCAACACATTTACACTCTTAACTATGAAGTTGTTTGGTTTGCTTGCTTGTAGTTGCAGAACCTCAAAACAGCACAAGCGATGAACTTTAGGTGAAAAGAGACCTTGAATTCCCCAAAAGAAATTTTTTATCATATATCGCTCTATTTATATGAAAATTGTTAATTTACTCGACTCATATGTTATTGATCTAAAACAAATGGTTTTGGCTAATAGGCAGTTGCAATATTAATTTTTGAATTATATAAATCATGATATCCACAAAAAACTAACGTGAATAGATGATCTTGCAAAACATGATTAAGCATTGTATTAAAATATAATAATGCACGTACTATACGGTGGTAGATGAGGATGTTGTGGCTGGTGCAGAATTTCTCTTATTTGTGTTATATCGTAGTACCAGATGGTCAACGTAGATGCAAAGCATGCCTTTATGATGAACCAAAGTAGTCGCACGCTAGTGCTTCCAAAAAACCTAATTCGCCTTCTACCTAGTACAGGATGACAAAAGTGACAGGTTCTAGAGACCTGTTCTCCCATTTGCTAGTGCACACCAATGACGGGATAGAAAAGGCGACACAACAGAGAGAAGAGGTAAAAACTGAAACTCGGTTTGAGTTGTGATCTAATCTAATTTGGTAGGTGTCGGTTAGACGGGTATTTATATAGGGATGATATGATCTCGTGTCAAAATTGTGACTAAACCAAGTTGGTTTTCATATCCCACATATGGTCCAAGTTACGAAATTTATAATAGCAAAAGGAGGTCGTGTCCCACAAAGCGAGGAGCTAAATTTCAGCAAACTATTCACGCATGTGTCGTGGAGCCCTAGCCTCAACCCATGCCCATCCCAAAATCCTAAGACCGGTGATGTGAGCAAGCATGCGTGTGTGGAGCTCCCTTTCTCTCTCCGTATGCACATAGCTTAGTGGGATAGAAAAAATCCCACTGTATAAGGTGCTCATCTTCTACTTATACTAGTAATATGGGATTAAAGGTTTCCACCATACTCTTGTATGATATGGGCCTTTGAGATTGGGTTAGGAATTTTTGAAATATTGAAGTGGGTAGCCCAAAATTCTAGCAATTCCCCACCGAATCTCCAATACCCATTTAGAGATTTACATGTTTCTCAATCTACACTCATCAATAAAATGAACAATTTACTATGCCTTAAATTTTTTAATGCCTAGATTTTCATCACACGTTAATATAAAACAAAGAAAATAATTGTTGGCATAAAAGATTACGCTAACAGGTTTAAGAAACTAAGTGTGTAACAAACAAAGTGCTTGTTCAAGTAAACTATTCCAAGCCTCCGAATATGGATAATAGCCTGAGATAGTTCGAATTATGTATTGAATATCTGAGTATTCGATACCCTTTATAGAGTGAAGAGAGGTATTTATAGACCGAATACAAAGGGAAAAGACTTCTTTACCCTCTAATTACAACCGACTAAGAAGATATTATTTAATATTCTTCATAGGGGTAAAAGAATAAAAGACTAATTTAATAGGATAGAAGATTTTTTGCTGGCAACACCCCTTCGAGTGAAGAGGCTTCGGGAGGCTTCGTCACGCCGAAGCCTTGATGGAGGTCTCCGCTGTACAGGACTCCGAATAGAGCAGAACCTTGATGCTTTTAGGATCTTCGGAGATCAACGTTTATGACTTTGTTTCTTCTGCTTGTATTAACATGGAAGTATCCTTGACTTCTGGAAGATGAAATATTTGCCCCAACAGTAGCCCTTTGAATACTTCTCTCCGAATTGCCTATGCAATAAAGAGGGCAGTATACGCTAGAAATAATTTCATGCTTAGAATCAAGAAAAGAACTTGAAAAATTTTACTACTCTTAGGAGCACTTGGAGGCTTGAGTTCTTCGGACCACTTATATGCGGAGATACTTACTGAAATAGCTTCGGAGATAGATCCTTGATGAAGCTAAGGTAACCGTTAGACTCATAGAAATATCTGTTACTTCTTAAAAAGACTAACAGTCGCTTCATTTCCGTAGGCATGATTTCTCATGAAGTGCCTCAATAATTTATAACGGTAACAAAAAGATGACAACACGCTCAAACAGTACACTACGACAGAAAGTACATGTTATAAATGAGAGAATAAGGGTAAGTTTTAGATACTTTACCAACTGCTTTCGCGTTTGCCCTTTCTTCTTCTCGAGCCCATATTCAAAACTTTCATCTTTTTCGATGGCAAAAACAAGCCACAAGGCTCCTGTTCCTGCTTTGACTCTAGCTCGACAACATGCGATGGCGGCAGCAGCGGCAGTGGGGCCTTTGGACAACCCTCACCCAACCGGTCCTCACGATCTTCGTCCGACATCCACCAAGTATACAGATCAGTCGTATAGCTTGGGACCGTCAATGTGCCTGAAGAAGTCGATTGTGGCGGTGATTGCTGGGAAGATGGAACCTCGAATTAAGATCCACCAACCTGGGGGTGAGGTGATTCCAGCACCAGGAACTAGAGAAGTGGTGGTGCTCGAGGCGTTCTTCGAAGCCGGATTAGGGCTTCTGGCAGTTGAGTTCCTTTCTAAGGTATTGAACTTATTTCACGTCACCTTGCCTCAACTTTCTCTGAACGCAATCGCTCACCTAGCCATCTTCGAATAGGCGATGCGAGCCGAAGGGTGTGTTGGGAGAGCTAAGATCTTCGCGGCTCTGCACAAAGCTTCGTGTCAACCGAAGACCTTCACCGGAGCTGAAGTGGAGAAGATGGTGGTCGCCTTCGGGAGTATTAATATTCAACTCCGCTAAGAGTTCCAAGACCGGTTTCTAGCGAAGGCTATTAATGACAAATGGTACACAGATTGGATCCTTCACTGGTTTTACGCTGAAGTAGTAGTGGATTGCGTCTTGGCCGGACCTATGGAGGACATTTTTACCGGAGGGAAGCGGAGGTTCAACCGGACCCAAGTCAACTTGAAGTCCGCCTCAGACTGCTACACTTCGTATGTCGTCGCATGAGTATGCGTGACTTAGCGGAGGAGTTCATTGGACTCCGAATCCCCCCTTTGATGGCTAGTTGGCTGATCAACTTTGAGGAGAACCCGGAGGGTGGACTTCGAGAGATACCTTCAAGCTCCGCAGGTAAACTTTCTATATGTCCTACAAAACATTTTACATGTAGTATTGATTTTATAGAAATGATTGAATTAAAAGGAAATCTTATCTTTCAGCTCCGCGCGTGACCCTTGCTCCTGAACAAATCGTCCGAGCTGCGGAGAAGATCCTCGGGGCTCCTACGCCCGTTGAAAAAGAGTGGAGGGTAAAGCTGATTGGTAGCTGGGAGCGATTTAATTAGGTGTGGATTGTGCTCGAAGTTGAGCCTCCAACTCTCCCAGACTAGACCAGCTTAGAACAGGCTCCGAATAAAAGGAAAGTCGAAGCAGGGACTTCAACACCATCAAAGACACCTATCAAAAAGGTTGCACGAAAGCTGAAAACCCTTACTCCTTCCAAATCTCCGGCTTCATCTCCGGAGTTATCTGAAAATGAAGATGAGGTGGACATAGTAATGGGGGGAGGAGTTCGAGGCTCTCCTAGTAGGGGATGAAGGCTCACGTATGGGAGCTGAAGTCTCCGCTGGAGATGAGATAAGAGTAACATCCACCGTAGAAGGTGACCCTAAATAGGTGGAGACTATGAATGTCCCACCTGGTTAGGTGAATGATCCTGCTACTAAAGAAAGTCGAGTTGATCCGGATGAAGTGATAGTTGCAATAGTCGAAGATATCTCTACATCTACTCCTTCGGTTCGAAGCCTAGAATCCCACAACAAGATGTCGGAGGTAATCTTCAGTTTGAGTTCCTTCATATTTTACCAATATAATTAAAATAACATAATTTACCTTTGTTTTGTATAGGATTGACTCCGAAGGAGGTGGCTCCTGTTACAGAGGTTGTACCGGAGCCTGCTGCAGCTCCGATGTCAACTCCAGCAATAGCACATGTGGCTCCGGCTTCAGAAACAACCTCGAAGAAGACGATGGGCCTTGGAAAGGGTAAAGGTAAAGGTTGGCCTTTGCCTGCTCCTATTTCAGGGTGGACTCCATCAGGATCTACAGACGGAGGTCAATCTACGGAGGCCTCTGAAGATTCTTCACTATGCTCTGATCCATCTCCCAACAAAGATGATCAAAATACCTTGTCAAGGCTCCCCCTCTTAGCTCCTTTCCTGGAGCGAAGAATAGGACTCCGGACTTTGCTGGAGCCTTTGGCTCGGGCTCGTCGCGAGGTTGGGAAGACTAACTTGGTTTCCATTCTTGGAGAAGCTGAAGGGTCGGAGCTAGACGCGACTCTGGAATAGGCAGCTTACCAGGTACAAAGTATCTGCAAAAATAAATTTAGTTCAAACATATGTACATAATTTACTTATATTGTTCTTCTTCATTTGCAGCAAGTAGTTCTAGCTCAGGCTGCAGCTATATCACATGAACGAGAATGCAACCGACTCAAGGAGAAGGTGACAACTCTTCAAGGGAGCCTCGCCAGCTCTGAGACTCGGACTTCAAACTTGGAAGAAATGGTAGCTGCAGAGCGGAATGCTAGAACTAGCTTGGAGGCTGCAAAAAATGAATTTGAAGCTGAGCGGCTTGTGCTCTAGGCTCAGGTGGAAAGACTACAGGAAGAGCAGGCGACTATAGTAGCTGAATTGGTCAAGCTTTAAGAGGAGCAGCTAAATTTGACGGAGGAGGGCAAGAAGTTGCTCGGACAAAAAAGTTCTTTAATGACGGAGGCAGCTAGACTTTCATCTTTGATAGACGAGCTGACTAAGTCAAACAAGACTTTGTCTGTGGAAAATATAAAGTGCGAGAAAGTGGCTTCGGAGACCATGGACACCCTTCGGGGTGTCCTAGAATACTTTGGCACTTCTTGCACTTATTTCGCCTGATGTGGCCGCAGCTTGGGAGGATTTTTAGCCATCCTAGAGAACTGAAGGCCAATCAACTATAAAGACATGGATCGATGAAGGTCTTTGACAAAAACAAGCGCGGGCACAACCTTCAAATAGCAAACCTCCTTCGAACCCGAAGGTTTAGTTTCCTTTAGGGCTCCGCCTACTGTAAAAACTTATCTTTTGTTCTCTTTTAAATAAAAAAGACTTTTTGGAAATTTTTTTAGGCTTCTCACTCTTTTTTGGATGAGCTCGAAGTATTAGAGTTTAGCGAGGAACTCCGCCTACAATGGGCCACCATCAAAGCCTTAAATCCTCACAAGCGTCCTCAATTTTCAATTCCTCGGGGAAGTTCTGGAGAGGTTATACTCGATATATGTAAAGAAGTGTTAACTTACATTAAAAAGAATGAAAAAGAAGTTAGTATAGCATCTTCATCTTTAGAGGACATTGAATGGTCCAAAGAAGAATATACTGGAGAGGAGCAAGTGGAAAAAAGCCCCGAACAACTTCGAAGCTAGGAGAGAAGCCCCGAATGACTTCCGACCTGGGCCGAGCTTTAGGAAGAACAAAATGATTTCCAGGCTTCAAAGGAAGGGAAAAGAGTTAAACGTAAAGTTTTGAAGACTCCGGGCTCTGAGATAAGTCGCCTTCGATGCCGGGCTAATTCTGAAAATAGCTCTAGGGATCGAATGGGTCTCCGCTTTCTCCTTGGCTTGGACACATATTTTTCATAATATAATGTAATCTATTTAAATAATATAAACTAGAATGCTTCGAAATTTTCTCATTACTTCCCAGACCCTCTTTGGGGGTAAGTGAAGCACACGGGTGCCCGATCGTCTGTCAGAGGGGGTAAACTCGATTGGTGAAGGACTCGATGTTGACGATCCGGCTTCCGATCAGCACTAATCTGAACCCCGCAATCGCTACACCATGGCTCTGTTGGTTATCAACCACACACGAACGCAATTGATCTCGCCAAAAAGTCTTATCCCTGCATGTGTATCGAGAACACCCGCAAGAACACAGAAACACAATCTCACAAACAGATGAAAGATCGATTTCTCGAGCGGGGTTCCACAATCTGACGAACGTGAGAGTTCAATCTGTAAGGCAGTTCGAAACTAAACAAAACCCAACCCTAATTCATGACGTCTACAGAGTATTAATACCTAGGGTTTGTGTAAAGTCTTCCCTAATGTTGGGCTTAAGGCCCAAACGGATACAAGTCCAAAGTGGCCCAAAATGGTGATGCAACACCTTATGACTTGTTCGGACGACACAAAATGTTTCGTAATGAACCAGGACTTGGCACCAGTTTAATTGGAAATATATTTTCGTTATATTTCCAACGCCTTAAGGAATGCCTCAATCCGCCTCCGTACGAGAAAGTTATGCCCGTTTTAATGAAGGGTGTTCTACTGAAACCGAACCGAAATCGGTGTTTGAAGTGGAATCCGAGATGGATTGTTGCGACGCCTCTCCCTCTTTTGTTTGATGCAGAAGTGCTTCTCCCAAGTTCCTTAAAGTCAAAATATCACCCATAAGTAGCATCCCATCCATATTCATATCATTATGTAAAGTAAGAAACAGACGCACCTCATAATTAAGCATGCGGGCACGAGAGCGAGTGATTGGTCCAGGAATGATAGAGTGTTGGATGTCTTAATCATTGTTATCGATGTCCTCATCATCCTCCCCTTCTTGAATTGGAGTCGTCCTCGACTCAAACTCGTCTTTTTCTCCCAAATATGGATTCAAATCTAAAATATTAAATGTGGGTCTAACCCTAAAATCTGCAGGCAACTCAAGTTGTTATGCATTGTCATTAATTTTCTTAACTATCTTGAATGGACCATCAGCTCGAAGCATCAATTTAGACTTTCTCAAATCTGGAAATCTATCTTTACACAAGTGTAACCAAACAAGATCACCTATTTCAAAGGTTAAATGTCTCCTACCCTTACTACCAGCAATTTTATACTTTTCAGTCATCTTCTCAACGTGTTCTCAACGTGTCTTAGCATCTAAATGCAAATGTTCAGAAGTAGGCAATGAAAAAGATCAATGGGAGCACGGGGATTAAAGCCATTGTTGGACCGAAAACGGCGACCAGAGGGGGGGTGAATGGGAACTTTTAAAATTTCAGACTAAAAATAACCTTCTGTTTTAATTCTGTCTTCTGCGGAATAGGCTTCGAACACACCCTTCGAAGTTCTAGTTTGGAGGTATTTTACAGCTTCGAAACCAGGCTTCGCAAGGAGCAAAAGTTTGATGTAAAGAAGACTTCGCTCCACCCACAACACCAAAAACTCTACTCTGCTAAGTCAGTGCAGGCTCCACACACAAGGTGCCTTTGAGTAGACTTCACACTTCACCCTTCGCAGGAGCAAACTTCCCTTTGAGAACTTCGACCAAATACTCTGCACTAGCAACTGGTGCCAGGCTTCGTATTTCGAAGGTCGGAACACACACTGAACACTGTGCTGAGGACTTCGACAAAGGAAGAAAACAGGCTTTGATTTAATCTACGGACAGTGCTTCGCTAGTAATCAGAGAGGTCTAGCCTCCAGTTTACACAGAGCGAACAGACACTAAAAACACACTTTACATGCACAGACCTCTCTCACACTTCTCTAGAAGAGAACAAGTGCACAAACTCAACCTAGAAGAACATGGTGCACAGAGAAATCAAAACATGTAGTGCAAAGTAGGCGTACAAGTTCAAACAATAAATGAATATAGAATCACAGTTTTATTGCTTGAACAGGGAACACAAAATGAACTCATAGGATGAACACAGATAGAATGGCGGCTAGCACAGGAGTTCTACAATGACTGCTCAAAGTGTTACTGTGGCCTAGGCTAGCCTCCACTATTTATAGGCACTAATCAGCCCTGTGAATAGACTACTTTACCCCTAGGGTTTACACTGGTTTTGTCTCATCAGAACAGGGGGTACAGCTGGTAGTCTACTTTATTTGGAGGCTTCTTTTGTCAGCATCACAGAGGAGACAACATCAAATTTTGTAGAGCTGACACGGTTAGGCTTTGCAGTCTTGGAATCTTCTGAAGCCCCCCTTCGCACGCGAGGGGTGCGGTAGCTTCAGTGAGAAGCCCTGAGCCTAACGGCCTTCGCTTCACCGAAGTCAGCCTTCGATACTGTGACGGTTTTGATCTAAAGCTGTCAAAACCCATGGGCCTTCGCACCAACACCTCTAGAGTGGACCACCACGGCTTCGCAGCTTCTCCTAGCTCGAACTCCGTCAGTCCATGTACCGAAGCCATGCATGGCTGAAGTACCTCAAGACAACCACACTCCGAAGCCCCACCATCGAAGTACCACCCTTCGAAGTCCCTCCTTCGTCCAAGGCCTCCGCATGAAGCATTCCATGAGCACTTCGTCGCAGTGTCTCTCCCTAAGCACACTCCTCGACGAATCTCACCCGGACCATGCCTTCGATGCACCTCCACTTCTGAGACCTCCGTTGGGTATACCTTCGAGTGCCTCCCTCCGGAGCACACTTCGAATGCCTTGTCTCATTACTGAGGACTTTGTCCACCATACTCCGAAGTCACTCCATTCGGAGTACCCTTCAAAGTGCCTCGCCTCCAAGGACTTCATCTCGGGTTACGTTCAGCCGGAGCCACACTCCGCACTTTCTGCCTTCGCTTGGCGCACCTTGACCCGAGGACCGACCTCGACCCCTTCGCAGCCTTCGTGACCGAGCTCCCCGCTCGCCCGGCATCATTCCTCCCACTTGACGCAGGTTCACTTACTGCGAACCGTCCGTCACCTCCGAAGTCACCTGCGCACCAAAGAAAACAGAACCCACCGAAACCTTCGGTGAAACAACCTCCGAACTCCTTCGGAGGGACCCCTCCGAATCAGAGGATAAAATCTGTCAATCACTCATCATAGACTCCGAAACCAACCCTTGATTTCTCAATCTCCCCCTTGATGAGTGCATTGACAACCAAATTCAAGTTCAAGAAAATTTAAAAATTTCAACGCACAAGTGACCATAAAAACTCAGAAACGAGCCAAAACATGTCACTTGACAGAAGAATTTTCATCCCCTTTTCCAAAAGAGTAAAATCCCCCTCTGGTAAATCTTTCCCTTTGCAAGATAAAACTCCCCCTTAGTTAGTTTACCCCCTTGCTAGAGAGAACTCAAAAATTTCTCCCCCTTTGGCAATGCAGGCAACAAGGAGCATTTAAAAGATGCAAAGCTTCAAAATGAGTAGAATTGCAAAGACACATAAAGAAATAATATGCCAACTTTACTACCGATTTTTATGTGCTCCGCTCAATTTAACATTCTATAAAAACATGATGACAACATGTGATTTCATCATTTTGAAATAAAAGCATCACCACTCAATCAAGGTAACTAGACAAGTAAAAACAAGGACTAAGTAAAGCTAGTCAATTTCTACTCTGGACAGACAAGTCCAGTTCAAATGGAGCATTGAAAGCAAACTTGATGAACAATGAATTTTGTTGTTCTTTTCACAATACCAAGGGTTATTTGTTTGTATACCTTATACTTTCTAATCAAACCAAGCCTAGGCATGAAAGCCGTCAGAAGCTTAAGGCAGTGATTTTGGTATACACTACACTATCCCAGTTCAGACCAATGTGCAATGGTAGGTAGTCTAGAATAGAGTAGTGCGACAAACAAACCCACCTGGATCTTTTTCGCTTATATCATGCAAATCATGGATTTTTGCATTTTTAATTAAGTGAACAAATTGTTTAGCACTTGATGAATATCCATGAATACAATTTTTCAAGTTGCAATGTTTAGCATCCAGAGAAAAGGTGTCTTGCTATCAAGCAGATAAAAGATAGCTAAAACAGTCCTACCTAAACATGCTAGATTCAAGACTAAGCAGTGAGCATGATTTGATTTTGGAAAGAAAAATCATGCACAAAATGTTTCAGACATATTAAATAGAGCTGAGCTAACATGATTACATGAATTAAAATCAGGCATATACGTGAGAGAGATGTAAATGCAATTTCACACACAATGAGCATATGCAAGACAGTCAAAATCTTCTCCCCCTCACAAAATGCCGTAAGGGTGACAAACACCAAGTTCCCCACGCAAGTAAGCAAAACGAGAAGCATCGAGGGGTTTAGTGAAAATATCGGCTAGCTGGTGTTGGATATCAACATATTGAAGTTCAATATCACCCTTCTCATTATGATATCTGAGAAAATGATATCGCACATCAATGTGTTTGGTTCTGGAATGCTGAACCGGGTTGTTTGCAACACAAATAGCACTAGTATTATCACAGAAAAGTGGAACACTCTTATAATCTAACCCAAAATCCCGCAAAGTGGAAACTATCCACAAAATCTAAGAGCAACAGCTAGCTGCAGCAACATATTCGGCCTCAGTCGTCGATTGTGCAACACTAGACTAGAGGTACCAGAGTGAAGTACCCAAAAAATGACAAGTACCGGAGGTACTTTTCCTATCAATTCTACAACCACCAAAATCCGCATCGGAATAACCTCGAAGACAAAAAGAGGAACACGCAGAATACCAAATGCCGAATTCTAGGGTATGTTTGAGATATCTGAGAATGCGCTTTACCGCTTGGCGATGCGAATCTCATGGTGAAGCATAAAAACGAGCACACAGACACACTGTGAAGTGTATGTCCGACTTCGTAGCAGTCAAGTAGAGGAGGGAGACGATCATGCTTTGGAACTCCTTCTGGTCTACGGCTTCTCCATCCTCACTAGGATCCAATGCTACAGATGTAGCCATTGGAGTGGCGAGGGGTTTCGCATCAGCCATGTCAAACTTCTTGAGCAGATCCTTGGTGTACTTCATCTGGTGGACGAATGTACCTTGTTTGCTTTGCTTGATTTGCAAACCAAGGAAAAAGGTGAGTTCGCCCATCATGGACATCTCGAACTCCCTGCTCATGGCATCTGCAAACTCGGCAACCAAAGCATGAGAAGAGCCACCAAAGATGATATCATCCACATAGATCTGGACTAGGAGAAAATCTTTTCCATGCTTGAGAGTGAACAGGGTTTTATCAACAAATCCCATCAAATACCCCCGCTCAAGCAGAAAAGACTTAAGTCTATCATACCGTGCCCAAGGGGCCTGCTTGAGTCCATAAAGAGCCTTATGAAGTTTAAGGACTTTATGTGGGTATTTGGGGTTTTCAAAGCCAGGGGGTTGTTTTACATAAACATCTTCGCCTTTGAAGCCATTAAGAAAAGAATTTTTGACATCCATTTGATAGAGTTTGAATCCCCAGGATGTCGCAAAGGCAAGCAAAATCCTAATGGCTTCTAGACGCGCAACAGGTGCAAAAGTTTCAGTAAAATCAATCCCTTCTAATTGAGAATAACCCTGAGCTAGAAGTCTAGCCTTGTTTCTAACTACAATCCCATCCTCCCCTTGTTTGTTTTTGAAAATCCATTTTGTTCCAATGAAATGAACATTTGGTGGAGGATCAACTAAAGTCCAGACTTGGTTTCTCTCAAAATTTTCAAGTTCTGCATGCATGGCAATTATCCAACTAGAATTAGAAAGTGCATGACTAACATCTAAGGGCTCGAAAGGAGCAACAACAGCAGAATCAATGAAATGAGCATGAGAACGTGTTACCCTTTGATTAAGCTCACCAATGATCTGCTTGGAAGGGTGCATCCTTTGAACATGATGTGGAGCCTCACGGTGGGATGCAGTCTCCCCCTCAACTTATGCGTTGGAGTGGTCTAAGATGACCGATGTTGAGGTAGTTACTTCGGGACCTTGTGCCAAAGTGGTCAAAGCGGGGTCGGCTTCGGGGGTTGAAGTCAAGGGTAGTACGGGTTCATCCTCGAACTCTCTGGGATCATCTTCTTCGAAGAGGGTCTGTTCCATGTCATGTTCACTTGCCTATTCAAAAGTGGAACTAACAGTGGGGGTTGATTCATCAAAAGTCATATCACATGACTCGATGACAGTGTTAGTCTCCAAATTGTAAACACGATAAGAATGACCATGTGTAGTATTACCCAAAAAGATCCCATCGGAAGAGCGCAACTCAAATTTATCCAAATTTCCACGTTTTAGGATAAAGAAACGACAGCCAAAAACTCGAAGATGAGTAACTTTGGGCTGTCTCCCAAAACGTAGCTCATAGGATGTCAAGTTTAAAATTGAGCGTAAGAAAATTCGGTTTGAGATGTAACACGCAGTGTTCATGGCCTTAGCCCAGAATTTTCTAGGAGTCCTGTGCTAATCGAGCATCGTCCTAGCCATCTCAACCAGAGTGTGGTTCTTTCTCTCAACAACACCGTTCTGTTGAGGAACCCGCTGAGCAGAGAATTGATGTTCTATGCCATGCTCCATGCAAAAGTCAACAAAGAGATTGTTCTTGAACTCAGTGCCATTATCACTTTGAATGAATTTCAATGCACCAGGGGGTTCAGTGAAAAGTCTCAAAGCCAAGCTCCGAAAGTGTGAAAACACTTCATCCTTTCTGGCAAGAAAGAAGACCCAAGAGTAGCGAGAGAAATCGTCGACAATGACTAACACATACCACTTGCCGCCTAAAGAACTAACCCGAGAAGGACCTACAGTGTCTATGTGGAGAAGTTCTCTGGGTTGTTCAGTCATTACCATGGTGACTTGCGAGTGCGAAGAGGCAATCATTTTTCCATGTCGACAGGGAACACAAACTAAATTCTTCTCAAACTTGAGCTTGGGCAATCCTCGGATCAGACCTAGGGCACTCAGACGAGCAAGCAACTCAAAGCTCATATGCCCTAGTCTCCTATGCCACTTCCAAAGCTCATAAGTCGAATGTGCAACAATACAATGAGAAGAACCAGATGACTCAGAAAAATCAGCTCCAAAAACTCTCCCAACTCTAAACATCTTACAGACCATAACGCCATCAGAATTGAGTACTTGCGAAGTATCGCAATGGAATCGCACTTCGAAGCCCTCATCAAGCAATTGAGATACAGAAAGCAAATTGTATCCCAAATTTTAAACCAAAGCAACATCTTTGAGAGTGAAATTTGAGTTGATTCTTACCACACCTTTACCTTTCACTTTACTCCTTCGATTGTTTCCGAAGGTGATATGTTCCTTTTTCTTGGTTGTGGTGAGGCTGGAGAACCATGCTGCATCTCTGGTCATGTGGCGCGAACAACCGGAGTCCATGATCAACGTGCCCTAAAAGCCTTGGTCCGGCGCCTACATATGATAAGAAAATCTTGATCGCTCAGTGCTGGGGTGAGTGAATACATGACGAGGAATCCAACACTGAGTGATACGAGTGGTAGGCACAATAAAAATAGACCATCCATGCACAGGATAATCTGAATGATGCAAAGTGCGAGATCTACCTACATGTTGTGACCCAAATGCATGACGAGGTCTCCTACCTTGTCGAGCTAAAAAGCTACTTGCACGAGGTCTACCACCATATGGAATATGGTGAACACCTCGAGGAGCAAAACCTCTTCGAGAAGTACGAGGAGCCTCAAGAACAGGACGTGAGTAAAACTCAGACTCAAACATACCTCGAGATGGGTAATGCATGTCCTGAAAACTCATCACCTGAGAGCATCGCTCATCCTTAATGCGATGAAAACAGAACCCAACCAGATGACCCACCCGCTGACAATAGGAACAATGAAAAACTCTCCTAGGGGCACTCTCATGGGTCATAGGAGCAATCCTCACAGGCTCCTTGGGCTTCTGCTGAGTGGTTTTCTTGGGAGGAATTTTCTTGGCATGATGAGTGGTTTTCTTTGGAGTCCGGGTAGGCTTTTTGGTTGATGGAGTGTCTAACAGGGCTCTCTCTTTCTCTAAGGTAGTGGGTGAGGTGAAAATAGTTTTGTTCTTGCTATCTGAAGGAATCCTCTCAAAACCCAGTCCTAGAGCTAACCCTGCCCTGTCAGCACACATCTTGGTCTTGGCCTATAGCAAGTCCATTCTACCCTTTCCCTCAGTGCATTTGTTAACCACTGAAAGAAGGTACTCACTCTCAGTCATAAGGTTTTCAGCTCGCTCTCTAATAGTGCCTAGATGGTCCTTAAGGGTTATGCAAGTGTCACACACAGGTTGCACATCCTTAGAACTACCGGCCCTCTCCAATATAGCCTCTAAATCATGAACATGCTTATCACGTAAATCAATGCTCTCACGTAATAAAGAACAGTTCATGCATTCATTTATCTCATGCGAACTGGAATCAACCAACAAAAGCTGCTTCTGTGCAGTCTCAAGCTCAGATAGAGTTTGAGCATGTACAGAACGCAACTGAGCAAGCTCACCCATGACAACAGTACAAGAGTCACATTCAACATCATTTACCCTAGACTTAAGCATGACATAATCAATAGAAACAAATTCTAGCCTAAGTCGAACACACCCTTCGAAGTTCTAGTTTGGAGGTATTTTACAGCTCCGAAACCAGGGTTCGCAAGGAGCAAAAGTTCGAAGTAAAGAAGACTTCGCTCCACCCACAACACCAAAAACTATACTCTACTAAGTCAGTGCAGGCTCCGCATACTAGGTGCCTTCGAGTAGACTTCACACTTAACCCTTCGCAGGAGCAGACTTCCCACTGAGGACTTCGACCAAATACTCTGCACTAGCAACTGGTGCAAGGCTTCATATTTCGAAGGTCGGAATGCACACTGAACACTGTGCTGAGGACTTCGACAAAGGAAGAAAACGAGCTTTGATTTAATCTACGGACAGTGCTTCGCTAGTAATCAGAGAGGTCTAGCCTCCAGTTTACACAGAGCGAACAGACACTAAAAAACACACTTTACATGCACATACCTCTCTCACACTTCTCTAGAAGAGAACAAGTGCACAAACTCAACCCAGAAGAACATGGTGCACAGAGAAATCAAAACATGCAGTGCAAAGTAGGCATACAAGTTCAAACAATAAATGAAAACAGAATCACAGTTTCATTGCTTGAATAGGGAAGACAAAATGAACTCATAGGATGAACATAGAGAGAATGGCGGCTAGCACAGGAGTTCTACAATGACTGCTCAAAGTGTTATTGTGGCCTAGGCTAGCCTCCACTATTTATAGGCACTATTCAGCCCTGTGAATAGACTACTTTACCCCTACGGTTTACACTGGTTTTGTCTCATCAGAATAGGGGGGTATAGCTGGTAGTCTACTTTATTTGAAGGCTTCTTTTGTCAGCTTCACAGAGGAGACAACATCAACTTTTGCAGAGAAGACACGGTCAGCCTTTGTAGTCTTTGAGACTTCCGAAGCCCCCCTTCGCACGCGAGGGGTGCGGTATCTTCGGTGAGAAGCCTTGAGTCTGACAGCCTTCGCTTCACCGAAGTCAGCCTTCGATACTATGACGGTTTTGAGCCGAAGCCATCAAAACCCTTGGGCCATCGCACCAACACCTCCGGAGTGGACCACCACAACCTCGCAGCTTCTCCCAGTTCGAACTCCGTCAGTCCATGTACCGAAGCCATGCATGGCCGAAGTACCTCAAGACAACCACACTCCAAAGCCCCACCTTCGGAGTACCATCCTTCGAAGTCCCTCCTTCGTCCAAGGCCTCCGCATGAAGCATTCCATGAGCACATCGGCGCAGTGTCTCTCCCTGAGCACACTCCTCGACGAATCTCACCTAGACCATGCCTTCGATGCACCTCCACTTCTGAGACCTCTGTCAGGTATACCTTCGAGTGCCTCCCTCCGGAGCACACTTCGAATGCCTTGCCTCATTACTGAGGACTTTGTCCACCATACTCCGAAGTCACTCCATTTGGAGTACCCTTCAAAGTGCCTCGCCTCCGAGAACTTCATCTTGGGGTACCTTCAGCCGGAGCCACACTCCGCAATCTCTGCCATCACCTGGTGCACCTTGACTTGAGGACCGACCTCGACCCCTTCGCAGCCTTCGTGATCGAGCTCCCCGCTCGCCCGGCATCAAGCCTCCCGCTTGACCCAGGTTCACTTGCTACGAACTGTCCGTCGCCTCCAAAGTCACCTGCGCACCACAGAAAAACAGACATGTGTATCAAGTACCCCGGAGACCTCTCCAGGTAAACAACCTTCGGCACATACTCCGGTGTACCACCCAAAGTACCGAACCCTTCGGTACTACTGAGTCATCGTGTACTATCGGACCTCTTTGACAGGCACACTCCGCTACAATAGTTGCAGCACACAGAACCCACCGAACCCTTCGGTGAAACAACCTCTGAACCCCTTCAGAGGGACCCCTCCGAATCAGAGGATAAAATCTGTCAATCACTCATCATAGACTCTGAAACCAACCCTTGGTTTCTCAGCCATACACAACCTAGAAAGGACTCACCTTGGTGGTAGAATGTATTGCTCGATTATATGCAAACTCCACATGCGGTAAACATTCTTCCAACATCTTGAAATTCTTGTTCAAAACAACCCACAACATAGTGGATAACGTACGATTAACTACCTCTGTATTCCCATCGGTTTGATGGTGGCCTGTGGTGGATAATAGCAGCTTGGTTCCCAACTTGCACCATAAACTTCTCCAAAAGTAGCTTAAGAACTTCGCATCGTGATCAGAGACAATAGTGGTGGGTACTCCATGTAGGCGAATGATATCCCTGAAAAACAAATCAATAATGTTTGTAGCATCATCGTTCTTATGACAAGGTATAAAATGTGCCATTTTTGAGAATCGATCGACCACTACAAATATACTATCCCTCCCCCTCTTTGTTCTAGGTAAACCTAAGACAAAGTCCATTGATATATGCTCCCAAGGGATGCTAGGAATAGGAAGGGGCATATAATGTCCAAAGGGATTCCAGTGTGACTTAGCTTTGTTACATGTAGTGCAGCGTGAGACGTAGCGCACGACATTCCGCTGCATCCTTGGCCAAAAGAAGTGTGTGTATAGCATGTCCTCAGTTTTCTTCACTCCAAAATGTCCCATCAATCCGCCCCCATGAGCTTCCTGTAAAAACAAAAGGCGAATGGAGCTAGCTGGGACGCATAGCTTGTTAGCACGATATAATAAACCATCATTCAACACATATGTATTCCAAGTTCGACACTCTCTACAATTTTCAAAAGCATCCTTGAAGTCTAGATCAGTAGCATATAACTCTTTTATTGTTTCTAGACCAAATATCTTATGATCAAGCTGAGATAACATAGTAAAACGCCTGGATAAAACATCTACAATAATATTGTATTTACCACGTTTATGTTTAATGATGTATGGAAATGACTCTATGAACTCAACCCATTTTGCATGTCGTTTATTTAGTTTTTCCTTACATCTAATATATTTCAAGGATTCATGATCAGAATGAATGACAAACTCCTTAGGCCAAAGGTAATGTTGCCAAGTCTCTAACACCCGAACTAAAGCATAGAACTCCTTATCATAAGTGGAATAATTCAGATTAGTTTCATGCAATTTTTCACTAAAGTAAGCAACAGGTTTACCTTCTTGTATGAGAACTCCTCCAATACCAATCCAACTAGCATCACATTCATGCTCAATGTCTTACCAAAGTCAGGAAGTTGTAGTAGAGGGGCATGTGTAAGTTTCTCCTTAAGCATGTTAAAAGCTTGTTATTGTGCTGGGCCCCGTGTGAATGAAGCTCCCTTCTTTGTCAACTCATTGAGTGGAGCAGCAATGGTGCTGAAATTCTTCACAAATCGTTGATAAAAACTAGCAAGTCTACGAAAACTTCTCACTTGCGTGACGGTTTGAGGTGTTGGCCAGCTCTTGATGGCTTTAATTTTCGCTTCATCTACCTCAATACCCTATGGAATAACAACATAGCCAAGAAAAGAGACTCGATCCGTGCAAAAAGTACACTTTTCAAGATTACCGAACAAGTGTGCATCTCTTAAAGCATTAAAAACAGCACGCAAATGATTCAAATGTTCATCAATAGACCTACCATATATCAAGATATCATCAAAGTAAACCACACAAATTTGCCAATAAAAATTCTCAATACTTCATTCATTAAACACATGAAAGTGCTAGGTGCATTAGTTAACCCAAAAGGCATGACTAACCACTCATATAAACCAAACTTAGTTTTGAAAGTTTTTTTCCATTCATTTCCACTCATATAAACGCAAGTCAATCTTTGAGAAAATGATAGACCCACTCAATTCATCAAGCATATCATCTAACCGAGGAATAGGATGATGATACCTTATTGTAATATTGTTGATGGCTCTACAATCAACACACATACGACAACTACCATCTTTCTTACGGACTAAAAGAACAGGCACAACATATGGGCTAAGGCTCTCTCGTACGTACCCACGGTCCAGAAGTTCTTGGACTTGTCGTTGAATTTCTTTAGTCTCCTCCGGATTTGTTCTATATGCAGCACGGTTTGACAATTTCGCTCTTGGGATCAAGTCAATTTGATGCTCAATACCTCGAATAGGTGGCAGTCCCGGAGACATCTCTGCTGTAAACACATCCTCATACTCCTGCAAAAAAGGTTAGTGACAGCAGGAGGCAATGAGGTGGAAGAATCCTCAAATGAAAACAAGACTTCTTTGCATATCAATGCATAATAACAAGGAGAATCAAACTCATTAACATCAACCAAATTAGATTTAGTAGCAAGCATAACACCCCCTTTCAATTTAATTCCGTCCGACTTATAGATATTGTCTTTCTTAGGTGGAAAAATAGTGTTAGCTACTTGCTGATTTTTAGATTGTGGTGCAATCTCCTTCTTGCTATTCTCAATACTCTCTTTCTCACATTGCATAATTTTAGTGGGAGTCATAGGAAGAAAAGTAATTTTCTTTCCCTTATTCATAAGTGTATATTTATTACTCCTACCATGATGTGTAGCATCCGTATCAAATTCCCATGGCCTACCCAATAAAAGTGAACATGCTTGCATGGGTACAACATCAAAATCAGTAAAGTCATGGTACGTACCAATGAAAAAGTGCTCTCTTGCAGAGTGTGTTACCTTGACCTTGCCACTATTGTTGAACCACTGAATGTAGTATGGATGAGGATGTGGACGTGTGGTCAATCCAAGCTTATTAACCAGATCTAAGCTCACCAAATTGTTGCTGCTCCCTCCATCAATTATGACATGAACACGACGATCGTTGACAATGAGGAACATTTGAAATAAGTTATGTCACTGAAGTGTGTCCGTTTGCTCCACTTGAGTGTTTAAAACACGTTGTACAATCAATGCCTGATACTTCTCGGTGGCGGTAGTACCTAAAATCTCCTCGCCATCACTTTATGTCTCCTCATCGTCACCTGCATTGTTAGTACCACCTTCATCAATATCACTAGCACTAACATACCCACCATCCTCAGTAGCAATGAATGTTCATCTCTGGCTTGGGAAATCTCTCATGAAATGGCCCTTCCCTTTGAAATTGTGGCAAATCACTCCACTCCTGTAGAAGCAATCGATGAGGAACTATTTGCTGGTATGACTGTTTTACTCTTATCCTCTGGTGGTAGTGAAGACAGCGGTGCTACTGAATGCGCCCTAGGTATGAAGGGAGCAGTAGACCATGCATGAGAAGGTAGTGTTGATTTTCCCGTTGTAGGCGCCGCTCTTGTGTCGGTGAAATTGCTCTTCGACTTCAGCTATCATCCCTGCAATTCTCTTTCTGCCTTCATAGAAAGGTGAAACAATCTATTGAGAGAATTATATTCCTTATAATCAACTATGTCTTATATTTATCTTCTTAAACCACCAAAAATCTAGCCATTTTACCATCCTCATCATCAACTACCTCACAACGCAACATTACTATTTGTAGCTCTTGGTAGTACTCCTCTACAGATTTATTTCCCTAGTTTAAACCCTGTAATTTTGATGCAAATCATGTTTATAAGTAGTGGGACAAATCTACCATGCATAGCTCTCTTTAGCCCATCCCATGTGTCAGGTGCTAAGCCTACATTTGATAGCTCATTCCACCAAATAATATAAAAATCGGTAAACTCACTAGTGGCTTGTCTAACTCTATGAATTTCTGGAACAAGATGAGAGTTAAACTTTTGTTCTACTATCATGTCCCAATTCAGATATGTCTTAGCATCATAAGAGCTAGAAAAAGGTGGTATGCTAAACTTAACCTTAGCAAACGAATTATCAGTACGAGGGTTGTTTTCATTATTACCTCCCATACCTTGAAGACGTGGATTTCGTTGATGGGGAGGAGGGTCTCGAGCAAGGGGTGGATATGCCATTCTTGATTTGTGCCATCTACATAGAGATCCTAAGCTCTATCGTTAGGTGGCGCTTGTTGTGCCTCTATGTTCTCCTACCTAGTGACGAGGGTGGCAATGCTCCTCTCTATCCTCTCCAATCTGTTCTCATTGTCCTGGTTACTCTTAATGATGTTTGCATTGAGTTCTTGCAGCAACTTTCCAAGTTTGAACTTGGACACACATTCATCTCCATCACCTTGGTGTGATCCTGCCATGGTTAGTGGAAACACAAAACACAAACATGCTCACAAGTACGTTAGTTTCCTACGAACTACTATGATTTGGAGTCGCTCACACTAAAGCGTTTCACCAAACTGTTGCAAGGTTCTTACCAATCGTAGCAGGTGGCACAACCAGTTGGCTTGGGGATGATACCATGGAAGTCGTGAGTATAGCAATTGCCAGCTGGTCACTGTACTAATCAGAAGGAAGGTGGAGCTCGAAAGGCTAATCTTTGGTAGCAAGGATTAGCACAAATCGACAACAGTTAGTAAAGCTCAATAATAATACACAATACTTGTCTTGGTTGCTGGTCTAACTTGTGCTCCTAGAAACGAGAAGAGAAGCCAACTCTAATAACAAGAACACCAAAAATAGCACTTAGAAATATGGGTAACAATGCTGAACTTAAACTAGAACAACTTCCTCCTCTTATGCCTCACAAATTTTTTTCTTTTCTTTTCTTTTTCTCTTTTTTGGCCTATTTTTTTCATTTGGCCTCTCTTTCTTTTTTTCTCCTTTTTTTACAGATTGCTCAAACAATAAGTACTCAATGAGGTACCCGACAAGGAAGAAGTTATGTCGTCTGCAAACAAAAACCCCTCTAGAACTTTGTCTTCCAAGCCGAATTTTGCCGCCTTACCCCAATTGGAAGAGAAGCCGCCGATCATTTTGATGGGTGGTAGAGCTCAAACGAAGTCCGTATGCAAAAGTATGGCCGTTTTACCTAGGCAAGGTCGAACTGAGCCCGAACCGACTCCGACTAGGGTTTAGGGTTGGATTCGGATATCCCAGGGCTAAACAAGGTTATGGATTTGACTTGCGATCAAGAGCACAACTCTAAACCAGCAACCAAACATCGACCATGGATCAAAACTCAGCAATACGACACCATGACGAAATTGCAAAGGCTCAAAACAGTAGGACGATAAGAATAACTTGCCCTAGATGTGTACGACTCTTTTTTTGCGGCTTTTTCTGGAGTTCTAGGAGAAGGCAAAGAACAATCTAAGGGATAGAGTGATACCTGACCGGTAACTTGGGCTCTGATACCACTTGATGCGCATGGGTGCCCGATCATCCGTCAGGTGGGGTAAACTCGATTGGTGGAGGACTCGACGTTTATGATGCAGCTTCCGATCAGCACTGATCCGAACCCCGCAATTGCTACACCATGGCTCCATTGGTTATCAACCACACACAAACACGATTGACGTCACCAAGAAGGGTTATCCCTACATGCGAATCGAGAACACAAGCAAGAACACGGAAACACAATCTCACAAACAGATGAAAGATCGATTTCTCGAGCGGGGTTCCACAATCTGACGAACGTCAGAGTTCAATCTGCAAGGCAGTTCGAAACTAAGCAAAACCCAACCCTAATTCATGACGGCTACAGAGTATAAATACCTAGGTTTTTTGTAAAGTCTTCCCTAATGTTGGTCTTAAGGCCCAAACAGATACAAGGCCCAAAATAGCCCAAAATTGTGATGCAGCACCTTATGACTTGTTCGGACGACACAGAATGTTTCGTAACGAACCAGGACTTGGCACTAGATTTATTGGAAATATATTTTCGTTATCTTTGCAACGCCATAAAGAACGCCTCAATCCGCCTCCTTACGAGAAAGTTATGCCCATTTTAATGAAGGGTGTTCTGCTGAAACCGAACCGAAATTGGAGTTTGAAGTGCAATCCGAATTGTATTGTTGCACCGCCTCTCCCTATTGTGTTTGATCCAGAAGTGCTTCTTGCAAGTTCCTTAGAGTCAAAATATCACCCATAAGTAGCATCCCATCCATATTCATATCATTATGTAAAGTAAGAAACGAACGCACCTCATAATTAAGCTTGCGGGCACGAGAGCGAGTGATTGGTCAAGGAATGATAGAGTGTTGGATGTCTTAATCATTGTTATCGATGTCCTCATTAGTAAGCACCTTCAAAATTCGATCGAAGGTGGTTACGCTTTTTGTGGTCTCCTTGGACTCATTTTATGGATGCTTTCAAGTTGGTTTCTTGGAAGCCGTATCATTTGGTCTCTTCGGACTCTTTTTACATATGCTTTCAAGCCGGTGGCTTGGAATCCGTTTTATGTGACTTTTCCACCTTGTTGGAAGCTTCTAACCGGTGGTTCGAAGTCTATAAATTTGGCTCGAATGAATAACACTTATCTTTGCAATCAGCTCTGTTCTCCTAGTGCGTCCACTAGAAGTAAGAAATGTTTTGAGAAGTAGGAATTACTCGAACCAAGAACTTTATTCATTTAGAAAGTGTTTACAAATAATTACAAGGAGCCGCTATGCGAAGTATCGCTTAATACGGTACTTCGCATGCCAAGCATGCTTTAATTCCTCACCTTCTAAAATAGCTAATTTAAAATATCCAGGGTGTCCTGAACGAAGGACGATATATGGACTTTCCTATTTATTTCCTAACTTTCCTTGTGCTATAATGCTTCGTAAAACTAAATGACCTGGTTTAAGTTCGTTAAGCTTAATCTTCAGATCATACCAAGTCTTCGTCTAATGTTGATACTTCGTTAGGTTTGCAACAACCTAAAGCCTTGTTTCTTCCATTAATTCTAGTGTAGCTTGTCTTTCATCTTCTTTTTTAGGTCCGATGGTGCGAAGAGATCCTCCTTTATGCTTCGTCGGCATCATGGCTTCATCTTCGAATAGTAATCTGAAAGGGGTAAAGCCTGTGGACCTTGCTCGAGTGGTTCGAATGGACCATAAAATCTTCGGGAGCTCTTCGGTCCATAACCCTTTCGCCAATCCTACTATCCTTCGGTTCAGGCCCGATAAAATATTACTGTTAGCTCGCTCGACGGCTCTGTTAGATTGAGGATGATGGGAAACTACAAAACACATTTCTATGCCAAGACCTTCGCAAAATTCTCTCAAGGGTTCGACATCGAATTGAGTGCCATTGTCGATTGTTAACTGTCGAGGTACTCCGAACCTGCATATAATATTTTGCTAGAAAATTTTTGTATATTCTTGGAAGTGATAGCTACGAGGGCTTCTGCTTCGACCCACATAGAAAATTATTCAATTGCTACCACTGCAAATTTTAAACTTCCTTTTGCCAGTAGGAAGGGGCCAATGAGATCCATACCCCATCTGGCCATGGGCCACACCAGAGAAATAACTTGAAGAGGTGTTGGCGGACGATCAATTCATCTTCCCATCCATTGACAACATTGGCAAGTGCAGACCAAGGCTTCCACATCAGCTACTATTGTAGGCCAATAAAGCTCTTGGCGAAGTGTTTTCCCTGTCATGGCTCAAGGGGCAAGATGGCTACCACAAAGGCCTTTGTGAATTTCTCGGAGTATATCTTCGCCTTCGTCTAGGAAAATACATCGGAGTAAGGGATAACATACCCCGACCTTGTATAAGATTCCATTGATAATATGATAATTCCAGACTCTTAATTGCAATATTGAAAGCTTTGGGCCTTTGGGTAAATTAGCTTCCCCTTGCAATAATTCCATAATTGAACTCCGCAGTCAGTGCTCAGTATGAAAAGGACCTCCACAGGAGGGAGTTGGGGCACCGAAGGAGAAGCAAGCTCTTCATAAAAAGCCCCTTCCGGAATGTCTATGGCTCTGGCTGCAGCCTTTGCCAAGATATGGACTTGTGCGTTGTCGGATCATGGGATGTTTCGAACAAAAATCCCTTTAAATGCTGCTTCGATCTTAAGGATTTCTTCTAGATATTTGGCAAGTTGCGGATGCCGAACTTGGAAACTTTTATCAACATGCCCTACTAAAATCTGGGAATCTATTTTTATAACAACTCTTGTAGCACCAAGGGCACGTGCCTTGCGAAGACCTAGCAAAATTCCTTCGTACTCCGCAATATTATTGGACATAAAGTTGAGCCTTGCAGAATACATTGCTTTTTTCCCCGAAAGTGAAATTATCACTACTTCGACACCTTCTCCGGATGCTTGAAAGGCTCCATCGGAGTATATGGTCCATATTCCTTCACTTGATTTTCCGGAGCCCATACTGCAGATGGAGTCCATTCTGCTACAAAATCAGCCACCACCCGTGACTTGATTGCTGTTCTTGTTACAAAGGAGGTGCCGAAGGGTGCTAGCTCGACGACCCATTTTCCAATTCTCCCTATAGAATCTTTGCTTCGAAGCATATCTCCCAGAGGATAATAAGTTGGTACAATTACATTATGTGCTAGAAAATAATGTCATAGTTTCCTTGAAGCCATCACTAGAGCCTAAGTTAATTTTTCTAACTCGGAGTATCTGGTTTTTGCTCTGGATAAAGCTTCTCATACAAAATATACTGGATTTTGTACCAACTTCCCTTTGAAATCTATTTCTCGAACAAGGACCGCAATGATAGCGGAGCCCGTAGCTACAAGATAAAGAAGAAGAGTTTCATCTCTAATGGGCACGGTGAGTGTTGCAAGGTTGCTGAGATAATCTTTAATATCATCAAAACTCTTTTAGCACTCTAGTGTCCATGCAAAATCCTCAGACCCTTTCAAGGCTTTGTGAGAAACCAAGTTGAAATGTGCCTTGGTTTCAAGTCTGTGATGAGTGATTGATAAGTTTCCTTCTCTAGGCGAAGGGGTCCATCCGAAGGGATTTAGAGGTGTTTTACAAAGGGTGCGGATTTAGGTGGCTGCAGCTGTGCAGCGGAGTGTGTCTGTTGGAGGGATCCGGCAGAGCACGATGACATGTGTACCGAAGGGTTCGGTACTTTGGGTGGTACACCGAAGTGTGTACCAAAGGTTGTTTACTGGAGA